>CM069076.1:8462889-8817889 GCA_035578085.1 Solanum pinnatisectum
AATGTTATGTATCAAAAGAAATCATGGTTGTTGCTTTGTAATTAGGTTGCATATTGCCATTGGTATATGGTGTTGTAGACACTGAAAATGACTCTTTGTGGACATGGTTCTTTGAACAATTCAAAATTGCATTTGGCGAGCGTGAAAAAAAGTGTGTTATTTCTGATAAAAATGAGAGTATTATGAAGAGTGTAAGCATTCTGTTTCAAAATGTACCTCATTATGCATGCACATGAAATCTTTGGAAGAATGTCTGTGGAAACTTCAAAAGGAGCAGAAACACCCTAAGTGATCTATTCTACTGTATGGTCAAGGCATACAAAAAGGAGGATTTTGATAAATTGATGGCTAAGGTGGATAAAGTTGATCACAAGGTTAAGGAGAACCTTGAGGATGTTAGGTATGAGAAGTGGTCGAGAGTTCATGCAACAGTAAATAGAGGTAGAATGATGACTTCGAACATCACAAAATGTATCAATGGCTATCTTGCTGAGGCGCGTCAATTGTCTATGTTAGAATTTTTTGGAAGAGGTTAGAATTCTATTTGGTTCTTGGCATTGCAAAAACATAGAAATAGCCTCTTATACAAATGATTATTATTATTGATTGTAAACGCATCTAAATGTTCGAAGATGAAGGTATGTATCATGATACATAACTATATATTTATATATCTGATTTGGTGTATCATTTGGCTGTTTGATCAGCATTACTTTGAAATAAAATCTATCGCTTGTTTTTTATTGTCTGCAGGCTGTCCCACCATCTGAATTTATTTTCTCGATTTATGAAGCTGGAAGAAGATACATTGTTTGTCTTGAGAGGAAAGTATGTACTTGTGGAAGATTTCAACTAGATGAGATACCTTACTCACATGCAATTGTTGTTTTAAAGGAGAAGAATGTTACAGATGCAACCTTATTGCTCTGATTACTACAAGTATGATGCATTAGCAAAAACCTATGAGGTTTCAATGGTTCCAATGCCAGATAAGGAAGATTGGTCGATTCCTAGAAATGTTGTAGATGAAACACAAATTGTTGTGGATGTTGTGGGCAAGAAGGTCAACCAAGGAAAAGAAGAACAAAATGCAAATGAAAAGATAACAGTAAACATAAATTGTTGTGGACGTTGTGGGCATAAAGGTCACAACCGAAGAACTTGTACCTTCTTCCCAAAAGAAAAGTGAAATCATTATTTTTATAAGACCTTCATGTTTTTGTTGAATAATTTTTTACCTAATCGATTATCACTTTTATATTTACCAAAAATAAAGTGTAGTGCTTCTTTTGGTTATTTTGATACAATAATTATGAGTTTTGCTGCTCAATTTAGGAATTTGTTATGATTTGTGTGCAAATGTTATATCCCATATACAAATATTAAGGTGTAGTTGTAAATTAAAGAATAACTAAATCAATCATAAAAATTAATATATCATATACGTTATGTGTAATGTATCATATACAATATGATTATTATTATTGTATCAGATACATTAAATCATAAATAACATATTTATTAGCAATAAGCTATTGTATTTGATTGCTTATATGATACATAATTTATACCATTAAGTTTGTCAGCAGTTTATTTGACACAATAACTATGAATCGTGTGTCATATACATTATATTTCATGCATCATATACATTATAATTACTGTATCATTATTTATGACTTTTGATGTTCAATTTAAGAGATTATTATGATTTGTGTGCAAATGATATCCGATATACAAAAATTGAGGTGCATTTATATCATATACATTATGTGTAAAATCTAATGTATCATATATAATATATGTAATGCATCATATACATTATTATTATTGTATCATATACATTAAATCATAAATAACCTATCTCTTAGCAATAAGCTATTGTATCTGAGTACTTATATGATACATAATGTATATCATTAAGTTTTTCACCACTTTATTTGAAACAATAACTATGAAACATGTATCATATACATTATTATTTCATTATTATATCTAACTTATCTATTGATAATAGGATTTGAGTACAACTTTATTTTAAGTAAATCAGTTGTGCGACTGAAACTTAACTTGTATAAGCATAATGTTGTGATACATAAAGTATAAGTAACAATATATTGAAAACACGAAGTTCAAAAAATTAGAAAATACTAATATATGAATAAGTTTTTAGAGAAACACTCTAAAATTTAAGTGAAATTATCTTAAACACAAAAAAACATAAGACATTGTCTATGCATAAATACTTAATTACTACTCTATGTGAACCAAATCTTCTTCAGGTGGTGGTGTGATTAGACCCTTAGGTTTTGGTGGATCGTCATTCTCACTAACGTATCCACCCTTGGCCTTGTCACTGCCATAACTCCACAACAATGCTGCATATCTTTTGCGTATGTATTTTGGACAAAAACCATCAGATGGTATTTTGAGTTGGTCGCTCAGAAACTCCGCAAATGTAGCTATATATAAACCACAGTCTCCACAAAAATGCAGAATATAAATTATAAATATTAATTGCACATGATTCAAAACAAGAAAAATACAATACTTACAGGCTATCACTTCTTTGTTGCACAATGTCTGGGCAAATTCAGACATGAAAGGATGTTGTGGCTTCAAAAGTGAACCAGTTTCTTTGTCCTTACATGCATCAAGATCAACCTAGTTGATTCGCTCTGTTTTCTCAAAGAATCCACTGTCAAGAAGGTAAGCAGACAGTATTTTCGATAAATTTTTTATCTCGCCGGAATGTACTTTTTTTATTGGGCCTAATGCAAAGTCATACACCCATATTAACCTCTTTTTCAATTCAACAACAACCAACACCCAATGAAACTGTCCATCACAGTTAACCAGAATGTAAACGTCATCTACAAGATGCCATGGTAATTCAGCTAGGATTGAAAATCCTTTCATGATGTTGGTAACTGACCTCTCATGTACAGATATAGCTGAAGCGCGATCAATGTGTTCTTGAGTACTGATACTATCATCAGCATGACTGTTATAGTACCTTTCATAGGTATTGTTGATGTGTGATTTGAACAAGCAGTTGATTGTTGTGTATATGTATTGATTCATGCTATAGAGTTTTGATTTTTTCAGATATAATAAAAAACAACATCGATGTGATACACGAAACATGAGAAACGTAATTATACATTTGTGAAAAAAAAGGATAATGAAAAAGAAGTGCTACATTAAGTGGTAATGTTAACCAATGCTACTTTGATAGTTTGATATATTCTCGGTATGTATCCGATGCAATAACTTTTGTATCAATGTATCTGATAAATAATAAATAGTTTCATTTACAACTTCACTTGAACAATCCAACATTTATTTGGCTGTGAGATGGCATAGGACCAGTTTTTGTCAATTGGACATGCAACAACAAATCAATCATCTCAAATCCAAAAAAAGAGGCTTTTGCTCTATATTTATCCTCTGTTGATTTTCTGTATCAATGTTTGTGTTTCAAATAGGTTAATCAAAAAATTTCACAAGATAGATATAAAACTTACTTATTATCATGAATTTTGAGAAGACCATTGTTTATCCACGGCGTATACTCATCAATTAGATTAAATGGAGCTTGATATGTAATCCCTCATCCTTCAAATGGGAAATACAGACGAATGTCATCGTCCAATTTCTCGTTTCCCTTCTCGTTTGACCCAAAAGAAGTCAAGTATAGAGATTGTAATATTTTGAAGGGAGTCTGTTTTATGGCACATGAGTTTTTGAATCACTTCGAACAACAATCTTTGTGATTGGAATCTCAATGGGTAATTGACTGTCTGATAACAAAGCGTGGCTATCGAATAAATCTTGTGGATTAGTGCATCTATAGCTGCTTGAGTTACGGGTGATATTATTGTTGATGTAGAAGAATCTTGTATGATGTGATACTATAATTTTTTTTAGTAAAATTCAATAGAAAAGATGATAGTGTGATGATACACAATTAATTTTTTTTACCGATTTGTCAACTCTTATTGGATCTGGCACAAGTTGACGGATGTTGTGTTGAACTCTATCAGCACCATCTTCATTCATTGTTACTTCATGCAGATCTTATGGTGCTTGATCAGCTTTATCATTCTAAATAGTAGCATGTTGTATAAATCAAAGATACATTATGCTGATAATGTATCATATACAAAAAGAATTGATATACCAAACCACTGATAATGTATAATAGTACTAAAGTTTTGATCATACTAATACTTCTTAGGTTCACTTGCTTCAATATCAATATGAGTATTTTCATCTGTGTGTTGGAGTTCTGAAACATACTCCATTTGGTTGATTCTAGTCTGATCAATCTATGTTTAAAATTTTAATAAAAAAATTGTTGACAAATTTAGTAATGATACATTGTTTAAATTGATTGAACAAATACAAAGTTCAAATATGTATCTGGTTAATAATGTATCTCTGATACATATATCTATTATTTAATGAAAAGATTCAATATATCAAGTGAAAAATATGCAAATGACTGATGTGTGCTGATATATATATTATTTTCATTTTTGATACAATTATTATGATTGATGTGTGCTGATAGATAATATTTTCATTTTTGATACGAACATAATGTATGAAGTGTAAAGACTATAACACAAAATGTATTAGATACATACCTCTGTAGTAGCATGCACCTGATCTTCAACCTCGTCAGCAGATACACCAATATTATGGTCATTATGGGCAAGATGCATTTGCACGGTTGAAGTTAGTTGTTGATCAAACTGAAAGGTGCTTGATTGAGGTTCAACATTGCCTTTTTAGTCGGAAACTTCAATCATGCACGGCATAGTTTACCAGCAACATCTTTCATTAATGAAATTAATAATATAATGACCTATGAAACTTAATCCACAAAAAATACATATATAACCTAGTACCTTTTGTGGTTGGTTTGTCTTCGCTATGTAGAGATTGAATCAACTGTGATTGATTTTCCTTTATTAAAATTTCAAGATTCTCAATTTTTTTGTCAACCTATCAAAAAATTTAAAAATGTCAACAACATTTAGAGTCAATAGACAGAAAAATTAATAAAATCGATATCATTACTTACATAATTCTTCAAAAATTCTTTTAGTTCTTCAATATCTAAATTTACAGAGTTGACTTTTTGAGCATGTGAAAAAATATGGACATTAGCAGTCGGGGCCGGTGATTCATCTGAAATTGTAAATGGCTGATTTAATGGTATATTGAACTGCTCTAGCTGACTAGGTTCTGACACTTTTATTTTAGGTGTATCAACTTTCTTTCTTCTTTTGGGTGGTGGTGGAGATAATGTACCAGAATCCCTTGATGATTTCCTTATCAACTACTCGGGAGGGCTTGTGGTAAAATCCTCGAATTCAGAAATATCTTTTGGTTGTACTTATGTAGGATTAACATATGTTGTGGAAGGTGAAAAAGGATGATCATATTGATCGTCAAGTAAATCAAGAGCTACAATTTTCTTCGGTGTTAGAACAATATTTGAACATGCATTTTGAAAGAAAAAATTATTTAAATATTAAGACAAAAAATTTTGTATCCCAATAGAAAAAAAATGATATTAACAAGAAAAATTTGTAACCTTACAGTTTACTAATTAAAATGCAAATGTAATATTAAGTGAAAAATGAATGTTACCTTTGACAAAATGCTAGGCATGAACATTCCAAACTTTGGCTTTACAGTCACGACCATCCAATTACAAATCCTAGAGATAACATTCCTTTCTTTGACAACAATCTCTGAATTTACTTGGGACGCACATTCGTAGGTCCATACATTCAATGCATATGGTATGCCAGACAAACGATACATCTTTTTATCAAGATAGAAGTCATGTCCGAGTGATTTCATCAACTTGATGAATGCAATTTGACCCCAAGGATATGATTGATACATACCATCTTCGACCATCAAGAATTCATCGATCGATATTGAAGATTCACCAAGTTGAGTTAAAATAAATGTATGGACAAAGTACATGATAGTCATCTGAAGGGCATCCTGACTGTTCTCTCAATTGCCCATTAGAAAGCATCGAACCATACGACTCTTGTATTTGCATCAGGAAAGTACCTTTGGAATAACCTGCTCGGAGTGGATTCTGGGTATGTAAAATCTTTAATATTGCCTTTGCATTTCAGACCAGTTATTAAGGTAAATTCCTTGATAGTAAAATGCAATATACTCCCATTAGCATGTCTAATATGAAACATGTTCAAATTCTAAAAACAACAAACACTTAGTGATTTGTCCCTAAAAGTTGTATTTTGGGATGTCTAAGTATGGTCCAAAGATGGTAGATCTAAACAGTTTAATACCCACATCCCCTATAGACAATTTGAATTCATCCAAGAAATTCGTGTTGTAAGAGGCACCAAACCTTAAAGAGTGTGTTGGTATCTTTTTAATAACATATTTTAAGGACTACAAATCAAAAGACAAACCATATATTCAGAATGATATCATTTTGAATCATCTGATACATTCTATACCAACTAACAAATGTCTTCAATGTGTATCATGAACATACAATGTAACTTGATACATAACATATAAACTAAAAATTCAACAAATACATAAAAATAAAAGGATGATATCATTTCATTCACATGATACATTCTATGATAATAGAGCATATGAATATAACCAATAATACTGATACATAGTATTGTATATGATACATCAATAATTAACACCAGATCAACTAAAAAAACACTTGACTAATAGGTATTTTATATATGAATAAAATACATAAGACCAAGAATGAAATGTATGATACATTCAATGTAAGTTGAACATATTATATAACTTGATACATTACAATACATATAAACTGACAATTGAATGATATCATTCCAAACACATGATACATTTTGTGATAATAGATCATATGAATACCACTAACAATAATTGATTCATAATAGAACAAATTTGAAAAATAATCAAGCCAACAGATTCACTAAAAAAATACTTGAATGTGTATTATGACCATAATATATTGTATATGATACAATATTATGAATCTAACAAATGAATGACCAATTGTGAACTTTGCATGAATTTAAATCGAACTTCATTATTTGATACATTTCACCTACCTATTCAATAGTAAACTAAAATTAGGATTTTATATGTGTCGACAAAGTACAAATCAGTTAGTATCCAACTAATATTAGGGTTTTATATGTATCATTTGTGCCCCCATAAACAATAGGAAAATGATATATCATAACACATGAAATTAATGTATCAGTCAATTTCCACTTAACAGACCAAATTCAATATCAAGCACAAAAAAATGAAAAAAAAAAGTATGAAACCACATACTTTAGGCAATGAGGGTCAGAAAATCGCAGGTGCTTCTTTTCTTCCCCTTTTTGGGGGGTTTTCAACATTTGATTTCGACGATGATGGCACTTCCTTGTTCGACTGATTCTTCATCTTTAATGGGTCATGCAATCTTTTGAATTTGTTTTCAGCCCAATTTTCATCGTCAGAATCATATACTATTTGATTAGTATTAGATGAATTCAATGTAGCATCTTGATCCATATGTATTAGGAACAAAAATCTGAAGAAAAAAAAACAAACGAAGGAGATGAAAAGGGAGACGACAATCCTACCTATTTAGATGCTTAAAATTGATTGAAAGGAGAGAGAATTTTTTTGAAAATCAAATTGGATATGGATTTTGTAACTGCTAAGAATTTGGAGTGAATTTAGGGAGAGAAATAGGAGTGAAAAAGGGAGTGGTGAACGTGGATTTGGTTGGTTCCTTTAATGTATCCGGTAGTTTTTAGAATTAGGAGAAAGAAGGGATTTAAGTAATAGTATAAAAAGGTTGGGAAAATAGATAATAAGAAAATTAAACTTGTGTATATAAGTAATTTATCCATTTCATATTAATGCTTACTTTGATACCGTCATTTAATATGTATTCATTTTTAAGTTTATATATATCCATTTCAAATATATGATGTTTGAAATTAATTTTGATAAAATCAAACTTCAAATATCATATCCGAATATGATTGATGTTTAATCATTTTTGTTTGAAATTCATGTACATAGGCTTAAAGTTCAAAGAAAATTAAATGATTGAGGGCAAAGCTATTTTTGGACCAAATTATTGACGGAGGGAATATTTCTAAACCAAACTATTGATTGATGACATTTTAAATCAATTTTACATAATTTAGGGACCTTTTTTTTTTTTTTTTACCTTTTTTTGTTTATTTTATTCTAAGATATGACCATGAAATTTATCGCCCGAGAGGAATGTATATGAGAACTAGAAGGGAGAGCCCGTGCGATGCACATGCCCAACATGACTAATTTGATTGATTAATTTTATCCAACTTGGATAAAATTGGTAATAAAGAGTGTTACAATTTTTTCTATTGATTGATTCGTAGCAACATATACAAATTGAAGGTATCCAAGTATCTTAACTATAAGTTGAGAAAGTAAACACATCCTCAAAAGTAAATGCCCTTTGTAGTTCATGTGAGGAAGAACTTTTGAGGATGAAATTTTGTAAAAAATCAAACCAGCAATGTTTTGAAGTAGACTTTAAACACCAAAATATATAATTACATATATGTTTGAGAAACCTTGTAACATAAAGTAATAGTTCAAAAAGTTGAACACTTGAGACTCAAATTGACGTGAAGTGTTTTACACAAATAATTGTGAATAACTAATTTCTTCAACTAAGCTTATGAACTGACGCATCCCATTCAACCTTTCCAACAATTAAAAAGTTATCTCGTAATTCTCAAAAAAGACTCCAACTTTTATAATAATTAGCAATTATATTTATATACATTCTCTGATCTATTATGAAATATCACACATGAACATACTTCATGAAGCTGCATCGCTTTATCTGTAAATCTAAAACATTAAATATGATACAACACGTGTTTATAGGAAAAGACCATAAAGACTCAATTAACAACCAATTATTGCAGAGTTCAATTTGGACAGCTTTCAGTACCATATTTTAGTGCTGTGTTCGTCCCAACAACCGTCATTTCTAAATATTGGTAATAATAATACTTTTTTTCCCTTATGTCATCATATTGTATTTAATAGGAACACTTTGAATAACGTTGGAGTGTCAATTGAAATTGCTATATGAAAAATGTTGCGAAGTTTAGAGAGTCGTTTAGAAATTTTGCCAATAATAAGTTAGCGTTTGGCCCTAAGTTCTCAAATATTCTTGAAAAATCATATTTGGGTGAAGTTTCACCATGTTTTGGCCCTAAATTTTCTCAAAAATATTTGACTATTTCAAAAAATATGATTTATACCCATAAGTTCTAAAAATTATTTAAAATACCTATAAATTTATATTACTCCATCATTTTATAATGAATGTATTCCGTTAAAAATAACCTTAAAATATAATTTATAACAATCAACAATAACAAAATAACTATATTGGCAAGACAATACATTAACCATTAAACACAAATTGTTCTTTTTCTCAATTTTATCACTCAAATTAAAACTTAAACTTTTTTGAAGGAGATAGTAACAAATATTAGTTGGAAGTAATAAATAATTGGTATTTTTTTATAAAATATAAAGGTTTGGGGTAATTTTTTAATTTTCTTAAATACCCAAATATTAGAACTTGGCCCAGAACTTGGGATACTTGATAAATATATTTGCCAAGTTATATGACCAAACACAACTTCTCATGTTTTTTCCAAATTTTTCTCAAGTATTCATGGGCCAAACGGGTCCTTAATTGTTTGTATATATATGTTTTTAAAATACAGCTAGTATTTGAAATATGAAATTATAGCCGAATTAATTGTTGTCTATATCGTTAAATCACCAAAGGAATTTCTGGCAACATAGAAGTGACCCCTCATTGCTGGATTCGAATATTATTCATTGTCCAATGGGTCATTATGTTATGTCCTATATCTCATACATTTTTTGTAGGGTACAACTTTAATCTTAAACAAAATTCAACATGTGGCTGCAAAATTCACATCCAAAAAAAAAAAAATCAAAAAAGGGGATGGGGACTAGCTCACTCGATGAGATTTTTCTATCGATTTGAAGTTATGTTACGCTGACATTAGAGGTGTACAAAATCGAACCAAAAACCGAATCAAACCGCAAATCGAGAAAAAAAACCCGACTGGTGGTTGGTTTGACTTGGTTTGGTATTGAAAAAAAAAACCCGACTATATTTGGGTCAGTTTGGTTTTAACTAGAAAAAAACAACCCGGGACCAAACCAACCCGACATTATATATATAATTTTAAAATTTTATTTTACACATAAAAATATTTACTTTGATATAATTTTTAAATATTTCTTATGCTTTTTCATAGTTTTTATCTTTTAATATATTATTTCAAGTTTGAAACTTAGAATTCTGAATGATTCAATAAAGATTATAGTCCATAGATGTTGGATTATAATAAAGCTTAAATAAAAAATCAAATTAATACTAATGCAAAATGAAAATCAATTCAACACTAAGAATGATAATAATATTGAATATTTGTTCTTTGGTTTTACATTGGTTTAGACAATTCAAATACATAATCTAATTTTAATTTCCTTTAATATTAGTCATGTAACTAATACTTATTAAACTTATTTTAGCATGATTTAGTACTTTCAAATTATGATCATTTTCATTATGACTTGTTAATTTGCAATATTTGTTTTACGTGATTTCATTATTATTATTTTTTTGTTGGATATTTTAGTGTCATTACTCATATCATATTTTGTGTTATTTTCTTAAAAAACACCTTAGATAGTTATATTTTGGTAGGATTAAAGAAATATTTGAAGTACATGTAAATTATATGTTTGTATGAATACTTTATCGGAAAAACTTGAAAATAAAAAAAAAAACCGAAAAAATCCGAGGTTGAAAAACCTGAGTTTTATTGGTTTGGTTTATAGATTTAAAAATTCGACACAAATAATTTGATTTGATATTTGAAAAACCCGAACCAACTCGGTCATGTACACCCTTAGCTGACATGCAGGTGAAAAATATGTTTCTATTACCTTCCTCTGAACTTTAGATCTATAAATACTTTTTTAATTCAAGAAATGTTAGAGTTATATTTCAAAGTAAAAGTATGTTTGGATTAACTTTTATTTATTAACATATAAACCAAAAGTCATAAGTTAGCAATAATTATAACTTGTGACTTTTGATTATTTTTATCGTTTTAGCTTAAACCAAGTACTTATAAGTACTTTTTAAATTTACTTAAATTCTTCAAAAGTACTTAAAAGTTATTTTGACTTAAAGTAATCAGTAGTATAGTATCCCTTCTCTTTTTCCTCTCTCTGTGTAATAAAAAAAGAGAAAATGACATAAATAGTCCCTTAACTATAGGAGGTCTAAAATGGTCCCTTAACTATACACTTAACGGATTTAGTCCTTTAACTATTCAAAAACTTATCAGCTTTGGTCCCTTAACTATACACTTATCAGTTTTAGTCTCTTAACTATAAACTTACCGGTTTTAGTCCTTTAAATATTCAAAAACTTATCATGTTTGGTTTTTGTCCATTTTTAAATACAAATAGCGTAGATTTATATTAATTGAAATCTTCGTGAAATAAATCTTTAACCTATTTTTTAAGTTTTTTCTCTATCCCAACCCATTTTTCTTCAAAATACTCTTATGAAAAGAATAACAACGTCAACGATTCAAAATAAAATTAATGAGGGAAAGAATATATAAGTCCTAATTTTATTCAATGGAGGATAAAATTAAGCATATAATTGTTGTTAACGACTTAAATCCGCAATTGAATATGCTAATCAGTGCGGATTTTATTTAATTTACTCAAATTTCTTTACGTAAATAAAATGAATAGAATAATAAAATTGATCTATTTAAAAAAAAAAAATTGCAAATCTACCATTTTATAAATTTCAATTTCTAAATTAAACAAATTTCATTCAATGAAGTTGTTGGAGTACAAACTTTGGATTTAACGGGTAATAATTTTTTTTCTTTTTATAATAAAGTTTAGCATATTCAAGTTCTTAGTAGCAATAATATGCTTCATTTTATCCTCTGTTGAATAAAATTATGACTTATATTTTATTTCCTCGAGAATTTTATTTTAAATCGTTGAGGTTAAGGTTCTTCGCATAAGGTTAATTTGAAGAAAAAGTAGCAGAGAGAGAGAAACAACAGAAAAAATTGCTAAAAGATTTAATCTCTCGATGAATTCCGTTAATATAAACCTAAGTTATTTGTATGGACAAAGACCAAACCTGATAAGTTTTTAAATACTTAAAGGACTAAATTTGGTAAGTTTATAGTTAAGGGACCAAAACTGATAAGTTTTTGAATAGTTAAAGGACTAAATCCATTAAGTGTATAGTTACGTTAAGGGACCATTTTAGACCTACTCCTATAGTTAAGGAACTATTTATGTCATTTTCTCAAAAAAAAAAAAAACACAATAATTAAGAAGAGGGGATTATGGATATAATGGAAATGGAAGAAAATTTTCAAAGAAGTCAAAATTGGCTTTTAAATAGAAGAGGGAATTATGGATCTATGGAAATGGAAAGGGAAGAAAATTTTCAAAGAAGTCAAAATTGGCTTTTAAATTGTCAAATAGATTAGGCAAATTTAATAAGTTATCTATGGTGATAGAGACTTGAAACCTCCACACACATGATAGATACTTGCAACCTCCACACACATAACTTTAGTATAGTACACATCAATAACCACTTTAAGTATTGTAAGGTCTTTGAACAATTTACAATGTTGCTTACACAATTGAGTAATTTCATGCATGGACCTTGTCCTTTTAATCTCACAAAATATATTCATGGAACCCTACATTGCTTATTATATACTCTCTTTTTTGTCATGACAATTATTCTATGTACCCCTCCACGTGAAAGATATTCTCAAATATTCAACATCATAAATGTTCTATGCTTAATTTGTGGTATTGTATTTTGAACTAGCCTAGTTGTTATTGAAGATCATAAATTTTTTCTCAAGGTTAACAAATTAAAAGTCATGCTTAGATATGTTTCTGAGGGAGGCAAATTATAGTGTGCAGATTTCCTAGCAAATGAAGGATACGGCCATAAAGAGACTTTATTATTTTAGAGAAATTTACTTGATTAAGAATGTGAAGTTTTTTCTCTTGATGAACTTAAGCCATATTATTTATGAATGCTTTTAATAAAAAAAAACTCTTTCATTCATCTTGATGTTGCTCCAATAAGTTTGATAGTATGTATTGAATATTAAAGATTCTGTGGAAGATTCTAGAAAGAGTTAGTTACTAGTTTGTTATGTAACTAATTCCTATGTGGCATTAGGTAGTTAGAATGCAAGTAGTAAAGGTGTGATCTATAAAAGAAGGCACTTATTCTTCATTGTATTTTGATCCTTGTTAAATAAAACTATCTCTCCTTCTTCTGCAATTGGTTTTGTTCATCCATGGAAGAACAAGCTTCCATGGATTCAATTACATAGTAACAAAATAACATGGTATCAGAGCAGCGATATAGGGATACAATCTCGAGCTGCGTATTGATTTCGAGATGCGTATTGATTTCACAAGAGTTGCGTATTGATTTCACAAGAATTGTGTATTGATTTCAAAATTAGATCACATTTTAAGTTTCTGTTATGGAGGATCTAACAGTAGCTACTCTAGAACACTCTCATCCTCTCTATCTTCATGCATCAGATGCACCAGGAACAGCCTTGATTGCGGTCAAACTCACAGGTCCAACTAATTACGGATTATGGAGCAGATCACTAAGGCTTGCATTATTGGTGAAGAACAAGCTTGGGTTTGTAGATGGAACTTGCCTAAAGAGCTCATTTAAAGGGGATTTAGCAACTCAATGGGAAAGATGTAATGATGTGGTACTTTCATGGATCAGTAGCATTGTAGCTCAGGAATTGCTTACTACAATTGTGTATGCTTCGAATGCTAAACGTGTCTGGGACGACTTCAAAGAAAGGTTTGACAAATCTAATCTCACTAGAGTGTATCAACTCTGGGCAGAAGTTGCGTCTTTAAAACAGAGTACTGATTCAGTCACAGCTTATTACTTGAAATTAAGGGATCTATGGGATGAATTAGATGTTTTAGTTCCAGCTCCTTTATGCAATTGTGATGAATCTAAGCCTTATATTGAGCATTTAAATCAGCAAAGGTTACTGATGTTTCTCATGGGCCTTAATGAATCCTATAGTCATGTTAGAAGTGATATCTTACTTAAGGAGATTGTTCCTACTGTTAATCAGGCTTATGCCACGATGTCTGAGAGGAAAGTCAGAGGTTACTAGGAGTTATGGATGTTAACAAGGAACCTCTCACAATGATGGTCAATAGGAAGCAAGGTTTCAAGGGAAGAAAGTTGTTTGACACTGCTTGTGAGCACTGTGGTTATAAAAATCACCTCACCAAAGATTGCTATAGGGTCATTGGATATCCTACAGATTTCAAAAGCAAGAGGAAGCAAGGGCAAGGTGATTCTTATGGTAGCAAAACTGGATTCAAGGGCTATGGTGACTCTCAGGGAGGTAATGGTCAAACTGGTCATAGGTCTAATTTTCCTCACAATCAGCAGACTGGTACAGGTTTTAGATCTTATGCAAATTGTGCTACCACTGAAGGACAAGATATTGGATTAACTCTCACTGAGGAAGAATACAATCATGTAAGAAATCTCAGACACAACAACAATATCAGTAGTTCTGCAGATACTGGAGATAATGGTGATTGCAAAGCAAACTTAGCAGGTAATGTATCTTTGACATCTGATGATTATGATTATAGTTGGATAATTGATTCTGGTGCCACTCACCATATCACATCCTCTAAAGAAATGCTAGCAGAACTGAGCAGTATGAATAGTCAGAGGTCCAATACTGTCCAATTACCAACAGGAAATAAAGCTCAGATTGCTAATACAGGTCATTCTGTTATTTTGGGTTGCTATAAGGTGAAGAATGTACTGCATGTGCCTGACTTCAAGTTTAACTTGTTGTCAGTTACCAGATTGACTAAGGACTTATTGTGTAGTATCAGTTTCTTTCCTAATTTCTGTGTGATGCAGGCACTCTCAAATGGCAAGGTGATTGGGATTGGTAGAGAACATGATGGTTTATACTTGTTAAAGAATCCAATAAAAGCTGTTGTCAATGCTACAATAAAGGATAACAGTGCTACAACATCACTATGGCATTTAAGACTTGGTCATCCCTCTCTTGCTGCTATGCAACACATTTCGGATATCAAAGATCACCTAACTGATTTACCATGCTGTCACACATGTCCCCAAGCTAAACAAAGTAGACCTGTTTTTCTTGACAGTGTCCATAGTTCTAGTTCTATTTTCCAATTGATATATGTAGATGTCTGGGGTCCTTACAGGACTCCCACATATGATAGGAAGCAATATTTTGTTACTATTGTAGATGATTTCAGCAGGTTTTCTTGGGCCTGCTTAATTCATTCAAAAACTAAAGTTTACTCTGTACTCAAGGATTTCTTGTTAATGATAAACACTCAGTTTGGCATGAAAGTGAAGATGTTACGGTCTGATAATGGGACAGAGTTTATGAATTCAAAATGCAATGAATTATTTGCTTCTCTAGGTATTGTACATCAAAGTTCTTGTGCATATACACCCCAACAAAATGGGGTGGTAGAAAGAAAGCACAGACATATATTAAACACTGCCAGGGCCTTGAGGTTTCATGCTAACATTCCTATCTCTTATTGGGGACACTGTATAAAGGCTGCAGTTTATTTGATTAACAAGATTCCCACAGCAGTATTACAAGGAAAATCTCCACATGAAATGTTGTATGGTACTAAGCCACAACTGAATCACTTGAAGGTGTTTGGTTGTCTTTGTTTTGTTTCTATATTTCCCAGATCTGACAAGTTTCCTCCTAGAGCAAAGAAAGGAGTCTTCATGGGATATGCAGAAACACAAAAGGGGTATAGAGTATTGGATCTGGAGTCTAGTACATTTCAGGTCAGCAGGGATGTCACATTTATAGAGGAAGAGTTTCCATTCAAGACAAAGTTGAATTCTCAACAACTTAAGCCATCTGAGTCAATCTGGTTCCAGGAATTCAGTGATGATACACCTGTTTATTTGCCTCATGTTGATCAAATAGTTGTCTTACAGAATGATACCCTCCATGATCACTCAAATGGTGGAGAAGGTGGTGAATCCAGGAATGATTATGATGATGAAGAGTGTAATGAAGCCATTGATTCTACTGATGAAGTATCTGCATCTGCACCTGAATCTACACATATTAGACCAAGCAGGTCTATCAAGCCTCCTATATGGCACAAAGATTATCTTGTGTCTAAATCCACAAAAAGGTCTCATAAAGATGTTCCTTATTCTATTACTAACTATGCAGCTTATTCAAGGGTAAGTCCTTCCTATATGGCTTTCCTAGATGAATTGTCCTCAGTAAATGAGCCTGCTTCTTTCAAGGAAGCATCTGGTTGCAAAGAGTAGGTCAAGGCTATGCAAGATGAAGTCAATGCCTTAGAACAAAATGCAACTTGGACTGTGGTAGATCTTCCACCTGGTAAGAAAGCTATTGGATCTAAATGGGTATATAAAGTTAAACTTCAAGCTAATGGATAAGTTGAACGATACAAGGCAAGATTAGTTGCTAAAAGGTACAACCAACAGGAGGGACTAGACTATCATGAGACATTCTCACCTGTAGCCAAGATGGTGACAGTTAGGACTACCATTGGTGTAGCAGCTTCAGAAGACTGGCCTCTTTATCAAATGGATGTGCATAATGCTTTTTTGCAAGGAGACCTTCTTGAGGATGTGTACATGGAGATGCCACAAGGTTTTCAAAAGCAAGGGGAACGTAAAGTTTGTAAGTTGCTCAAATCATTGTATGGGCTCAAGCAAGCATCCAGGGAATGGAATCAAAAACTCACTGAAGCACTGTTATCTACTGGCTATTCACAGAGTTCATATGATCATTCTCTCTTTACAAAGAGGGAAGGGGTGGACATAGTGTTGACACCCAATTTTGACCGACCTTTAGCAATTTCAGAAATGTTATTCAATTAAATACGTTTTTTAAAAATATATTTTGAATTTAAAATTTAGTCGATTTTGTCTAAAAATTATAATTTTAGTATGCATGGTTTACAAAATTTATTGTAAAAATTATTAAATTATTAAATTATATTTATCGATAGTTAAACTTGAAACATTACTTTACATAATTATTTTAAATATTTAAATGTGTTTAATTGAATGTCATTTCCTTAATTTTCTGCTAAATTATTTAAATTTCAGCCTATTCTATTCAAATTTTATTTCAATTCAAGCCTTTTCTTATTCAATTCATTCCAATTTTAGCCACTTCAATTCAAATTCTTTTCAGTTATAGCCACTTTTCATTTCACTCCTAGTCAATGCTATTGCAATTGTGGCCATCCAAATCCAATTCAATATTTTCATGCTTTTAATCTTGACCGTCTACTTTAACTTAAAATCTAAGATCAAATCCTACCCATTCATCTCTTATTAAATCAATGGCTGAGATCGATCCCTCCAACCTTTCCTATTCTAGTCTAAAAGACTCCTAACCCTATCATTTTGCATTTCTCTTCTTCTCCTTTCTTCTCTCAAAGGATCCGCCGCCTTCTCTCTTTTTCATTTCTCTCCAACCAACAAAGAATGCCACGAGAATAAAGGTGAAGACTAGAGGCGCAACACCTTCCTCATCGCCTCCTCCAGCCATGAAGCCGCCAGCAGCCGTCGTTCTCTTCTCCTCTCTCGCTCCTCGTATTTCTCTTCTCCTCTCGACCGAATCAAAGAATCGCAACAATCGGCCGCGGCTAACACCGCGATCGCAGCTCAACCAACCGCCGGTAGATTCGGACAATGATAATACTCCAAATGGTGAGCAACAGGATCACCCTCCCACCGGCGGACCCATCAGCAAGCAGCAGATCGAGCTCCGGCGAGAACTTCTCCAGCAAAGAATGTCAAAGTGCGGACGACGCCACCAGCAGATCCGGCAAAAACCATCGAGCAGACCACGCGCAACAGCTTAAATATGAAGAAACAGCGAGTTCCGGCATAGTACCAAGGTTCGTGGGGGTCGTTTTGCAGGTAAGTTCGATTATTTTTTTTTATATATACTATTACAGTTCTATTTTTGATTCTTTAGTTATCTCAAACAACATTGGGTCTCATGTCTACTGCATGTTTGATTTGTATAATTGTTACCTGCTGGTTCTTGGTCCTCTGAAAAAGCATATTCGGTTTTGATTTCTCTATTTCAAATGATCGATCGTTGCTCCTACTTGTGACTAATCTGCCCTAAATCCATAAGAACCATTTTTTTAACTGATAGCCTGCTTGTCGCTTTTCTTGTATTTTTTGTACTTGGTGAATTAACTTTGAAATCATGATTTTATCTTAGTGAATTAAGAGCCAATGTTATATGTGCTTAATAGCGCCTTAATATATGTGGTGTCATTAATTTACTAATTAGGGAATCATATTTGCTAAGACCCTTTAAAGATGTTAATTGCCTAGTCAAAAGGCCTATTTACCGTGATTTAGACTCCCTTTCAGTAACCTTATTGATTTGCATAATTAGCTTGGCATAAATTTCTGGACTCCTCTACCTATGGTAAGTTTGAAATTGAGTTAAAGCAGGTATATTTCTTTTCCTTATAAATTTTAGTGCTGATTTTGTGTCTATTAATTCATAATGCTGAAAATTGATCCCTCATTCCTTTAAAATCTATCTTGACTGATTTCTTGTTTATTGATGGCAATATAGTATTAGGCAAATATTTGACTAAGGTAATTATTGATTTGGGTGCCAAGCCTTCATTGTACTATAACTTTAACATCTTGCGTGGATCATATTTGGTAAAAAATAAAATAAGTGTGCCTCAGCTATTCTTTGAAATAAAGAAATAAAATATTTTATCAATCCCGTCCTTTATTTTGAATAATAGCTTAATTGTGGTTTAATTTGAACCTTTAATTGATGTTGATTATGGTAAGTATATATTATCATCCTCAATGATGGAGTTGTGAATGACGTGCAAAGAATTTTGGGATATTATATTTGATTGAAGCTGTAATTTTATAATCTAGAATTATACTCTCTTTCCTTGTGTATGTCAATTATCTGATTCTATTTACCTTATTTTAAAAGTGAGACTGATTTCTTACTTAGTTTTTATTTGGTAATTGGTTTGATTGATTGAGGTAATAAATAAATAAATAAAATAAATGTATCTACTGATTGGCTCTTATTTACAAAAGGAAATAATATTTTGAAAAATTGGCTCACGATTGATTAACTTTTTGTTTTCCTTTTCTGACCTGCCTTTATTCACTATATAAATTCCCTCATTATTCTTATTCTAGACAGATTCTCACATCCATACTTTGCTTATACTCTGAATAAAAAATAAAATACTGCTCCCTATTCTGAAAAAGAATAAAAGTTCTTTCGGTTAACAAACAATTCAAAGTTTCCTCGCTGTTTGCTATTTTGCTGTTTTGCTGTGTTCGGGTCGATTATCGGATCTAGCGTGTGTCTTCATTGCTGAGTTATTTTACTGCTTAATCGGTTAGCTTCTTTTATACCTATATCATCTTATGCATAGCTAGTTATTTACCTTTATGCATGAATCCAAAATTTGGATTTTGAATGAAAGGAAACATCCGGGTTAGTCTTCTATTCCCTCCTTACTATGTGTGATTTTACATGATTGTGTGAAATTCGTGTGGTTTTGCCGTGACTTTCTTTTCTATGTGTATCAATCAGTTATTATCTTTGATCTTGTGTGGGATGCTATTCTGTTAAACATGTTTTGAACAGGAACAAGAAGTTCAATTCAAAGAATTGCCATGAGACGAGATTACTTATTTTTGTTTATTCGTATTTATTTCGGTTTGTAATAATCTTGTAATAACTCTCTCTCTATATGAAAGATATTTGGGGAGTCGTCTAAGGGGAGGGGGAGTTACATGCTAATTGTTCTTTTTTACTTGTTTTACGTGCGACTGTTACAAAATCTGTCTATATGCATTAGCCATAAAACTAGATAAACGGGTTATAACAACTGGCCTAAAATCAAGCTTTTGTTAGATTATAATTCTTGTTAATCTGAATGTCAATACGCGAAAATTAAGATTGGCCTCCATGCTAAAATCGGTAATTGCGTCAATGTGGTAGTATTCATGCCATTCTGTGTAAGAGATCCATGCCTGTATTTGTTATACTTTCAGCGTATTTTACTAATCTTTTAGTAGCCTTATATATGTTAGTTAATTTTAAAATAATTAGACTATTAATTTTTGTATGTTAAATTCAGACTCTAATAATTTTAGTTGTCAATAAGTTAGGCAGATGTAAATAATTCCTTATATGTTAATGACTCTCTAGCATGTCTTATCACTTAGAAACTATGTCTAAGAACTAAAAATAAATAAGATAACTTCAGCGTGTTAAAATTGAGATAAACCTGCTTTGAATATGTTCTGCTTACTGTTAAATAATTTCTACAATGAATTAATTTTCTGACATTTAAAAATAAGGTAATAAATTGCTCAGCATGCTAATCTGTTTAAAATCTGCTTGGTTTACCAATTAAATATGCCTGTTAAACAAATGTTATGACATCACTATTTTCTGCATTCGGGGTTAAAAATCATGCTCATAGGTGCTATGCAAATGTTCTGATTTTTTTTTCAGTCACGAGGATTATTGATTTCCAGCATGCTAAACTGTTTAAAATAATCTGTGTCGGTCAACAACTAAATCTGCCACTACTAATAAATTGACTCCTGCGTTTTAATTTTAAAATTGGCCCTGATTAAATCTTGCTCTTAAGAATAAATTCTGTATGATATAACTGTTTGCTGCTCTAAAATAATAAACTTTTCTGCATATTGTAACAATTTTCTGCCGCTTCAAAATCAGTCTAATAAATTTATTTTCTGCACTTAAATAACTGTGCTGCTCCTCTGAAATTAATATATAAATTGTTGTATTGCATGTCATAATACTGTTACGATGCTTGTTTATGTGCTCACACACCTAGCATGAACCTTTCACTAATTATGTGTGTTTGTTAGTATGCTAATATTAAAACTTAAGAGGCCAATATGAAAACTCTATGTGCTAAATGCTCGTCCAACATGTTTGACTTGGTGTCTAGGTGGGCCTATATATTTTATTTTGTCTAAAACCAGTCCAAATAGTAGTTCAATGCCTCTTGAACATTAAATGGGGGCGCTAGGCACCTTTTAGGGCGAAAAGCATGCGGTGGTGGGGTAGGGGTAGTTCAGGCCCTATGGATATGATGACATCGACTCAGACTAAAGCGACAAACCTTGGTTTTGTCTGTCCCTACCCGGAAGCCTATCGAAAATAAATAAAGTCGAGTGCTGATCCTAAAAGTGCTTTAGAGTCTCCCTTCCCCTTTACCCCTTTATATGTTTTATTATATTATTTGGGGTAGTTTTAATAAAATGAATTTATTCGTGTACCAATTTGTGTAATTTTCTGTCTTCTCGCTTATCTCCTTATTATTTGTTTAATACTTATTTTATATTCACCTAGTCTTGCATGCATAGGTAATTAATTAACTAAAATTTTTAAACGTTTATTTACCGTTATTACCTAGTTCGCATGTTTAATTAAATAAATAATAATGAAGTGACTTTAATTGCTACTTGTAACCCCCACATAACTGCATGAGATACGGCCGGGACCCACATTTGTGGACCTCGAGGGATGCCTAACACCTTCCCCTCGAGGTAACTTGAACCCTTACCCGATCTCTGGTTCGTTGACCTTAATTAGACTTAGGTTAGATAGGTGCCCTAACGCACCTTAATTCGCTAGGTGGCGACTCTTCATTCTTCCCTGAAACCCAAAAGAGTTGTTAGGTCGTGCGTCAAAACCCGTTTTGAGAAAAATGGAAGCGCGATGTAATGGCGACTCACTGGGATTTTAGGTTCAAACCATTACGTGTTCCGTGCTTTATGTGGGTATTTTAGGTTATTTCATTGTTTGTTTGATTGTTACCTTGCTAGTTGTTATTTGACTATCATGTTTATTTGTTTTCCTTATATATATTATTTTTATGTTTAGTTATTTCCATGTTTCGCCCTTATCTCTTTTTCTTATTTGTGTGATTTTTATTTATTTTTATGTATTTATTTATTTATCGCTTTCTATAAAACTGTTTATGTGTTATTGTTTTTCAAACTACGTGCTAAATGTTACTGTTTTAATAAATTGGCATTCCGTTCATATTTCCCCCAATTGGGACCTTCTTCCTTTTTTTTTATTTTGTTACCGTGATGTCGTGCCTTTGCACCTCTCACAACTACTCCAATTCTTTTCAAACACCTAATTATAGAGAGTCGGCACATGCGTGGATGGAACGGATAGTTTTACTACCGGGAAACCACGAGCCTTCTCGCATAGAACCCCTCTCTAGTCCGTGTCAAACAACTCTTAGAAAATCCTACTTAGGTCATACATATTGCATAAGCCTTAGGTGGTTTGACCCTTGGTGTCAATCCGCATAATTAGTAACCACCCTATCGTCTAAAGGGTCCTAATACCTTTTAGACAAATTGCATATTTATGTGTCAACGTGGTCATAATAATTAAATTAAGCCAAATTTGCCAAACGGAGTTTAGAATTTGTCTGTTGTTTTGTTTGCAGAGTCATGGCCTATCCTCACTTTCCCAACACACAAATGGTGGTTAAAGTAAACCCTACTTTGAAGATTTGGTGGAGGGATATTGAGAAGAATCGAGGGTTAGAGGCAAGCGAATTACTAGGTGGCCTTACTGCTTTAATCTCCGTCGAATCAGATCGTTATTTGATTAAAGCATTGTTGCAATTTTGGGACTCCGAGAGATTGGTCTTCAAATTTAAGGACTTTGAACTAACCCCGACGATTGAGGAAATTGGTGGGTTTCTTGGTCTTCCTTACAAAGAGCAGGAAATGATTGTTCCTCACAAGCCAACACCAAGGTCCTTTTTGAAGCAAATGGGCATGCGTCATAATCCGGATCTACTATGCCTAAAAGAGGGATGGATTTCTTTAGAGTTCTTATATGCACGCTTTGGAGACGAGGAGGGCTATGAAAACTTTAGTAGAGAATTTGCTTGTTCTTCGGCAAAATGGGAAAAATACCGTCTTAATGCATTCGCTGTTGCACTCTTAGGCTCATTAGTTTTCCCTATGGAAAGGGGAAAAATCCACTCAAGCCTAAGTTATGTGGTTCGAATGTTGGCTCGAGGTGGAAAGACTATAGTTCCCATGATACCGTCAAATCATAAGGGCATTGACTAAATGTACTAGAAGCAAAAGATATTTCGAAGGGTGTAACTTTTTATTACAACTCTGGGCTGTGGAGCATTTCTACCAAATGGCTAATATGGTAGATATTATTAGAGGGAGTATGGGAAATAAAATCATCAATCATGCTTCAAGGATGAAATATTTTGTTTCCTCCGTAGGAACGGAGGACTGGTTTGTGTACTTAAGAGAACGTTCGGCCACCCAAATTCAATGGAAGTATTACTGGTTGAAACCTCGTCGTGCCATTATAAGAGGTAATGAGCTTTACTTTATTGAGCTCATTGGTTTAAATGGCGTACAACCATACGCACCACTTAGAGTTCTCCGACAGTTTGGGCAGATACAGATGATACCTCTGCGATCCCATATGAGCCACTATGAATATGACTTTGGGCCAGAAATTCCACAAGTGGGCACCATACTGAAGAGGTGGGAAAAAGTAGTGACTATTGATGTTCAAGAGCATCGACCCTTCTGCACACCTGAGTATTATGTATGGCTTTTGGAGGACGCGGAGCATGCAGATTTGAGCGAGGAGGGCATTCCAGGCTTTGGTGATGAGAGAGAAAGAAGATGGGCTCGCAACTTTCTCAACAACAACTACGAGATCACTCCTGAAATGAAGCAGCAGATCGTGCCCAACATTGGAGACTAGCATTGATTTTTTTTTTAATTTTTATTCCCCCATGTTATCCCTAGCCCTTTAGTCTATTTCTTTCTTTAGTATGATGTAATAAGTTGTAATTATTCAATATATGAAGTTTTATTATTTCTCTAACTCTAAACTCCAATTGGCAAATAAAGCTTAAATTAATCATTGTGCATCACTTATATGTCGTCTTAGGCCTACCTCTGGCTCAACGAGGCTCCTTGCATTTAGGGCGTTTATTTCAAACAATGTGTTATTATTTACTCTAACCTCCTAACATCAAGCTCGTTGATTGTATTGTTTTCCCATTCCTAAGGTTGATCTGTTCTTCACCCTGGCACATACAAGATCAAAAGGGACCCCCCCTTCTCCTCCTCTTCAGAGAACAGACTACAGAAATAAGGGCAAAATGGTTGACAACAACAGCAGCAACGAAAGAGGGGAAAATTCTGAGGGAGAGCAGCTCCCAAACGACCTTGTCTTTAGACTTGAACGCAAGATTGCCGAATTGGAAGAGGAAGTGGCAAATATGCGTGATTTGGCCAAGTTGTCTATTTCTCTCGGAACCCATTTTGGGGAAAATACAGACAATCCACCTCTTTCCAACCAAACAACATTTCCAAACAACCCTCCAATCAACATATCTCGACCTGAACCTGCTCGTCCAAATGTACCCCCACCACTTCATACTCAGATCCCTTTTTATCATTACCATCAGCAAACTAAGCCAACTGTCCAGAACCAATTCCAAATGCAAACCCTCCATATAATCCTGGAAGTAACAACCACAATCCAATATATGTCGAAACTGCCCCCATGACTCATAATTACCATGAATCAGAGTCCTCCCAAAAGGACATTCTGATTAAAAACCTGACCGAGAAACTAGATAGCTTGGCCAACAGGGTGCAAAATGTGGAAGGAAGCAAGAGGCTGGGAGGTTTGAACTACGAGGATTTGTGCATGCACCCCGACGTAGAGTTGCCTGAAGGATACAAGCTGCCAAAGTTCGAAATGTTCAATGGCATGGGAGATCCCAAAGCTCATCTACGAATGTACTGCGACAAGCTTGTAGGGATAGGGAGAGACGAGAGGATACTCATGAAGTCGCTTATGAGGAGTCTCACTGGGGAGGCTCTATCATGGTACATTGAACAAGATCCTCGGAAATGGGTCGAGTGGGTAGACATAGCCACAGATTTCATGAACAGATTTGGGTTTAACATAGAAAATGCACCTGATTGGTTTTACATCCAAAACTTGAAGAAAAAGCCCAGTGAATCCTTCAGGGAGTATGCCATAAGATGGAGGTCTGAGGCGGCCAGAGCCAGACCTCCAATGGAAGAATCTCAGATGAAAGATTATTTTATCCGTGCCCAAAAGCCACAGTATTATGACAGAATGATGCTGGTAGCTGAGAAAAGTTTCGCTGAAATTATCAGATTAGGCGAAAGGATTGAAGAGGGCATAAGAAATGGAACTATCATCAACTTAGAGGCCTTACAAGCCACCAACAAAGCTCTGCAGTCCGGTGGAATATCAGAGAATCGAAAGAAAACAGTGCATCACATGATGGCTCAGGGAACCAGAACCCCGTATAAGTACCAAGCCACCACCCCACCTCCATCTCCATATCCTCAAACTCCATACCCTTCAGCTCCACCACCTACATATTACCAAAATGCTCCTCCCCAATATCAACCAGTTTCATATCCCGTCTATAACGCCCAGCCAACTTACTTCCAAACTCCACCACATATTCAAACTCCAAACTACCGAAACAGACCTCCATACGAAAAAAGACCAGCAAAAAACTACACTCCTCTGGCTGAGCCAATAGCCCAACTGTATGAAAGATCAAAGAAGCAAGCTATGTGACTCCGCCTCTGCGTTACTGTGGATGTTCGCGCAAAATGGTATGACCCCAACAAGGTTTGTGCCTACCATTCCGGGATGAAGGGTCATACTACTGAAGTTTGTAGAGCTTTAAAAGATAAGGTGCAGATGTTGATTGATACAAAGGCCATCCAGCTCAAAGACCCGACGCCAAATGTTGCAAATAACCCTCTCCCTAACCATCAGGTCAACATGGTCGAAGTTGATGATTCTTTAGATTGGGAGCAATCCATTTGGGCCCGCGAACCAGAAGAAGCAATAACTGTCCCCGCCAAAATGCCAATTATAGTACAAAGGTGTGCTCCATTTGAGGTTGAGGTTGCCAGGCCCAAGCCCCCATTCACCGTTTGTAGGGCGCCTCCTCCTGTACAATATGATACTCATGCTGTCCCATGGAACTATAAAAAAGAAAAAGCAAAGGTGGAAGAAGCAGATACTGCAGCAGGAGTGACCAGATCCGGAAGGATTTACACTTCTGAAAATTTGGTACAGGGTAGTTCCAGCAAATCCAAGGCGCCAATTGTTGAGCTTAAAGACCAAGGTATTTGGAAGAAGGTCCAAGCCAAAGAGTACTCCATTGTTGAGCAATTGAGTAAAACTCCATCTCAAATATCAATCCTGTCTTTGCTGCAATCTTTCGAAACTCATCGGAACGCTCTTTTGAAAGTCCTGGGTGAAGCATATGTCCCATCTAGCATCACTCATGGAGAAGTAGCCCAAATGGTCGAGCAGGTCTTTGATGCATACAGAATATCCTTTCACGAAGATGAGTTGCCAGTTGAAGGAACAGCCCACAATAGGGCTTTGTACATTTCACCAATATCGTGATAAGGTTATCACCAAAGCTTTGGTGGATTCAAAGTCGTTTGAATATTTGCCCTCCGGTACGCTGACAAGATCGGGCGTGGATAGTGCAAAGATCCGCATTTGGCAAATGAATGTGAGAGCATTTGATGGCTCTCAAAGGGTACCATCGGGAAATAACCTCGACATGCTCATCGGTCTCGCATTTTCCCAATAACCTTTCGTGTTTTGGACATTCCATCCTCGTATAACCTATTGTTAGGTCGCCCTCGATTCATATGGTCGAGCGGTTCCTCCACTCTTCATCAATGTTTGAAGTTTGAATGGGATCATGAAGAGGTCGTAGTCCACGGGAAAAGGGACATCCGTATATGCATAGAAGGAAGGGGTCATCCGGACGGGAAATGTATCATATCGCTGAGCTTGTTGGCAACATCAAGTGCAACCTTGGTTTATCCGTAAGATCATAGACATGATGGCCTGGTTTGGTTTGAGCTCGGAAAGGTTTAGGAACTAATCTGCAAGGTATAGTTGAACCTATACAACCTCGCTCACACTCAACCACCTTCGCCCGGGATACAAATATACCACGGAGGAGTGGCTTGATTGGCAACCACCTAGAGATGGGTACTATTATCCATTGAAGAAACCGATACCACCGCTGCACTACCATTCCTATCGCAGGTTTCATGGGCGTATAATTGATGGGCTTCGTGAAGATTTGAAGGGTTTGTCTCCGATCAAGGAAGAATGAGAAGGTTGCAACGCCGTGATCAACGAGGAGGAGAAAGGGACCCTAGAAGAAGTAATGAAGCAAAGATCGACCAAAGATTTGGACCTCAACTCCATCCGCACTTCGTCGCCTCCGGTAGCCTTGGAAGCTTTTCTATCAAATTTCTGAAAAAGTTTTAAATAAACAGTTTTTAATTTCCAGTTCATTATTATTGTTTTCAAATGCTAGTATTCTGAAACTCTTGAAGTTTTAATCAATAAAGTTTTTTTTTCCCATCTATCTCATATCTTGTATTTATTTGTGCTTTATTCTTTTTCCAGCAAAACCTCTTATAAAAATGTTGAATCTGAGACTATGGCATGTAATGAGACTGCACAATTTAACATTAATGACTTAGAAGAAGTTGAGGAAAATGAGGTCCCCGAAGAGTTAATCAGAAACGTTGAAGATTTTGAGGAGAAACCTAATCCAAATTTAGCAGAAACAGAGGTAGTAAATCTGGGAAATTCAGAGGTAGCACAAGAGACCCGAGTAAGCATCCATATGACGGAAGATGACAAGAAAAAGTATATCAGGTGCCTCATGGAGAATAAGGATATTTTCGCTTGGTCCTACGCAGATATGACAGGGCTAAGTACCTCAATAGTTGCTCACCGGTTGCCTACTGATCCAGCTTGCCCTCCTGTGAAGCAAAAGCTTCGAAAATACAAGCCTGAGTTGAGTTTGAAAATCAAAGAAGAAATATCAAAGCAATTTGATGCTGGAATCCTTCAAGTGACGAAGTATCCAACCTGGCTTGCAAATGTTGTTCCAGTGCCCAAGAAAGACGGAAGGTCGAGTTTGTGTGAATTATCGGATCTTAATAAAGCTAGTCCCAAGGATAATTTTCCATTGCCCAACATACATATTGATTGATAATTGTGCTAAGCATGAAACACAACTATTCGTGGATTGCTTCACGTATCATCAAATTGAGATGCACAGAGACGATGCCGAGAAGATCGCTTTCATTACACCACGGGTGTCTACCACTACGCGTAATGCCTTGGGTCAAGAACGCCGGGCTACATACATGAGGGCAATGACTACCTTGTTTCACGACATGATCCACAAGGAAATTGAAGTTTATGGATGACGTCATCATCAAGTCAAAGAAGGGTTTAAATCATCCGATGATCCATGAAAGTTTTTTGCCGCACTACGCAAGTATAACTTGAAGTTGAATCGCAGTGTGTCTTTGGGGTTCCTGCTGGAAAGCTTCTGGGTTTCATTGTCAGCCGCCGGGGTATTGAATTAGATCCATCGAAAATCAAGGCCATTCGTGATTTACCTCCGCCGAAGAGTAAGAAGGAAGTAATGAGTTTTCTGGGAAGACTCAATTACATCAGCCGTTTCATAGCACAATCTACTGTTATTTGTGAGCCTATTTTCAAGTTGCTGAAGAAGGATGTTGCGGTAAAGTGGACAAATGAATGCCAACAAGCATTTGATAAGATTAAGGATTACTTATCCAATCCTCCTGTGTTGGTTCCACCAGAATTTGGTAGACCATTGTTGCTATACATATCAATGCTGGATAATGCTTTCAGCTGCATTCTGGGGCAGCATGATGAAACAGGAAAGAAGGAGCAGGCGATATATTACATGAGCAAAAAGTTTACATCATATGAAGCTCGATATTTCTATTGAGCGCACTGTGCTTTAACTTGGGTCGCCGTGTCGCGACACTACCTTTCATCGCACACCACTTATCTGATCTCGAGGATGGATCCTTTGAAGTATATCTTTCAGAAGCCCATGCCTACAGGAAAACTAGCTAAATGGCAGATCATATTGAGCGAGTTTGACATAGTATATGTTACACAAAAAGCAGTGAAGGCCCAGGCATTAGCGGATCATATGGCGGAAAACCCCGTAGATGATGACTACATGCACTATTGAAGACTTACTTTCCGATGAAGAAGTAGCTTTTGTGGGGAGGATATTTCAAGAATATGATGGTTGGAGGATGTTCTTCATGGAGCTAAGAATTTGAGTGGATCCGCATCGAGCCGCTTTGATTTCACCAACCGACAACACTATCCGCACGGCAAAGCTCAGTTCCTTTGTTCAAATAATATGGCCGAGTACGGCTTGCATATTAGGGCTCCGACGCATATTGACTTGGATGTCAAGGAAATGCCGATAATAGAGATTCGCACTTGTTGATTCATCAGTTCGAGGCGAGTGGGCTACCAAGAATCGAAGTTGTTACCCTATGTGGAATGTGTGCATAGGTTGTGCAAAAGGTTCATCAAGGCGTAATTCAAGCATGTGCCTAGGATCCGTAATGAATTGCAGATGCATTAGCCACTTTGTCTTCCATGATTCAACATCCCGATCATAATTATATAGATCCTATTCAGATTCACATATATGAGCAACCAAGATATTGCTTTCATGTTGAAGAGGAGCCCGATGGCAAGCCTTGGTACAATGACATACGACGATTTGAAGAATGGTGAGTATACGGAAGAGGCAACGAGTGTACAAAAGCGCATAATTGGAGGTTAGCGAATCGCTTCTTTCTAAGTGGAGAAATCCTTTATAGGAGGACTCCGATTTGGGATTGCTAAGATGCGTCGGGAAGCTAGCGATTAATCAAGAGATACATGCGGAACACGTGGTCCTCACATGAATGGTTTCACTTTGGCAAGAAGATTTTGAGGTCGGGATATTTTTGGTTAACCATGGAGACGGATTGTATTCACTATGTTCGTAAATGTCACCGATGTCAAACTCATGCGGATATGATTCGAGTTCCTCCCAACGAACTCCATGTTACCGCCACCTTGGCCTTCGCACTTGGGGCATGGACGCCATCGTCCAATCGAGCCAAGAAAGATCCAATGGACACAGATTCATTCCGTTGCAATCGACATTTCACCAAATGGGTTGAAGCCACCTCTCATAAATTGGTGACAAAGAAAGTTGTGGATGATTTTGTCAAAAATAATATCATCTGTAGATTCGGTATTCCTGAGTCAATCATCACTGATAACGGAACGAACCTAAATAGTGATTTGATGAGGTCATTGTGTGAGAAATTCAAGATCAACCATCGAAATTCTACAACATACGCATCACGTATGAATGGAGCGTCGAGGCCGCAAATAAAAACATTAAGAGGATAGTGCGCAAAATGATCGATAACCACAACCATTGGCATGAGAAGCTAAATTTTGCATTGTTGGGATATCGCACCACAATCATAACTTCTACTGTGGCTACGCCTTATTTTATGGTATATTTTAATGAATTTGTGATACCTGATGAATTAGAGATTCCTTCTAAGGATTATTCAAGAAGCGTAATCGAGACGCTAAATGGATACAATCTCGATCGTGAATCTAGCATTAATAGATGGAAGAAGGATTAACGCCATTTGTCATGGTCACTTATCAAAATAGAATGGCGAGCTTTCAATAAGAAGGTTAGACCTGCATTTCTCACCGGGCAATCGTTCTCGCGGATCTTTCCAAATCAGGATGAAGCAAAGGGTAAATTTTCACCGAACTGACAAGGTCCATACATAGTCTCTCGGGTTTTGACAGGAGGAGCTCTCATACTTGCAGAAATGGATGGAGAAGTTTGGCCCAAACCTATCAATTCGAGATCTTTGTGAAGAGATATTACATCTAAATTTGTTTCATGTTCTTTTGCTCGTGAATCTAACTACGCCGCACTGATTCCCGTTTAAGAGGGGATACGTAGGCGCTCCTTTGGAGTTTGGTCTTACCATAAATAAAAATTCATTTTCCCCGTTGATTACGTAACTGGGGCAGAATTTTTGAGGGGGTCTCAAAAATTCTTTCAACGAGCATTTTCCGCACACATCAAGACTGGGGCAGAATTTTTGAGAGGGTCTCAAAAATTCACAACAATCGAGATACAATCTACGACAAAGATCAGAATGACAGAAGGGCTACTGGAACTGAAATTTTGAATGTTGTAAAGTCTCAAATTGTGCCATGGTCAAAGATTCGACATTACTTTTTACAAATTAATATTTTTAAAAGCTTTTCAAAAACTCTCTCTCATTCTATTTATACTCCCTCCCAAAGCAAGTGCCCGGAAAGGTCTGGATGGCGAGCCAAAGGAAGCACAACGGTCGGAACAGATCAACCGCCCTATTTTAAACTCACTATTTTTCTTTGAATGCAGAAAAGACAGGTACATATACAGGAAGCAACTTCCACACCACGACGAAGGATCAAGCTACAAATTTCGCCGACAAATGGCACTCGACCCTTCCAACTAGGCGAATGACCAAGATGTGTTATGCCTTCAATCAACACCGAGATTGCATTATTGCATGCGCCCGCAGTTGCATCGTGCCTGAAGATTGCATTGAGCTCGAGATTGCATTACTGCATGTGCCCGCAATTGCATCGTGCCTGAAGATTGCATTAAGCTCGAGATTGCATTACTGCATGTGCCCGCTATTGCATTGAGCCCGAAGACTGCATTGAGCCCGAGATTTCATTATCGTGATGTGTTCTATTGCATCGTGTCTAAGATCCGCATTGAGCCCGATATTGCATTATTGCATGTGCCCGCTATTGCATTGAGCCCGAAGACTGCATTGAGCCCGAGATTGCATTATTGCATGTGCCCTCTATTGCATCGTGCCCGAAGACTGCATTGAGCCCGATATTACATTATTGCATGTGCCCGCTATTGCATCATGCCCGAAGATTGCATTGTGCCCGAGATTGCATTATTGCATGTGCCCGAGAATTGCATTGAGCCCGATATTACATTGTGCCCGAGAATTGCATTATTACATATGCTCAAGATTGCACTGGTGCCCGAATTGCATATTCCCGAGATTACATGAGCCCGAATAGATTCAAATCAAGTATCAATAGATGCCCGAATTACAGATACGCTTTCTTTACTCATTACTTATGTTCCTAAGGCGTCATGGTCTAAAGGCATCATTTTCATAGCCTGCGGACATCATATCATGGCCTAAGGATTTACTTTCTGCTTATCATGATCCAAAGGTGTCATAGTCTAAAGGCATCATTCTCATGGCCCGCAGATAACATTTTCATGACCTGAGGATATAATTTTTGCGTATCATGGCCCTAGACATCATAGCCTAAGACATCATTTTCATAGTCTTAAGGCAAACATCATGGTCGATATGGGAAATTGCATCATGTTTACATTTACTGTTTATTTGATATATGCCCAAATCTTTCTATTACAAGCTACAGATTTGCAGAGACTGTCATTTTCCAGATGAGACATTGCCTCTCTGCTACAATTATGGCGCTTACATCTATTGCAACGAAGACCCTACCGAATTATTTGCTACTGGCATCGCAGTTTTCATTTAACCTTTGGCTACTCATATTGCTGCTTCTCATCAGCTTCATCGCTCTTAAGCCGGAAACCTCTCTGTCATGCCTTTCTCGCTACTCTAATCCTATCCATTCAAGCCAGTATCATTCCCGTTCGAATATCACACCGTTCTTTCAATTTTTAGGAGTTTCGTTCGCTCTTGAATCTAGAACTACACACGACCTGATTCTCGTATAACCAGAGATATGTAGGCGGCTTAAAACCAAAGTCTCGGTCGTACCCTTTTCCAACTTTTTATTATTTCAATTGATCCCACCGCATCTTTCGCTTTGGTCGGACCAAAATCGCCATTGTCAACGCTGGTTGCCCGACAATTCATTCTTCATTCCCAAGCAACTAAGGGCAAAATTGACACCCAATTTTGACTCGACCTTTAGCAATTTTAAATGTTATTCAATTAAATACGTTTTTAAAAATATATTTTGAATTTAAAATTTAGTCGATTTTGTCTAAAATTATAATTTTAGTATGCATGGTTTACAAAATTTATTGTAAAAATTATTAAATTATTAAATTATATTTATCGATAGTTAAACTTGAAACATTACTTTACATAATTATTTTAAATATTTAAATGTGTTTAATTGAATGGCATTTCCTTAATTTTCTGCTAAATTATTTAAATTTAAGCCTATTCTATTCAAATTTTATTTCAATTCAAGCCTTTTCTTATTCAATTCATTCCAATTTTAGCCACTTCAATTCAAATTCTTTTCAGTTATAGCCACTTTTCATTTCACTCCTAGTCAATGCTATTGCAATTGTGGCCATCCAAATCCAATTCAATATTTTCATGCTTTTAATCTTGACCGTCTACTTTAACTTAAAATCTAAGATCAAATCCTACCCATTCATCTCTTATTAAATCAATGGCTGAGATCGATCCCTCCAACCTTTCCTATTCTAGTCTAAAAGACTCCTAACCCTATCATTTTGCATTTCTCTTCTCCTTTCTTCTCTCAAAGGATCCGCCGCTTTCTCTTTTTCATTTCTCTCCAACTAACAAAGAATGCCACGAGAATAAAGAATGTGAAGACTAGAGGCGGCAACACCTTCCTCATCGCCTCCTCCAGCCCAGCCATGAAGCCGCCAGCAAAGAACCCCGCGTCGTTTCTCTTCTCCTCTCTCGCTTCCTCAGATTTCTTCTTCTCCTCTCGACCGAATCCAAGAAGAATCGGCAACAATCCGCGCTAATACCGCGACGGCAGCTCAACCAACCGCCAATGAGATCCGGACAGGATAATAGCTCCAATGTGAGCAACAGGATCGCCTTCCCACCGCGACTCCATCAGCAGCAGCAAAGATCGGCCCGCGAGAACTTCTCCAGCAAAGAATGCTCAAAGTGCCGCGACGACGCCACCAGCAGATCCGCAAAAACCATCAAGGCACCACGCGCAATACCTTAAATATGAAGAAACAAATGAGTTCCTGATAGTACCAAGGTTCGTAAACAGAGGACGGATCTCAACAGATCCGTCCAGGTAAGTTCGATTATTTTCTTTTATATATACTATTACAGTTCTATTTTTGATTCTTTAGTTATCTCAAGCAACATTGGGTCTCATGTCTACTGCATGTTTGATCTGTATAATTGTTACCTGCTGGTTCTTGGTCCTCTGAAAAAGCATATTCGGTTTTGATTTCTCTATTTCAAATGATCGATCGTTGCTCCTACTTGTGACTAATCTGCCCTAAATCCATAAGAACCATTTTTTTAACTGATAGCCTGCTTGTCGCTTTTCTTGTATTTTTTGTACTTGGTGAATTAACTTTGAAATCATGATTTTATCTTAGTGAATTAAGAGCCAATGTTATATGTGCTTAATAGCGCCTTAATATATGTGGTGTCATTAATTTACTAATTAGGGAATCATATTTGCTAAGACCCTTTAAAGATGTTAATTGCCTGGTCTAAAGGCCTATTTACCGTGATTTAGACTCCCTTTCAGTAACCTTATTGATTTGCATAATTAGCTTGGCGTAAATTTCTGGACTCCTCTACCTATGGTAAGTTTGAAATTGAGTTAAAGCAGGTATATTTCTTTTCCTTATAAATTTTAGTGCTGATTTTGTGTCTATTAATTCATAATGCTGAAAATTGATCCCTCATTCCTTTAAAATCTATCTTGACTGATTTCTTGTTTATTGATGGCAATATAGTATTAGGCAAATATTTGACTAAGGTAATTATTGATTTGGGTGCTAGCCAGTGCTTACTGTACTATAACTTTAACATCTTGCGTGGATCATATTTGGTAAAAAATAAAATAAGTGTGCCTCAGCTATTCTTTGAAATAAAGAAATAAAATATTTTATCAATCCCGTCCTTTATTTTGAATAATAGCTTAATTGTGGTTTAATTTGAACCTTTAATTGATGTTGATTATGGTAAGTATATATTATCATCCTCTATGATGGAGTTGTGATTGACGTGCAAAGAATTTTGGGATATTATATTTGATTGAAGCTGTAATTTTATAATCTAGAATTATACTCTCTTTCCTTGTGTATTTCAATTATCTGATTCTATTTACCTTATTTTAAAAGTGAGACTGATTTCTTACTTAGTTTTTATTTGGTAATTGGTTTGATTGATTGAGGTAATAAATAAATAAATAAAATAAATGTATCTACTGATTGGCTCTTATTTACAAAAGGAAATAATATTTTGAAAAATTGGCTCACGATTGATTAACTTTTTGTTTTCCTTTTCTGACCTGCCTTTATTCACTATATAAATTCTCTCATTATTCTTATTTTGGACAGATTCTCACATCCATACTTTGCTAATACTCTGAATAAAAAATAAAATACTGCTCCCTATTCTGAAAAAGAATAAAAGTTCTTTCGGTTAACAAACAATTCAAAGTTTCTCATGCTTGCTATTTTGCTATTTTGCTGTGTTCGGGTCGATTATCGGATCTAGTGTGTGTCTTCATTGCTGAGTTATTTTACTGCTTAACCGGTTAGCTTCTTTTATACCTATATCATCTTATGCATAGCTAGTTATTTACCTTTATGCATGAATCCAAAATTTGGATTTTGAATAAAAGGAAGCATCCGGGTTAGTCTTCTATTCCCTCCTTACTATGTGTGATTTTACGTGATTGTGTGAAATTCGTGTGGTTTTGCCGTGATTTTCTTTTCTATGTGTATCAATCAGTTATTATCTTTGATCTTGTGTGATGCTATTCATAAACATGTTTTGAATAGAATAAGAAGTTCAATTCAAAGAATTGCCATGAGACAAGATTACTTATTTTGTTTTGTTCATATTTATTTCGATTTGTAATAATCTTGTAATAACTCTCTCTCTATATGAAAGATATTTGGGGAGTCGTCTAAGGGGAGGGGGAGTTACATGCTAATTGTTCTTTTTTACTTGTTTTACGTGCGACTGTTACAAAATCTGTCTATATGCATTAGCCATAAAACTAGATAAACGGGTTATAACAACTGGCCTAAAATCAAGCTTTTGTTAGATTATAATTCTTGTTAATCTGAATGTCAATACGCGAAAATTAAGATTGGCCTCCATGCTAAAATCGGTAATTGCGTCAATGTGGTAGTATTCATGCCATTCTGTGTAAGAGATCCATGCCTGTATTTGTTATACTTTCAGCGTATTTTACTAATCTTTTAGTAGCCTTATATATGTTAGTTAATTTTAAAATAATTAGACTATTAATTTTTGTATGTTAAATTCAGACTCTAATAATTTTAGTTGTCAATAAGTTAGGCAGATGTAAATAATTCCTTATATGTTAATGACTCTCTAGCATGTCTTATCACTTAGAAACTATGTCTAAGAACTAAAAATAAATAAGATAACTTCAGCGTGTTAAAATTGAGATAAACCTGCTTTGAATATGTTCTGCTTACTGTTAAATAATTTCTACAATGAATTAATTTTCTGACATTTAAAAATAAGGTAATAAATTGCTCAGCATGCTAATCTGTTTAAAATCTGCTTGGTTTACCAATTAAATATGCCTGTTAAACAAATGTTATGACATCACTATTTTCTGCATTCGGGGTTAAAAATCATGCTCATAGGTGCTATGCAAATGTTCTGATTTTTTTTTCAGTCACGAGGATTATTGATTTCCAGCATGCTAAACTGTTTAAAATAATCTGTGTCGGTCAACAACTAAATCTGCCACTACTAATAAATTGACTCGCTTTTAATTTTAAAATTGGCCCCGATTAAATCTTGCTCTTAAGAATAAATTGTATGATATAATCGCTTGTCGCTTCTAAAATAATAAACTTTTCTCGCATATTGTAACAATTTTCTCGCTTCAAAATCAGTCTAATAAATTTATTTTCTGCACTTAAATAATCGTACGCTCCTCCAAATTAATATATAAATTGTTGTATTGCATGTCATAATACTGTTACGATGCTTGTTTATGTGCTCACACACCTAGCATGAACCTTTCACTAATTATGTGTGTTTGTTAGTATGCTAATATTAAAACTTAAGAGGCCAATATGAAAACTCTATGTGCTAAATGCTCGTCCAACATGTTTGACTTGGTGTCTAGGTGGGCCTATATATTTTATTTTGTCTAAAACCAGTCCAAATAGTAGTTCAATGCCTCTTGAACATTAAATGGGGGCGCTAGGCACCTTTTAGGGCGAAAAGCATGCGGTGGTGGGGTAGGGGTAGTTCAGGCCCTATGGATATGATGACATCGACTGCACTAAGCGACAAACCTTGGTTTTGTCTGTCCCTACCGGAAGCCTATCGAAAATAAATAAAGTCGAGTGCTGATCCTAAAAGTGCTTTAGAGTCTCCCTTCCCCTTTACCCCTTTATATGTTTTATTATATTATTTGGGGTAGTTTTAATAAAATGAATTTATTCGTGTACCAATTTGTGTAATTTTCTGTCTTCTCGCTTATCTCCTTATTATTTGTTTAATACTTATTTTATATTCACCTAGTCTTGCATGCATAGGTAATTAATTAACTAAAATTTTTAAACGTTTATTTACCGTTATTACCTAGTTCGCATGTTTAATTAAATAAATAATAATGAAGTGACTTTAATTGCTACTTGTAACCCCCACATAACTGCATGAGATACGGCCGGGACCCACATTTGTGGACCTCGAGGGATGCCTAACACCTTCCCCTCGAGGTAACTTGAACCCTTACCCGATCTCTGGTTCGTTGACCTTAATTAGACTTAGGTTAGATAGGTGCCCTAACGCACCTTAATTCGCTAGGTGGCGACTCTTCATTCTTCCCTGAAACCCAAAAGAGTTGTTAGGTCGTGCGTCAAAACCCGTTTTGAGAAAAATGGGGCGCGACAGAATGGCGACTCCGCTGGGGATTTTAGGTTCAAACCATTACGTGTTCCGTGCTTTATGTGGGTATTTTAGGTTATTTCATTGTTTGTTTGATTGTTACCTTGCTAGTTGTTATTTGACTATCATGTTTATTTGTTTTCCTTATATATATTATTTTTATGTTTAGTTATTTCCATGTTTCGCCCTTATCTCTTTTTCTTATTTGTGTGATTTTTATTTATTTTTATGTATTTATTTATTTATCGCTTTCTATAAAACTGTTTATGTGTTATTGTTTTTCAAACTACGTGCTAAATGTTACTGTTTTAATAAATTGGCATTCCGTTCATATTTCCCCCAATTGGGACCTTCTTCCTTTTTTTTTATTTTGTTACCGTGATGTCGTGCCTTTGCACCTCTCACAACTACTCCAATTCTTTTCAAACACCTAATTATAGAGAGTCGGCACATGCGTGGATGGAACGGATAGTTTTACTACCGGAAACCACGAGCCTTCTCGCATAGAACCCCTCTCTAGTCCGTGTCAAACAACTCTTAGAAAATCCTACTTAGGTCATACATATTGCATAAGCCTTAGGTGGTTTGACCCTTGGTGTCAATCCGCATAATTAGTAACCACCCTATCGTCTAAAGGGTCCTAATACCTTTTAGACAAATTGCATATTTATGTGTCAACGTGGTCATAATAATTAAATTAAGCCAAATTTGCCAAACGGAGTTTAGAATTTGTCTGTTGTTTTGTTTGCAGAGTCATGGCCTATCCTCACTTTCCCAACACACAAATGGTGGTTAAAGTAAACCCTACTTTGAAGATTTGGTGGAGGGATATTGAGAAGAATCGAGGGTTAGAGGCAAGCGAATTACTAGGTGGCCTTACTGCTTTAATCTCCGTCGAATCAGATCGTTATTTGATTAAAGCATTGTTGCAATTTTGGGACTCCGAGATTGGTCTTCAAATTTAAGGACTTTGAACTAACCTCGACGATTGAGGAAATTGGTGGGTTTCTTGGTCTTCCTTACAAAGAGCAGAAATGATTGTTCCTCACAAGCCAACACCAAGGTCCTTTTGAAGCAAATGGGCATGCGTCATAATCCGGATCTACTATGCCTAAAAGAGGATGGATTTCTTTAGAGTTCTTATATGCACGCTTTGGAGACGAGGAGGGCTATGAAAACTTTACTAGAGAATTTGCTTGTTCTTCGGCAAAATGGGAAAAATACCGTCTTAACGCATTCGTTGTCGCACTCTTAGGCTCATTAGTTTTCCCTATGGAAAGGGGAAAAATCCACACAAGCCTGAGTTATGTGGTCCGAATGTTGGCTCGAGGCGGAAAGACCATAGTTCCCATGATACTGGCAGAAATCATAAGGGCATTGACTAAATGTACTAGAGGCAAAAGATATTTCGAAGAGTGTAACTTTTTATTACAACTCTGGGCTGTGGAGCATTTCTACCAAAGGGCTAATATGGTAGACATTATTAGAAGGAATATGGGAAATAAGATCATCAATCATACGTCAAGGATGAAATATTTTGTTTCCCCCGTAGGAACGGAGGACTGGTTTGTGTACTTAAGAGAACGTTCAGCCACCCAAATTCAATGGAAGTATTACTGGTTGAAGCCACGTCGTGCCATTATAAGAGGTAATGAGCTTTACTTTATTGAGCTCATTGGTTTAAATGGCGTACAACCATACGCACCACTTAGAGTTCTCCGACAGTTTGGGCAGATACAGATGATACCTCTGCGATCCCATATGAGCCACTATGGATATGACTTTGGGCCAGAAATTCCACAAGTAGGCACCATACTGAAAAGGTGGGAAAGAGTAGTGACTATTGATGTTCAAGAGCATCGACCCTTCTGCACACCTGAGTATTATGTATGGCTTTTGGAGGATGCGGAGCATGCAGATTTGAGCGAGGAGGGCATTCCAGGCTTTGGTGATGAAAGAGAAAGAAGATGGGCTCGCAACCTTCTCAACAACAACTACGAGATCACTCCTGAAATGAAGCAACATATCGTGCCCAATATTGGAGACTAGCATTGATTTTTTTTTTAATTTTTATTCCCCCATGTTATCCCTAGCCCTTTAGTCTATTTCTTTCTTTAGTATGATGTAATAAGTTGTAATTATTCAATATATGAAGTTTTATTATTTCTCTAACTCTAAACTCCAATTGGCAAATAAAGCTTAAATTAATCATTGTGCATCACTTATATGTCGTCTTAGGCCTACCTCTGGCTCAACGAGGCTCCTTGCATTTAGGGCGTTTATTTCAAACAATGTGTTATTATTTACTCTAACCTCCTAACACTGTTTTCTGTTGATTGTATTGTTTTCCCATTCCTAAGGTTGATCTGTTCTTCACCCTGGCACATACAAGATCAAAAGGGACCCCCCCTTCTCCTCCTCTTCAGAGAAATACTACAGAAATAAGGGCAAAATGGTTGACAACAACAGCAGCAACGAAAGAGGGGAAAATTCTGAGGGAGAGCAGCTCCCAAACGACCTTGTCTTTAGACTTGAACGCAAGATTGCCGAATTGGAAGAGGAAGTGGCAAATATGCGTGATTTGGCCAAGTTGTCTATTTCTCTCGGAACCCATTTTGGGGAAAATACAGACAATCCACCTCTTTCCAACCAAACAACATTTCCAAACAACCCTCCAATCAACATATCTCGACCTGAACCTGCTCGTCCAAATGTACCCCCACCACTTCATACTCAGATCCCTTTTTATCATTACCATCAGCAAACTAAGCCAACCGTCCGTAACTAATTCCAAATGCAAACCCTCCATATAATCCTGGAAGTAACAACCACAATCCAATATATGTCGAAACTGCCCCCATGACTCATAATTACCATGAATCAGAGTCCTCCCAAAAGGACATTCTGATTAAAAACCTGACCGAGAAACTAGATAGCTTGGCCAATGTGGTGCAAATGTGGAAGGAAGCAAGAGGTCGAGGTTTGAACTACGAGGATTTGTGCATGCACCCGACGTGAGTTGCTCGAAGGATACAAGTTACCAAAGTTCGAAATGTTCAATGGCATGGGAGATCCCAAAGCTCATCTACGAATGTACTGCGACAAGCTTGTAGGGATAGGGAGAGACGAGAGGATACTCATGAAGCTGTTTATGAGGAGTCTCACTGGGGAGGCTCTATCATGGTACATTGAACAAGATCCTCGGAAATGGGTCGAGTGGGTAGACATAGCCACAGATTTCATGAACAGATTTGGGTTTAACATAGAAAATGCACCTGATTGGTTTTACATCCAAAACTTGAAGAAAAAGCCCAGTGAATCCTTCAGGGAGTATGCCATAAGATGGAGGTCTGAGGCGGCCAGAGCCAGACCTCCAATGGAAGAATCTCAGATGAAAGATTATTTTATCCGTGCCCAAAAGCCACAAGATATGATGTAATGATGTCAGAATGAGAAAAGTTTCATTAAATTATCAGATTAGGCGAAAGGATTGAAGAGGGCATAAGAAATGGAACTATCATCAACTTAGAGGCCTTACAAGCCACCAACAAAGCTCTGCAGTCCGGTGGAATATCGAGAATCGAAAGAAAATGTGCATCACATGATGGCTCAAGGAACCAGAACCCCGTATAAGTACCAAGCCACCACCCCACCTCCATCTCCATATCCTCAAACTCCATACCCTTCAGCTCCACCACCTACATATTACCAAAATGCTCCTCCCCAATATCAACCAGTTTCATATCCCGTCTATAACGCCCAGCCAACTTACTTCCAAACTCCACCACATATTCAAACTCCAAACTACCGAAACAGACCTCCATACGAAAAAAGACCAGCAAAAAACTACACTCCTCTGGCTGAGCCAATAGCCCAACTGTATGAAAGACTGAAAGAAGCGGGCTATGTGACCCCAGTTCCTGCGTTGCCTGTGGATGTTCGCGCAAAATGGTATGACCCCAACAAGGTTTGTGCCTACCATTCCGGGATGAAGGGTCATACTACTGAAGTTTGTAGAGCTTTAAAAGATAAGGTGCAGATGTTGATTGATACAAAGGCCATCCAGCTCAAAGACCCGACGCCAAATGTTGCAAATAACCCTCTCCCTAACCATCAGGTCAACATGGTCGAAGTTGATGATTCTTTAGATTGGGAGCAATCCATTTGGGCCCGCGAACCAGAAGAAGCAATAACTGTCCCCGCCAAAATGCCAATTATAGTACAAAGGTGTGCTCCATTTGAGGTTGAGGTTGCCAGGCCCAAGCCCCCATTCACCGTTTGTAGGGCGCCTCCTCCTGTACAATATGATACTCATGCTGTCCCATGGAACTATAAAAAAGAAAAAGCAAAGGTGGAAGAAGGCGAATCGCAGCAGAGTGACCAGATCCGGAAGGATTTACACTTCTGAAAATTTGGTACAGGGTAGTTCCAGCAAATCCAAGGCGCCAATTGTTGAGCTTAAAGACCAAGGTATTTGGAAGAAGGTCCAAGCCAAAGAGTACTCCATTGTTGAGCAATTGAGTAAAACTCCATCTCAAATATCAATCCTGTCTTTGCTGCAATCTTTCGAAACTCATCTAACGCTTCTTTGAAAGTCCCGTGAAGCATATGTCCCATCTAGCATCACTCGGAGAAGTAGCCCAAATGGTCGAAAGGTGTCTTTGATGCATACGTAATATCCTTTCACGAAGATGAGTTGCCACAAGGAATGTTCCACAATAGGGCTTTGTACATTTCAGTTCAATATCAGGACAAGGTTATCACCAAAGCTTTGGTGGATTCAGGTGCTGGTTTGAATATTTGCCCTCTGGGTACGTTGACAAGACTGGGCGTGGATAGTGCAAAGATCCAGACTTGGCAAATGAATGTGAGAGCATTTGATGGCTCTCAAAGGGGTACCATTGGGGAAATAACCCTGGACATGCTCATCGGTCTGCATTTTCCCAATAACCTTCGTGTTTTGGACATTCCATCCTCGTATAACCTATTGTTAGGTCGCCCTGGATTCATATGGTCGAGCGTTCTCCACTCTTCATCAATGTTTGAAGTTTGAATGGGATCATGAAGAGGTCGTAGTCCACGGGAAAAGGGACATCCGATATGCAATAAGGAAGGGGTCATCCGACGGGAAATGTATCATACTGTTGAGCTTGTTGGCAACATCGAAGTGCAACCTTGGTTTATCCAGAAGATCATAGACATGATGGCCTGGTTTGGTTTCGAGCTCGGGAAAGGTTTAGGAACTAATCTACAAGGTATAGTTGAACCTATACAACCTGTTCGTCACTCAACCACCTTCGGCCTGGGATACAAATATACCACGGAGGAGTGGCTTGATTGGCAACCACCTAGAGATGGGTACTATTATCCATTGAAGAAACCGATACCACCGTTGCACCAGTCATTCCTATCAGCAGGTTTCATGGGCGGTATAATTGATGGGCTTCAGGAAGATTTGAAGGGTTTGTCTCTGATCAAGGAAGAATGAGAAGGTTGCAACGTCGTGATCAACGAGGAGGAGAAAGGGGACCCTAGAAGAAGTAATGAAGCAAAGATCGACCAAAGATTTGGACCTCAACTCCATCCGCACCTTCGTCCGCCTCCGTAGCCTTGGAAGATTTTCTATCAAATTTCTGAAAAAGTTTTCAATAAACAATTTTTAATTTCCAGTTCATTATTATTGTTTTCAACTATTAGTATTCTGAAACTCTTGAAGTTTTAATCAATAAAGTTTTTGTTCCCATCTATTTAATATCTTATATTTATTTGTGCTTTATTCTTTTTCCAGCAAAATCTGTTATAAAAATGTTGAATCTGAGACTATGGCATATAATGAGACTGTACAACTTGACATTAATGATTTAGAAGAAGCTGAGGAAAATGAGGTCCCTGAAGAGTTAATCAGAAATGTTGAGGAATTTGAGAAAAAGCCCAATCCAAACTTGGTGAAAACAGAGGTGGTAAATTTGGGAAATTCAGAGGTAATACAAGAGACACGAGTAAGCATCCACATGACGGAAGAAGATAAGAAAGAATATATCGAGTGCCTCATGGAGAATAAGGATATTTTCGCATGGTCCTATGCAGACATGACAGGGCTAAATACCTCAATAGTTGCTCACCGGTTGCCTACTGATCTAGCTTGCCCTCCTGTGAAGCAGAAGCTCCGAAAATACAAGCCTGAGTTGAGTTTGAAAATCAAAGAAGAAATATCAAAACAATTAGATGCTGGAATCCTTCAAGTGACGAAGTACCCAACATGGCTTGCAAATGTCGTTCCGGTGCCCAAGAAAGACGGGAAGGTCAGAGTTTGTGTGAATTATCGGGATCTTAATAAAGCTAGTCCCAAGGATAATTTTCCATTGCCCAACATACATATATTGATTGATAATTGTGCTAAGCATGAAACACAGTCATTCGTGGATTGCTTCGCCGGGTATCATCAAATTGAGATGCACAGAGACGATGCTGAGAAGACTGCTTTCATTACACCATGGGGTGTCTACCACTACAAGGTAATGCCTTTTGGGTTGAAGAATGCTGGGGCTACATACATGAGGGCAATGACTACCTTGTTTCACGACATGATCCACAAGGAAATTGAAGTTTATGTGGATGACGTCATCATCAAGTCAAAGAAGGGTTTAAATCATCTGGATGATCTGCGAAAGTTTTTGCGGATCACGCAAGTATAACTTGAAGTTGAATCCTGCAAAGTGTGTCTTTGGGGTTCCTGCTGGAAAGCTTCTGGGTTTCATTGTCAGCCGCCGGGGTATTGAATTAGATCCATCGAAAATCAAGGCCATTCGTGATTTACCTCGTAGAAGAGTAAGAAGGAAGTAATGAGTTTTGGGAAGACTCAATTACATCACCGTTTCATAGCACAATCCCATCATTGTTGTGAGCCTATTTTCAAGTTGCTGAAGAAGGATGTTGCGGTAAAGTGGACAAATGAATGCCAACAAGCATTTGATAAGATTAAGGATTACTTATCCAATCCTCCTGTGTTGGTTCCACCAGAATTTGGTAGACCATTGTTGCTATACATATCAATGCTGGATAATGCTTTCAGCTGCATTCTGGGGCAGCATGATGAAACAGGAAAGAAGGAGCAGGCGATATATTACATGAGCAAAAAGTTTACATCATATGAAGCTCGATACTCTCTATTGGAGCGCACCTGTTGTGCTTTAACTTGGGTCGCTCAGAAGCTGCGACACTACCTTTCATCGCACACCACTTATCTGATCTCGAGGATGGATCCTTTGAAGTATATCTTTCAGAAGCCCATGCCTACAGGAAAACTAGCTAAATGGCAGATCCTATTGAGCGAGTTTGACATAGTATATGTTACACAAAAAGCAGTGAAGGCCCAGGCATTAGCGGATCATATGGCGGAAAACCCCGTAGATGATGACTACAGACCATTGAAGACTTACTTTCCGGATGAAGAAGTAGCTTTTGTGGGGGAGGATATTTCTGAAGAATATGATGGTTGGAGGATGTTCTTCGATGGAGCTAAGAATTTGAGTGGATCTGGCATTGGAGCTGTTTTGATTTCACCAACTGGACAACACTATCCGGTATCGGCAAAGCTCAGGTTCCTTTGTTCAAATAATATGGCCGAGTACGAAGCTTGCATATTAGGGCTCCGACGTGCTATTGACTTGGATGTCAAGGAAATGCTGATAATAGGAGATTCAGACTTGTTGATTCATCAGGTTCGAGGCGAGTGGGCTACCAAGAATCGGAAGTTGTTACCCTATGTGGAATGTGTGCATAGGTTGTGCAAAAGGTTCATCAAGGCAGAATTCAAGCATGTGCCTAGGATCCAGAATGAATTCGCAGATGCATTAGCCACTTTGTCTTCCATGATTCAACATCCTGATCATAATTATATAGATCCTATTCGTATCCACATATATGAGCAACCAGCATATTGCTTTCATGTTGAAGAGGAGCCTGATGGCAAGCCTTGGTACAATGACATACGACAGTATTTGAAGAATGGTGAGTATACGGAAGAGGCAACGAGTGTACAAAAGCGTACAATTCGGAGGTTAGCGAATCAGTTCTTTCTAAGTGGAGAAATCCTTTATAGGAGGACTCCCGATTTGGGATTGCTAAGATGCGTCGAAGCTGGGGAAGCTAGCAGATTAATTGAAGAGATACATGCGGGAACATGTGGTCCTCACATGAATGGTTTCACTTTGGCGAAGAAGATTTTGAGGTCGGGATATTTTTGGTTAACCATGGAGACGGATTGTATTCACTATGTTCAGAAATGTCACCGATGTCAAACTCATGCGGATATGATTCGAGTTCCTCCCAACGAACTCCATGTTACCAGTTCACCTTGGCCTTTCGCAGCTTGGGGCATGGACGTCATTGGTCCAATCGAGCCAGCAGCATCCAATGGACACAGATTCATTCTGGTTGCAATCGATTACTTCACCAAATGGGTTGAAGCCACCTCTCATAAATTGGTGACAAAGAAAGTTGTGGATGATTTTGTCAAAAATAATATCATCTGTAGATTCGGGATTCCTGAGTCAATCATCACTGATAACGGAACGAACCTAAATAGTGATTTGATGAGGTCATTGTGTGAGAAATTCAAGATCAACCATCGAAATTCTACAGCATACAGACCACAGATGAATGGAGCGGTCGAGGCTGCAAATAAAAACATTAAGAGGATATTGCGCAAAATGATCGATAACCACAAGCATTGGCATGAGAAGCTACATTTTGCATTGTTGGGATATCGCACCACCATCAGAACTTCTACTGGGGCTACGCCTTATTTTCTGGTATATGGTAATGAAGTTGTGATACCTGCTGAAGTAGAGATACCTTCTCTAAGGATTATTCAAGAAGCAGAACTGAGTGACGCTAAATGGATACAATCTCGATCGGTGAATCTAGCATTAATAGATGGAAGAAGGATTAACGCCATTTGTCATGGTCAGCTCTATCAAAATAGAATGGCCAGAGCTTTCAATAAGAAGGTTAGACCCAGACATTTCTCACCTGGGCAACTGGTTCTGAAGCGGATCTTTCCAAATCAGGATGAAGCAAAGGGTAAATTTTCACCGAACTGACAAGGTCCATACATAGTCTCTCGGGTTTTGACAGGAGGAGCTCTCATACTTGCAGAAATGGATGGAGAAGTTTGGCCCAAACCTATCAATTCAGATGCTGTGAAGAGATATTACATCTAAATTTGTTTCATGTTCTTTTGCTCTGTGAATCGGAACTACGTCAGACCTGATTCCCGTTTAAGAGGGGATACGTAGGCGCTCCTTTGGAGTTTGGTCTTACCATAAATAAAAATTCATTTTCCCCGTTGATTACGTAACTGGGGCAGAATTTTTGAGGGGGTCTCAAAAATTCTTTCAACGAGCATTTTCCGCACACATCAAGACTGGGGCAGAATTTTTGAGAGGGTCTCAAAAATTCACAACAATCGAGATACAATCTACGACAAAGATCAGAATGACAGAAGGGCTACTGGAACTGAAATTTTGAATGTTGTAAAGTCTCAAATTGTGCCATGGTCAAAGATTCGACATTACTTTTTACAAATTAATATTTTTAAAAGCTTTTCAAAAACTCTCTCTCATTCTATTTATACTCCCTCCCAAAGCAAGTGCCCGGAAAGGTCTGGATGGCGAGCCAAAGGAAGCACAACGGTCGGAACAGATCAACCGCCCTATTTTAAACTCACTATTTTTCTTTGAATGCAGAAAAGACAGGTACATATACAGGAAGCAACTTCCACACCACGACGAAGGATCAAGCTACAAATTTCGCCGACAAATGGCACTCGACCCTTCCAACTAGGCGAATGACCAAGATGTGTTATGCCTTCAATCAACACCGAGATTGCATTATTGCATGCGCCCGCAGTTGCATCGTGCCTGAAGATTGCATTGAGCTCGAGATTGCATTACTGCATGTGCCCGCAATTGCATCGTGCCTGAAGATTGCATTAAGCTCGAGATTGCATTACTGCATGTGCCCGCTATTGCATTGAGCCCGAAGACTGCATTGAGCCCGAGATTTCATTACTGCATGTGCCCTCTATTGCATCGTGCCCGAAGACTGCATTGAGCCCGATATTGCATTATTGCATGTGCCCGCTATTGCATTGAGCCCGAAGACTGCATTGAGCCCGAGATTGCATTATTGCATGTGCCCTCTATTGCATCGTGCCCGAAGACTGCATTGAGCCCGATATTACATTATTGCATGTGCCCGCTATTGCATCATGCCCGAAGATTGCATTGTGCCCGAGATTGCATTATTGCATGTGCCCGAGAATTGCATTGAGCCCGATATTACATTGTGCCCGAGAATTGCATTATTACATATGCTCAAGATTGCACTGGTGCCCGAATTGCATATTCCCGAGATTACATGAGCCCGAATAGATTCAAATCAAGTATCAATAGATGCCCGAATTACAGATACGCTTTCTTTACTCATTACTTATGTTCCTAAGGCGTCATGGTCTAAAGGCATCATTTTCATAGCCTGCGGACATCATATCATGGCCTAAGGATTTACTTTCTGCTTATCATGATCCAAAGGTGTCATAGTCTAAAGGCATCATTCTCATGGCCCGCAGATAACATTTTCATGACCTGAGGATATAATTTTTGCGTATCATGGCCCTAGACATCATAGCCTAAGACATCATTTTCATAGTCTTAAGGCAAACATCATGGTCGATATGGGAAATTGCATCATGTTTACATTTACTGTTTATTTGATATATGCCCAAATCTTTCTATTACAAGCTACAGATTTGCAGAGACTGTCATTTTCCAGATGAGACATTGCCCTCTCAGCTACAATTATGGCGCTTACATCTATTGCAACGAAGACCCTACCGAATTATTTGCTACTGGCATCGCAGTTTTCATTTAACCTTTGGCTACTCATATTGCTGCTTCTCATCAGCTTCATCGCTCTTAAGCCGGAAACCTCTCTGTCATGCCTTTCTCGCTACTCTAATCCTATCCATTCAAGCCAGTATCATTCCCGTTCGAATATCACACCGTTCTTTCAATTTTTAGGAGTTTCGTTCGCTCTTGAATCTAGAACTACACACGACCTGATTCTCGTATAACCAGAGATATGTAGGCGGCTTAAAACCAAAGTCTCGGTCGTACCCTTTTCCAACTTTTTATTATTTCAATTGATCCCACCGGCATCTTTCGTCGGTCGGACCAAAATCAGCTACTAAGTCAACGTTGGTTGCCCGACAATTCATTCTTCATTCCCAAGCAACCAAGGGGCAGCTGTTGACACCCAATTTTGACTGACCTTTAGCAATTTCAGAAATGTTATTCAATTAAATACGTTTTTTAAAAATATATTTTGAATTTAAAATTTAGTCGATTTTGTCTGAAAATTATAATTTTAGTATGCATGGTTTACAAAATTTATTGTAAAAATTATTAAATTATTAAATTATATTTATCGATAGTTAAACTTGAAACATTACTTTACATAATTATTTTAAATATTTAAATGTGTTTAATTGAATGGCATTTCCTTAATTTTCTGCTAAATTATTTAAATTTAAGCCTATTCTATTCAAATTTTATTTCAATTCAAGCCTTTTCTTATTCAATTCATTCCAATTTTAGCCACTTCAATTCAAATTCTTTTCAGTTATAGCCACTTTTCATTTCACTCCTAGTCAATGCTATTGCAATTGTGGCCATCCAAATCCAATTCAATATTTTCATGCTTTTAATCTTGACCGTCTACTTTAACTTAAAATCTAAGATCAAATCCTACCCATTCATCTCTTATTAAATCAATGGCTGAGATCGATCCCTCCAACCTTTCCTATTCTAGTCTAAAAGACTCCTAACCCTATCATTTTGCATTTCTCTTCTTCTCCTTTCTTCTCTCAAAGGATCCGCCGCCTTCTCTCTTTTTCATTTCTCTCCAACCAACAAAGAATGCCACGAGAACAAAGAAATGGTGAAGACTAGAGGCGGCAACACCTTCCTCATCGCCTCCACTCCACCATGAGCCGCCAAGAAGAACCCCGGCATCGTTTCTTCTCCTCTCTCGCTCCTCGTATTTCTTCTTCTCCTCTCGACTGAATCAAGAAGAATCGGCAACAATCGGCTGTGGGCTAATACCGCGACCGCGATTCAACCAACCGCCCGAGATCCGGACGGTGATAATAGCCACTCGGCGAGCAACGAGATCGACCTCCACCGGCGGACCCATCAGCAGCAGCAAAGATCGGCTCCGCGAGAACTTCTCCAGCGAATGCTCAAGAATGCCGCGACGACGCCACCAGCAGATCCGGCAAAAACCATCAAGCAGACCACGCGCAACAGCTTAAATATGAAGAAACAGCGAGTTCCGGCATAGTACCAAGGTTCGTGGGGGTCGTTTTGAGGACGGATCTCAACAGATCCGTCCAGGTAAGTTCGATTATTTTCTTTTATATATACTATTACAGTTCTATTTTTGATTCTTTAGTTATCTCAAGCAACATTGGGTCTCATGTTCATCGCATGTTTGATACAGATAATTGTTACCGCCGTTCTTGGTCCTCCTAAAAGCATATTCGGTTTTGATTTCTCTATTTCAAATGATCGATCGTTGCTCCTACTTGTGACTAATCTGCCCTAAATCCATGAGAACCATTTTTTAACTGATAGCCTACTTGTCGCTTTTCTTGTATTTTTTGTACTTGGTGAATTAACTTTGAAATCATGATTTTATCTTAGTGAATTAAGAGCCAATGTTATATGTGCTTAATAGCGCCTTAATATATGTGGTGTCATTAATTTACTAATTAGGGAATCATATTTGCTAAGACCCTTTATGTTAATTGCCTGGTCAAAAGGCCTATTTACCGTGATTTAGACTCCCTTTCAGTAACCTTATTGATTTGCATAATTAGCTTGGTGTAAATTTCTGGACTCCTCTACCTATGGTAAGTTTGAAATTGAGTTAAAGCAGGTATATTTCTTTTCCTTATAAATTTTAGTGCTGATTTTGTGTCTATTAATTCATAATGCTGAAAATTGATCCCTCATTCCTTTAAAATCTATCTTGACTGATTTCTTGTTTATTGATGGCAATATAGTATTAGGCAAATATTTGACTAAGGTAATTATTGATTTGGGTGCTAGCGATTATCAGACTATAACTTTAACATCTTGCGTGGATCATATTTGGTAAAAAATAAAATAAGTGTGCCTCAGCTATTCTTTGAAATAAAGAAATAAAATATTTTATCAATCCCGTCCTTTATTTTGAATAATAGCTTAATTGTGGTTTAATTTGAACCTTTAATTGATGTTGATTATGGTAAGTATATATTATCATCCTCTATGATGGAGTTGTGATTGACGTGCAAAGAATTTTGGGATATTATATTTGATTGAAGCTATAATTTTATAATCTAGAATTATACTCTCTTTCCTTGTGTATGTCAATTATCTAATTCTATTTACCTTATTTTAAAAGTGAGACTGATTTCTTACTTAGTTTTTATTTGGTAATTGGTTTGATTGATTGAGGTAATAAGTAAATAAATAAAATAAATGTATCTACTGATTGGCTCTTATTTACAAAAGGAAATAATATTTTGAAAAATTGGCTCACGATTGATTAACTTTTTGTTTTCCTTTTCTGACCTGCCTTTATTCACTATATAAATTCCCTCATTATTCTTATTTTGGACAGATTCTCACATCCATACTTTGCTAATACTCTGAATAAAAAATAAAATACTGCTCCCTATTCTGAAAAAGAATAAAAGTTCTTTCGGTTAACAAACAATTCAAAGTTTCCTCGCTGTTTGCTATTTTGCTATTTTGCTGTGTTCGGGTCGATTATCGGATCTAGTGTGTGTCTTCATTGCTGAGTTATTTTACTGCTTAACCGGTTAGCTTCTTTTATACCTATATCATCTTATGCATAGCTAGTTATTTACCTTTATGCATGAATCCAAAATTTGGATTTTGAATAAAAGGAAGCATCCGGGTTAGTCTTCTATTCCCTCCTTACTATGTGTGATTTTACGTGATTGTGTGAAATTTGTGTGGTTTTGCCATGATTTTCTTTTCTATGTGTATCAATCAGTTATTATCTTTGATCTTGTGTGGGATGCTATTCTGTTAAACATGTTTTGAACAGGAACAAGAAGTTCAATTCAAAGAATTGCCATGAGACGAGATTACTTATTTTTGTTTATTCGTATTTATTTCGGTTTGTAATAATCTTGTAATAACTCTCTCTCTATATGAAAGATATTTGGGGAGTCGTCTAAGGGGAGGGGGAGTTACATGCTAATTGTTCTTTTTTACTTGTTTTACGTGCGACTGTTACAAAATCTGTCTATATGCATTAGCCATAAAACTAGATAAACGGGTTATAACAACTGGCCTAAAATCAAGCTTTTGTTAGATTATAATTCTTGTTAATCTGAATGTCAATACGCGAAAATTAAGATTGGCCTCCATGCTAAAATCGGTAATTGCGTCAATGTGGTAGTATTCATGCCATTCTGTGTAAGAGATCCATGCCTGTATTTGTTATACTTTCAGCGTATTTTACTAATCTTTTAGTAGCCTTATATATGTTAGTTAATTTTAAAATAATTAGACTATTAATTTTTGTATGTTAAATTCAGACTCTAATAATTTTAGTTGTCAATAAGTTAGGCAGATGTAAATAATTCCTTATATGTTAATGACTCTCTAGCATGTCTTATCACTTAGAAACTATGTCTAAGAACTAAAAATAAATAAGATAACTTCAGCGTGTTAAAATTGAGATAAACCTGCTTTGAATATGTTCTGCTTACTGTTAAATAATTTCTACAATGAATTAATTTTCTGACATTTAAAAATAAGGTAATAAATTGCTCAGCATGCTAATCTGTTTAAAATCTGCTTGGTTTACCAATTAAATATGCCTGTTAAACAAATGTTATGACATCACTATTTTCTGCATTCGGGGTTAAAAATCATGCTCATAGGTGCTATGCAAATGTTCTGATTTTTTTTTCAGTCATGAGGATTATTGATTTCCAGCATGCTAAACTGTTTAAAATAATCTGTGTCGGTCAACAACTAAATCTGCCACTACTAATAAATTGACTCGCGTTTTAATTTTAAAATTGGCCCTGATTAAATCTTGCTCTTAAGAATAAATTCTGTATGATATAACTGTTTGCTGCTCTAAAATAATAAACTTTTCTGCATATTGTAACAATTTTCTGCCGCTTCAAAATCAGTCTAATAAATTTATTTTCTGCACTTAAATAACTGTGCTGCTCCTCTGAAATTAATATATAAATTGTTGTATTGCATGTCATAATACTGTTACGATGCTTGTTTATGTGCTCACACACCTAGCATGAACCTTTCACTAATTATGTGTGTTTGTTAGTATGCTAATATTAAAACTTAAGAGGCCAATATGAAAACTCTATGTGCTAAATGCTCGTCCAACATGTTTGACTTGGTGTCTAGGTGGGCCTATATATTTTATTTTGTCTAAAACCAGTCCAAATAGTAGTTCAATGCCTCTTGAACATTAAATGGGGGCGCTAGGCACCTTTTAGGACGAAAAGCATGCGGTGGTGGGGTAGGGGTAGTTCAGGCCCTATGGATATGATGACATCGACTCAGACTAAAGCGACAAACCTTGGTTTTGTCTGTCCCTACCCGGAAGCCTATCGAAAATAAATAAAGTCGAGTGCTGATCCTAAAAGTGCTTTAGAGTCTCCCTTCCCCTTTACCCCTTTATATGTTTTATTATATTATTTGGGGTAGTTTTAATAAAATGAATTTATTCGTGTACCAATTTGTGTAATTTTCTGTCTTCTCGCTTATCTCCTTATTATTTGTTTAATACTTATTTTATATTCACCTAGTCTTGCATGCATAGGTAATTAATTAACTAAAATTTTTAAACGTTTATTTACCGTTATCACCTAGTTCGCATGTTTAATTAAATAAATAATAATGAAGTGACTTTAATTGCTACTTGTAACCCCCACATAACTGCATGAGATACGGCCGGGACCCACATTTGTGGACCTCGAGGGATGCCTAACACCTTCCCCTCGAGGTAACTTGAACCCTTACCCGATCTCTGGTTCGTTGACCTTAATTAGACTTAGGTTAGATAGGTGCCCTAACGCACCTTAATTCGTTAGGTGGCGACTCTTCATTCTTCCCCGAAACCCAAAAGAGTTGTTAGGTCGTGCGTCAAAACCCGTTTTGAGAAAAATGGGGCGCGACACATAGCTGTGATTCTCATTTATGTAGATGATTTGCTAATAACAGGGAACAGTCACAAGTTGATACAAGAGTTAAAGGACTCTCTTCACAGCAGGTTTAAAATGAAGGATCTTGGTGGTCTCAAGTTCTTTCTATGCATTGAAATCATGAGGTCCAAGTCTGGCATATTGCTCAATCAGAGGAAATATGCTCTTGAGCTGATCTCCGACACTGGTCTTAGTGGTGTAAAGCCAGCAAACACACCTTTGGAGACAAATGTGAAACTTACTACTATGGAGTATGATGAGCTTACTGGAACTATTGATGATCATATACTCAACAACATCACAAGTTATCAAAGGCTAGTTGGAAGATTATTATATCTAACCATCACTAGACCTGATATCAGCTTTGCGGTTCAGGTTCTATCACAGTTTATGCAGCGTCCTAAGAGGTCGCACTGGGAAGCAGCTTTGAGGGTGGTTAGATACATCAAAAGTTGTCCTGGTCAAGGCATACTGTTAAGCAGCAAGGGAAGCCTGGAACTTGAAGCATTCTGTGATGCAGACTGGGCAGCTTGTCCCAACACAAGGAGGTCTGTGACGGGATACTTAGTGAAGCTAGGGGATTCACTCATATCTTGGAAGTCAAAAAAGCAGCATACAGTGAGCAGGAGCTCTGCAGAGGCTGAGTATAGGAGCATGGCTGGAGTGGTTGCAGAGGTCATCTGGCTAGTTGGACTGTTGAATGAGCTAATGGTCAATGTGACTATTCCTGTGAAATTACATTGTGACAGCAAAGCAGCACTTCAAATAGCTGTTAATCCAATTTTTCATGAAAGGACCAAGCATATCAAAATTGATTGTCACTTTGTAAGGGAAAGGATCAAGAGTGGAATGATACTACCTACTTATGTTAACACTAAACAACAGCCAGCAGACATACTAACAAAAGGACTGAGTGCAGCTTCACATCATATGATGTTGTCCAAGCTTGGAGTCTTCAACATATATTCAGACTAAAGCTTGAGGGGGAATATTGAATATTGAATATTCTGTGGAAGATTCTAGAAAGAGTTAGTTACTAGTTTGTTATGTAACTAATTCCTATGTGGCATTAGGTAGTTAGAATGCAAGTAGTAAAGGTGTGATCTATAAAATAAGACACTTATTCTTCATTGTATTTTGATCCTTGTTAAAATAAAAACTATCTCTCCTTCTTCTGCAATTGGTTTTGTTCATCCATGGAAGAACAAGCTTCCATGGATTCAATTACATAGTAACAAAATAACAGTATGCATGTATTATATTTGCAATTTTAATTTGACACAAAGTGAAGCATATTCTCAATAGAGGAAACTACGAGTTCGACAAAATTACTATAAATTTTTAAAAGTTATGTATATATATTAAGAAATTCTTTGAATATATATAGAGATCTTAATTTATAAAAAGAAATTCAGAATATTAGACTCAAAACACTTAATTCTAAAAAAATTCCACTTATGTTAAAAGAATTAAATATTGAGAATATTATCCAACAAATGAAAATGAGCTCTTTCTAATAATTTAACGTTTTAGATTAGAGAGTTTTATGCTTTGATATGATATCAGAGCAAGTACATATTTATTCTTTATTCAAAAAGAATTATACGCGCTCATTAAAAAAGGCACATGAAGAGGCATGTTAAAAATATATGAATAAATAAACAATTGTTTATTTAATAACTCAAACTTTTAGATTAAATGATCGAATATTTTAACATATTCAACTATATATGTAAAAAAAATTATCTTTTGCACAATATATTTTTTTGGACAATAAAATCCAACCAAATCTGATCATGTGGTAAAACAAAAGACATATTTGATTAAACTTATTGATTCGACTCGAAATATGTAAACACAATCTTTTTTTAATAATACATATATTTATAATAATAAAGATAATTTTGAGCTCTCAAACACTAGGTTTTCATTCATTTAAATTACAATTTGATAGAACTAGCTTGAAGGTTCTGGTCTCTGATGGTGAGAAGAAAGGGTAATATGAATAGGGAAATCTTTAGTTCTAATGCATGATACCTGTTGGGGAGCTAAGTGGCAACCCCAACCCCCCTCTAGTACCAACCCCTAAATTCTTCCCCCCACCCCCAACCAAAAAAAAATAAACAACAAAGTATGTGTCCTTGCTCCATGGAAATTGAAAATGAAAGGATATATAGGTATATACCCAACTCATTTTTCTTTTTCCTTAAGCATTTTCTTTTTAATAACACATATAATCTAGAGTTGATCATTAAAAAAGATACATTTAAACTATTATTATTTTTTTTTGTAAGTTTTATATTTTGACTATCTATTATTTTATTTATTTAAATTATTATATTTTTGTGAATTTCATACTTCAAATATCACTCTTTGGTATTAAAATACTCATTGATATTGTGTTGGCATATACATGGTTGTTCTCGATTGGGAACAAATATTTAGTCAACTCAATATTGAGGTGAATTTTAATACAAAAAGAGTTATAATTTAGACAAAAATAAATTTATATACATATATATATATGTGTGTGTGTGTGTGTGTGTGTGTGTGTGTGTGTGTGTGTGTGTGTGTGTGTGTGTGTGTTACGACACAAACCGTCGTGAGTGACACCCACACTAAATCATCTGGCGGCAGAATAAAAGACTAGACGAAAATAAATCCAAAACGTTTTTTATAAAATAATTACAACATATAAAGTAGTAAAAATAATTCAACAATTAAAGAATTTAATCCCCATAAACTCAATCTAATAATCAAAATATTTATGCAGAAATAAATACCTAAGGACTGAAAGTCGTAGTACCAAAACTCTAATGTCTAAATTGAAGGGGATGCAACCCTGAACCTTAACATAGTAAACAATAATCTAAGAATGTCTTAGTCCAAAAAGATGGACAAGAAAGGCAAAGGAATCCACGGTACCCTGCCGGAAGAATAGTTTACCCTTGAATTTAAAGTCAGATGTCTCTGAATTGAGGTCTTGGATCAGCCGCTGGAAGATATATACCCTATAATCAACAAGAAAATAACAAGTGCAATACCAGTACACAAACCATAATGTACTGGTAGGATCCACGTCCAGCCCGAGATATGAATGCAAGTAATTTACCACAGTACAGTAACACAGAACAACATATAAACAATTATCAATTCATATAGACTTTCACTCACATATATATGAAACAACAAATATCTAGATGCATGTCCCACATGATCACAAATGCAAATGTCTGGTCCTCTCATGGAATCATAAACACATACATGGTCCTCTCATGAAAATCAAACTCAATATGTTAATGTACCGGCATGGTACCGGGTCATCCTTAGTTACTGTACCAGAGTGGTATCCGAGCCAACCATCCCCGTGCCAGGGATGGTATTCAAGCCAACTGTTAGTATATACCAGGTGTGGTACCCAAGCCAATGTTAGGGTTTTTGCCCTGATTTTCTTACCATATTTGAGTTCTATTTTTTTCCTTGGAAGAAAGTCAAAACATTATCATAAATACTTTTACTTTTTTTTTTTTTTTGGTAACTAACAACTTTATTAATCACCAAGAAGCTTCATTACAATACCATAACAATCAATCACTGATTGTTATCACAATTTAAAAACTAACTATACTAGACTAATCCTCGACAAGCCTTTATACTAAAACATCAGTTGTTGTATCTTAGCTTTAATATCTATAGGGGCTATCGCATTACTCACATACACTATCTCCTTTGCTACTACTATCCACTGCTTATGTTTGTCTTCAAATGTTCTATGATTTCTCTCCATCTACACTGCATGAACAAATTCAGTGTACACCAATCTGAGGAGCTAAGCATTATATGTCTTCCTTTTTGTGTTCTGGATAATCTACTCAGAATGTTGCTCCCATGTTGAAGCTTGATAAGTTTATATGTTCATCCAGCTTAATAGTTTATGGAACATGTTTTGAGTGAAGAGACATGATGCAAAAAGGTGATCTCTCGACTCCAAAACTCTTTGAAAAAGTTTATACTTTTGGGTCAACCTCTATGCCCCATGATGTTAATCTATCAGTAGTAGGGAATCTATTTTGCAATTGCAACCAAGTGTGAATCTGGCTTTAGGTCTAACCTCATTTACAAACAACATACCTTTCCAAGGAACTCTATCTCTCTCCCTAATAAGTTGTAAGTAGATCATTTTGATGGTAACTTTAGTATGTCTAAGCAATTGAGTTTGTTCAAGTAAACTCTTGGTTTCTATAATCTTCTTAACCATCCAAGATGCATATTGTGGTAGTGGAGCTGACATGATATGATGTTTCTTAATGTAGAAACTGTGAATCCATCTTATCCAAAGCTTATCAGCTTTATGAGCTAGATCTCAACATGTATTTGCAATTGCTGCCTTGTTCCATATTTGAAGGTTAATAAGATTTAGTCCATCTGCTGACTTGGGGAGGCACATCTTGTCCCATACTATTAATGTTTTTTTTGTAACAATGTTGATTCCTGACCAGATGTAACTTCTACAGTACGCCTCAATAAGCTTTATGATCTTAGAGGGAATCACAAACAATTAAGCCCAATAATCCTGGATTCCAAATAGGACAGATTGAACTAGTTGTGTCCTACCTGCATAAGAAAGCTTTTTTGCAGTCCAACTTGCTACAATTCTATCAATAAGAGGAGTCCATTGGCCGATTGACATCTTCTTAGTGGACATTGGTATACCTAGATATTTAAATGGTAATTCCCTAAGGATAAAGCCAAATTGCAGTAATAAGCTCTCTTGAACTTGTTCATTAATGCCACCAAAGTAGAAAGAGCTCTTCCCGAAGCTTACTTGCATACCAGATGCTTGAGAAAATTGTTGAAAGCATTGGTATAGGGCAACAATAGAAGGTTGATCACCTCTAGCAAATAATAAAAGATTATCTCCAAAATATAAGTGAGTAGTACCAAGTTTGGAGCACTTGGGATGATACATGTATTTTCTATTTACTATGAGATTACCTAGACATCTGCTTAAATATTCCATAGCAATAACAAACAAGTAAGGAGAGATAGGGTCTTCTTGTCTAAGTCCCTTAACAGCATCAAAAGGTTTAGTAGGCTCCCCTTTTACTATGATTGAATAATGAACAGTTTGCACACACTCTAAAATCCACTGAATGAATCTAGTGGGAAAGCAAAGTGTTTCCAACATATGTTTCAAATAGGTCCACTCTACAGAATCATATACTTTCTATAGATCAATTTTGATCATGCATCTGCGTGAAATATTCTTTCTATTATAGGCTCTCAATAGTTCAATGGCTAGAATTATATTGTCTGTTATTTTCCTACCAGGAATAAATCCAGATTGTGCTTCACATATTATGGTAGGCATAACTTGTTGCAACCTTGTAGCAATATTCTTGGCCATTATTTTGTAAATAGTAGAGTAGCAGGCAATTAGTCAATAATTTTTTATGTTATTTGGTGCAGCATTTTTGGGAATCAAGCTTATCATAGTACAATTAATAGGTCTGTATATTTTCCTTGATTGGAAAAAATCCATTACTGCATCACAAATGTCCTTTTTAATTGTGCTCTATGATCTTTTAAAGAAAAATGCATTGTATCCATCTACTCCAGGAGCTTTATCATCTTCTATTGCTTTCAGTGCTTCATATGTTTCCTTTTCAATGACACTTTTTCATAAGTCCACTCTTTGAGCATGAGAAACATTTGGGCCCTTTTGCATTACCTGCATGTTGACACCAGGAAAAATTGGTTTGGTTGTTCCCATAAGTCCTTTATAGAAGTCCATGACCTCCTTTTTTTATGTTGTCTGGATCAATCAGTTTAATCCCTATGATAGATTTAATCCCTGTGATAGATTGTAGCAAAGTATTTATTGTTAGTTTCTCCTAATTTTATCTAGTAAACTCTTGATTTCTGTCTCATGGTACTTTCTTCAATATTACTCCATCTTTTAATGTCCTGCAAATATTAATTTTCTTTAAAGAGATCTTCTGAGCATTGTGTAACTATCTGGCTTTGTACCTGGGCAATATCCATTCTAGCTTTAGTGATCTTTTTAGTAATATTCAAGAATTCTTCCTTATTCAGTTTCTTACGTGCAGGCTTGAGAGCTTTCAGTTTTGCCCACACTTTAGCCATCTTTTCTTTTAGACTCTGTTGATTCCAAACTGATGTTACAATATTATCAAAATTTGAATGATCAACCCAAATATTAAAGAATTTAAAAGAAGTTTTGGCTCTCCATATAACCCTTTCCACTTTGAGTAGCATGGGAGAATGATCAGAGGTATTAGGAAGGTCATACGTAGTAATTACATGTCCCCATTGCATCATTCAATCTGAGTTCCCAAATACTTTATCAATTCTACTGCAGATTATATTTGTTCCCAACTGTTATTGCTTCATGTATAATAATCTCCCTTCTATGGTAGTTCATGCATCTGAATATCTTGGAGACATTCAGTAAAGTCTTTGATTTCTGCAACTGAGATAGAAGCCCCATATATTCTATCATTCTGGTGAAGTACAATATTAAAATCACCTATTATTATTCATGGCTGTGATACACCTCGACTAATCTCTATTAACTTATCCCAAAGGGATTTTCTCTGCTCTATAGTATTGAATTCATACACGACAGTAAAGAGACACTAAAGATCACTAGTAGTGCTCGTAATTCGATAGTGTACAATTTGAGAAGTAAAGCATATGTGAGTAATCGTGTAACAAATTGGATCCCAAACTATCCAAATACTACCACTAACTGCATCCTGGTAGTTATGTAGGGCGTTCCAGTTAGAAATGATATCATTAAATACTTTGGTTGAGTTGTGTTCTTTCACTCTTGTTTCCACCAAGCTTAATATGATTATTCTTCAAATACTTCTTCAACTCATTTTGCTTGTGCCTTTTATTAATACCTCACACATTCCAGATCATCCAACTCATTGAGGGAATTTAAGAAGATCTCCTTTATCAGGAGAGTGTTTGTTGCCACATGTATTTCTCTGATCACTACTATTTCCCTTTCTCTGTGGTATGGTGTTTAATGTTGGAAAGTTCATCAGATCGTACACTAGACCAGTTTTTAGAGCTTCCTGATTTTCTTTTTGGGGAAGAGTGTTAGTGCTAGTCTGATCGATTCAAGTTTCTTGAGGAGCATGAGAGCTAGGAGCTGCAATATTAATTCTACCACATGAATTGTGGGGGTGTTGAGCATATGTGCTAGTATTCTCATTTTGGTCATTTCTAATGATCTTAGAGGGGATAACACCTTTAGCCTTCCATGTTTTCTCAATCTTCATCGACTCAGGTCTCTTTCGTTGTTTTACTACTGGAGCTTTAATATCCTATGGATGGCAGGAGTGTCCAACTACCGAGCATACATCATAGAATTTAGTGCATCAGTCATACACTACCTATTGCTCAAATTGATTATCATTACGATTCAAAACTATTATCTTATCCGGCAAGGTTTTAGTGATATTAACTTCTATCAGCATCCTTGCAAATAAGATTCTAGTTTGTTTTGTTGTGCACTCATCAACATTAAAAGGAATCCCCACCACACTTGCTATTCTACTTAATGATTCTCTCCCCCAACACGATATTGGCAAGTTTGGAAATTTAACCCATAAGGGAATCACGGTAGGAAACTCTTTGCTGAAATCAAAATCCTAAGTCCAAGGCTTCAAAATAACATGTTTATTATTTATTGTGTATGGACCAAAAAAGAGTGCCTCATTTATATCTTCAGTGGATTGGAATCTGATTACACAGTATCCTTCTTCATGGTAGAAAAGCTTGGGTTCCGCAACACATGCCCAAAATTGCCCAATGTATCTCTTCATAGAATTATACCCTAGTGTTTCTCCTATAAAATAGGCAATGAGAGTTGATTTCCACTTGGTTACTTCTCTATCAACCTCCTCTTGGATTAATTGTACCACTGGTTGCCCGTTCACAATTTCTGGAGGGATATACTTGAGAATCAAACCACTGATTGTTTCCATATTATTAGTGAATAAGGAGGTCCAAGTGGCATCTTGTTGTGGATCGTTAACCCCAGCACCTACAATGTTGTGAGTAGGTGGAGATTCAGATCCTCTTATTGCAGATCTGGATAACACTGTTCCATTGATTCCTTGGGTCTTCAAGCCTGAGTTGTAATCTTTATGAATCGATTCAGCTAGCAGAATGGAGCTTAGTTGTACCCTCCTCAAGGGTCTATCGTCCCTAGAAGAGGAGCTAGCGTCATGGGTGGTGTTAACATCAGTGGGCATTGTCGGGCTGATTTGTTTTCCCTTATCCTCTTGGTTTGTCAGTGGTGTAGAACTGTGTATCACCGAGCTAGGTTGTTTCCGAAGTCGTCCTCGTCCTCTTCCACGGCCTCTTCCACGACCTCTAGCCATGGTAGCCACTAGTTGCGCATGTTAAACTAACATGAGCTAAAAGCTATGAGAGAGAAGCTGAGAGCCATTTTTATGATGACTTTGATCCTTTTACTTTTCCTTAAAGAAAAAATATATTTCTTTTCCATATTTGGTTATTCTTTCCTTAAAGGAAAAATTTGGAGATCTATAAATTGAAGATCTTTATTCTCATAGAAAAACACAATAACATCCACAATGTAGACGTTTAAGAGTTTAGTTTATAGGGAGATTTATTCTCTCATCAGTTTTAATATTTTTCTTTTATATTAGTTTTCATATAATAATATTATGTTTTGAGAATACTTTTTGTTATCTGATTTATCGTCTCTATAATTTGAATTGTAAACTTTCACACGACGCCCTAATCATTTTCGAACCCAACAAGTGGTATCAGAGCTAATGATTGAATGACTCAGGTTTATCGAGGTTGAAGAAGGGTTCAAGGTGGTTTCAAATCAATTTGCAACCAATTTGCCGATAAAGAACATTTTTTTCTATCTACATGTGGAAAAAGGAGATTTAAACCATATTTTCAATATTACTGTTGTTGCATATTTGAAAATAAAAAGAAAATATTTTAAAACTATATTTTAAACTTTATTTTTAGCAGCAGTGATGAAGACTATGTCAAGAACAAGATTATCATGCATATAAAGAAAGAGGATCAATATTATTTTGCCAGAAAATTCAAGCTAACAGGGGAGATTTGTTAGGTTTTTGCCCTGATTTTCTTGCCATATTTGAGTTCTATTTTTTCCTTGAAAGAAAGTCAAAACATTACCATAAATGTTTTTTTTTTTTTTTTGAAAAAAAATATATATTTTTCTTCCATATTTGGTTATTCTTTCCTTAGAGGAAAAAATTGGAGATCTATAAATTGAAGATCACTATTCTCATAGAAGAAACCAATAGCATTCATAATGTAGACGTTTAAGAGTTTAGTTTATGGGGAGATTTATTCTCTCATCAGTTTTAATATTTGTCTTTTATATTAGTTTTCATATAATAATATTATGTTTTTAGACTACTTTTTGTTATCTAATTTATCGTCTCTACAATTTGCAATTGTAAGCTTCCGCACGACGCCCTAATCACTTTCGAACCCAATAACCAACTGTTAGTATATACCAGGCATGGTATTCGAGCCAACCATGGGGATATCATGTACCATGCGTAGTACCTGAGCCAACCATCAATCATAAACAATTATGCACCATCACAAACAGAACGAACAATACCACTTGAAAGCCACAAGTCACATAACCAAGTCAATTGCATGAGACTAGCTACATTATGCCATTTCATATGTTTTCCTATGTTTTTCCGTAACATTCATTGTACAAATGATATTATAAAATAGTAGACATGCATACATACACAAACTGAAAAATATATAACCATCACCTAGCTCGAATCAAGCCTCTTGAAAACTCTAAAGACTCCAAGTTTTCTGATTGTGTAAATCAACTTTATTTAATTTTAAAATTTTCATTTTAATGAAATAATTTGTAATTATATAAGTATATCTGATTTATTTTAAATTACATATTTCAAAAATTATTCTTTCTTTTTTTTAAACGTTGTCAGATAAATTGAAACTGAGCAAAGTCATATCCCAAGACTCTTCTCTGAAGTCCATGCTAGCTACCCATTTTGCCCGTGTAACCTTACTCACTCTGGATTACTTCACCGTTTTATTGAAAATAGATAATTTAAAATAGTTGTTATTTTAGAAAATTAAAATATAATTGACTACATTATTCTTATTTTGTTTTTAGTAATAATTAGTCTTGAAAATAATAAACATTGACTAATAATATATGAAAATCCCAAAAAGCAAAATAGGAAAATATTTCATGAAGATTAGTGGGGCACGCATGCGTATTAGTCCCTTTTTAAAAATTATTAGTGGTCAGATTTTACTTTTTAAGAGTCAATTCTTTAAATTTTGATCAATATATTTTTAAATTGACATGAAAAAAATTACATAGTACTTTTTATATAATTTTTAAATATTTTAAAATTTTTAATTGTAATATATATATATATATATATATATATATATATATATATAAACATTATTTATCGAATATTTAACTGATCACCTTTCTAAACTACGCAGCTTCGCCTCTGTGGGGAGGAAGTGTTTACTGCTCTATTTGAAATTGTTGTTTATTTCGCATTATTTTTAAGGGGAATTAATTAAATAAATATATACATAAATTTTTATAAGAAAATATTTACATAAAAATTTAATAAACTTTTATGAGAAAATGGTGTCACATTTCACCTGTCTCCCTCATGAAGTTGATAAGGTATCTATAATAGGGTGCATCTTTCTCCCATATATATTTTTCTGCTGATAATTACAAAAGAAAAGTACTACATCACTATCCTTTCTTTTACTTCATATTTTCTCCATTTTCTTGAATAAAATTGTTGATATCCCTCTTATCTCTTTTAATTAATTTATATTTTCTTGATCCTCTCAAGCATTATTCAAAATCACCAAAAAAAAATTGGAGTTGTAGAAAAAGTTCACTAAGGCCTATGACTTCTTGCAATAATGAAATGAATTTTTTCCCTACCAATTTCATGCTACATACTCCTCATGAAGACAACCATCAAGACTTCCATGGTTTCATCATCATCTTTTTTATTTGCATCTTTAACTTCTTTATCTAGATTTTCAAATTTTTTGAATTTGTTAAAAGAATGAAGCATCTATTAAATCTATGTTTATATATATATATATATACACAAAATATTAACATCACTTTTACTTGTTGCTGTAGTAGGTAAATTCGTCTTATTTTCTGCGTACTGTCATTATATTGTGTAAAATAAAAAGTATATCAGCAAGTTAAGTTCACTTGGAAGAATAGGAACTTCGTAGCAAGTCTGATATCATAATAAGAAAAATAAAAGAATAACTTTTTACAATCGTTTAAATTGACGTTATGATAGGAAAAAACTATGTCATTGTCGTCAGTGTAAATAACTTAAATTCTTTCGAAATATATAATAAATCTCATATTTTAAACAAAAAATTATTTGTAAATATCTTTAAAGTGATCTGATGGTATTTTTTGATGCAGGTGTTACTTCATTCATAGGGGGAAAATCCATGTCATTTTCCAATAAATGTGATGATCAAAATCATGGAGATCAAGAAGATGTTTTGTCTGATGATGGGACACATCATGAGGCTATATTAAGGGAAAAGAAGATTAGAAGGCTTAACATGGAACAAGTGAATACACTTGAGAAGAATTTTGAGTTAGGAAACAAACTTGAGGCTGAGAGGAAAATACAACTAGCAAGAGCTCTAGGCCTACAACCAAGGCAAGTTGCCATTTGGTTCCAAAATAGGAGGGCAAAATGGAAAACAAAGCAATTGGAGAAGGATTATGATGTTCTCAAGAGGGAGTCTGATGCTATCAAGGCACAAAATGAGGCTCTCCTAGCTCACAACCACAAGCTTCATGTAGAGGTATGGCGTTGTTCTATTTTATATGACATTCTTTTTAAATATTTTTTAAATTATATTTGAAAATTCTATAGTCTCATACTTTTGATTTATTTTTTATAGTATGTTTATATAGTCGTGTCAATGTCGTGTCATATTAAGACCATTGATTCTAAGGGTATTCTATTTTAAAAAATTGTGTTCATTCTAACACCGTCGTATAAAATGAAAAAAAAGAGTTATTCCCTCAATTTATGTTGCGGTGATCTACAAAATATAAAAGAAAACAAAAGAAATTTTGAAATTTTTTATCATAAATAAACTATAAACATTTATTTGGTTATAAATCATTTTATTAAAGAAAAATAACAAAGTTTAAAGTGAAACTATTTCTCAATAAATAAATAAGATTATTTCACAACAACCTAAAAGTATATATGTATACTACATAATTGAAACTAAGTGAGTACTATTTTTAAATTATCCAATTTGTTGTAAGATAACAATGTTCAACTTCTATGGAAAAAAAACGTCTTTTCTAGATGGAAAATGTGAAACAAGTCTAAAAAGGTGTCTAGTATTTCTTAAAACATGAACAACAATGATATGTATTTTTTATGATCTATTTGTTATTTAAGCAAGTATTAATTATCATACTAGAGTGGGATTTACACGATGTACACTGAAAAAATAACATACGAATTTTCTTGTCATTAAAAAAAGGCACAGGGGCAAATATACCTCTTAGATATATCTCTTGTTAAAAAAGAATACATATATACCATTGTCATCTAACAAATGGTGCATGTATACCCTCATCGTCTAATAAATTGTATACATCTACCCTTTTTGTTAACATTTTGAATTTTAAAGAATTCTTAAAATTGGTTTTTAAATTCCAAAATACCACGTGGCTTCAAAAATATTACCCCATTAAATTTTTTTATATACTCAAACCCGGCCCAATTAAAAAAAAAATGTAATTCTTCATCTGTTCAATGTCAATCCAAATCCATTTTATAACTGAGTAGAAAAGGAATCCGATTATTTTTTTTCATTTAGGTTTGATATAGAGATTTAAAAAAGAGGTGAGATAATTTTTGAAAGCTGCATTATATTTTTAAAATTTAAAAATCAGTATTATAAAATTTTTTTTTCAATTAAGTGAATATAGCTATGTCAATGAAAAGAAAAAATATGCATCATTTGTTAGACAACATGGATATAATGTATCATATTTTTAACCAGAAATATATCTACTCTAAATCACAAAATTGAAAAATATATTTACCTCTTTACCCTTTTAAAAGAAAACAAACATTGGCTATTTTGATGAAATAATATGCATTTTTCCTCTGCTGTGGATTCCAATCCTTTATGTGCATGTTTTTCAGAGCAAAATTAAGAATTTTTTGCCCATGTTCTCTTCAGTAGATCCACTGCTCATGATAACTTAAAATAATTGACCAATAAACTTAAAAAGAATAAAAGAGGGGAGCGACACATTTATTTATTTATTTTGGAAAAAGGACCTAATATATTTAGAATTGATAAATTTCTTGTTATGAAAGTATATATATGCTACCGTTATAAAGTAAATCACATATACTTCTATCATTATAAAAGTATCTCAAATATATCATATTATTTAAAGGAAGTAAAAAGAATTAATCATAAATTTATTTATTTTTTATTTTAAAAAAAAAAATCATGTAAAGGTATACATGATCCTTTTCACATGTGATTTTTTTTTTTTTTGACTTCTTTGATTATTGTTATTTTAGTTTATAATTTTTATTTTATTTTTTCATTTTTTAGTGTAAAAATATGAAAAATAAAAGAAGTGTGAATGGAAAAAGAGAAAAAAATAAGAAAATAATTGTAAACTAGTTTTTTTTACGGCTATATTGTAATTTATTTTTTGTATCCGTAAAAACTTTGAGGCATATATGTGATAAATTTTAAAATTGTTAGTGAAAAAAATACATTTTTGACCGTCAAAATAATAAATTTAAGTTGACCGTTGCTACAAAGAAGCAAAAAAATTTTGTGAGAAGGATCAAATATTACATGAATGTTTTTTTAATAAAAAATTTTAAAATTAATTTTTTTCACTTCCGTTAGAGGAAACGGGTATATGTGAGCATTTGTATAATAGTAAGGATATACATGAGCCACTTTTTTAACGAGGATATATTAACTCTAAATGACAAAATTAAGAGGTATATTAATAGACCCTTTTTCTCATCTTCTTTTTTTAATTCCCAACTTGATGTTTAATATTCACACTTATATTTAACTATAAATCAAAGTTTACGCTGAAAAAATTAACATGAAACACATCCTCATAACTCTGACTTCTAATCACAGTAACACCATCATCAACCTTTCTTTTCTTTTACGATAATATTCAGGTCATTTTACGCACACTTAAATTATAATATATAATTAGTGACTGACCCAAAATTTTAGAATATAGGTGTTCAAAGTTTTTAATTTAGAGTTGCAATTTCTTTTAGATTAGGTGCTCATCATTAGATCTTTGTATGTTATTAATTACTCCACAGAAAATTTTGTGTGATCTCCCATTAGCATAGACACCAATTTTCATTTTATTTGATAATGTGTTTCAATCAACTTGCACATATTTTGATTATATAATAAGATATCTACTATATATTTCCTATAAACACAAATAATAAACAATTTCAAAGAACATTTTTACCTACTACATTGACTACTAGACGTTATTTTACCATCTAATGCTTCATCATCAATTTTTCTTTTTGATTTACTATATTAATGTAATATTGGTGGTAGGTCCATTACCATACAAAATATTTACCATCTCATATCAACACAGAGATAAACTTTTATTTTTTTATAATGGTGTTTCGTTAATTTACACATATTTCGATTATATTTATCATTGAATTTTTATGATATATCTTTTATCAATACAATCACTGAGCAATTTCAAAAAAAAAAAAAAATCATATACTTTATTGACCGCTAAATAATTACATACATTTCTATATTAATTAGATCAATATTGTCTCCAGATTATGACACTGAAAAATGGAAAGGGGCCAACAGAATATCAATTTGAACAAGGAGACAGATCAAGGTTCAATTTGTAGTACTAGAAGTGAAAATAGCTCTGAAATTATCAAGCTGCAATGCAATAATATGAAATTAATGGACCAAACTGTCAAAGAAGAAACTTTATCCAACATCTTCTGTGGAATTGATGACAATTCTGCTGGATTCTGGCCATGGCTTGATCAACAACCACATTTCAATTAAAAATTTCAAAAAATAAAAATAAAAATTTATAAAAGGATTTATAGCTTGATACATTTGATTAAAATTTGTCTGAGATGAATTCAGGATTTTAATCATATGATGATTTTTTTATTATAAATTACTATATTTTTGGTGTATTAGAATGTTGTATCATGTATGAAATTAAAAGTGTCTATCAATATTTGCTTGTCATAATATAATTACAATGTAATTATAAGCGTACTATTTCACAAATATAATTACATAGCAATTAAATTATCTAAAATGGAAAAAAAAAAGTTTTTAAAAAATTAAGTAGCCTTTTAGTTACATCATGTAATTGCACCCAAAATTCCCAAAGTGGATTGAGAATTGAAAAATGTAATTTCACCATTTCAGTTATATTTTAATTTTCCTCTATTTTGATAATTAATTGATCAAACAAATACGCTAAATTGTGTAATTACATTCAATTACACTCAATTTCAATTTACTCGTGATGTTTCGAATAGGCTCTTAAAAAGAGGGAATTGAAGAGGAGAAAGAGGTGGGGGAGCATTAGAAAACAAGTCACAATCATACAGTCTTGTTGACAAACTTTCCTATTGCTTAACTATGTAGATAAAATTTACAAAAGAATAAAAATATTGCTAATTAAGCAAACCTTAATATGTTACAAGGTGTATCTACTAGCTAGCTTAACATATAGTGAGTTCCAAAAGCCACAAACCAAGTGTTCATCAGGAATTTATGCAAGCTGGCTTAACATATATTTATTTACTTTGTGATGCTCCCTCTATTTCATATTTTAAAATAATTTAATTTTAAATCGTATATTCTATTTTTAGTCATATGGTTTTATAATCAAAAAAGTTATTATCATATTTTCGAGACTACAAGTTTCAAAAATAATTTATTTATCTCCTAAATTATGTGACCAACGAAACACCACCACTTAAAATAAAATAATAAGAATGTCTTTGTTCGCGACAATTGTGATCTCTAGGGAGAATCGATGACTGCATCAGAAATACAATGCTAGTACATCTAAGACTTTTTAATTGACGAGTTGTAAATACTAAGCTTCGTTCTTATTGGAAAAAATATATATTAGATTAATGAAGAAGCTGTTGACACTTGGCACATGCCAGTCATTTCAAAGATTAGAAGATAATTAGTGCAACAATTCCATTGTTAATAGCAAGCACATGATGTAATACCTCAAAAAGGCTAGGATTATTCTGAAACTTCCTGTACTAATATAAGCCAAACATGACATGTGCCTATAGAGAGTGCTCCTCAATTATTCATCTCCCAATTTTGTTGACCAAGATGTTATGTCACAGCAATAGTCTATGACACATTATTATTTATGACCCGCAAATTTGTCTTTTAAGCTACATTATCATCAAATTCAGAAGTGTCGTATGTATCAAACAAACTTGTGTAATACCTTTATTTAACGCTGATCATCAAATTCAGAAGTATATGTATCATATGAACTTGTATAATACTTTTATTTAACGCTCTTCAAACTTTCTTTTTCAATCCACATCGATATGAATTCATTTAGAAGGTTATGTGCATCTTTTTCAAAAGTTCGACAATTGTCAGTTCTTCTCTTAACCTATCCTCATCGGTCCACCCTCCATCATCGATATCACGCGTTACTAGGAGAATATAATAGAGACACAAGGTTACTCTTAGTAAACACTAAGTGAATAAGTATACATAATAATTATACTAGCTAAAGTTTGTAAAAAAAAAATAAATATATATTGTGAGACTATTGTGTAGTGTGGTGTAAAATTTCCTACTAGAGGCAAGTTTATTCTACTTCCGCACCATTTTCTGTAATAAGATTTGATCGGATACGCAGTTTAAGAAATTAAAGACGATATTTAACTTGTAATGGGAGCAATTCCCCACACTAAGAATGAAATCTCAAACAAAAATAGCTATATAGAAGTCAATTCCATGGAATGATTGATTAAATATGGTCAATACTCAATAGGACACATTCCTAGTTCTAATTTCATGAGTCTTGGCGCGCATCCACATGCAACAACACTCTCTTTGTCCCAATTTATACGATACGCTCGCTCAGTATAAAGAGGTAGAGAATGTATATAGCTTCCATAAGAGTCACCGGAACTCTTAAATCTTGTTCCCACTTGATCAAGGAAAGCATTTCATCCTCTGCAGAAAAGAATTGTTTTGGGTTGGTTGAATAGAACATCAAGGTTTCTCTGTGTAAAATCTAGTTTAGTTTATATTATGAGTACCATACCTGTTTTTCTATTTCAATTGATGCTGCAGAAAGTCTTCTTTTTAACGATGACCTCTCGTCTTCACAAGTTTCCATCTTGGTGTCTAAAGCAAAACAAAAGAACATAATCCAGACATAAGATGAAAGAGATGCAAGCTAAGAACTCTATAAGAAAGAATGACTTTTGCACTGACCAATATTCATTCCACTGACAAAAGAAAGGATGTAAACAACACGTTGTCAAAGACTGTCCATAAAAGCATACCATCCTCCTTTGTTTTCATGGAGCACCTTTTTTATTTTGAAATTTTTGCTATACCATTTTGGGGAGCAAACAAATAACCTAGATCTCTTTGGTAGATATTGCCTACCTCTACCAAGAATAGCATCGGTTTCAGGTGAATACAACTAAAAAATTCCCTTAGAAAAGCCTAAGGTATAATACATAAATAGATGCTCAAACTTGGTTTCAGCGGCAAAGTAAGCGCTCTCCAACTTTGAGAGTGCACATCTAGATCTAGGCACCTCAACTTGGTCTCAACTGGCAACTAAGCACTCTAACTCGTCCCACTATCTCGTGGACACTCGACGCTGATGTGGGACATAAATTCTAGCGGTGTCTAGATGATCATTTTGTAAATTGGAATGTTCAACTGACCCAGTGGAGATGAGTTGAGGTGCCTAAATGTACATACTCAAAGTTGGAGTGTTTAGTTGTCAGTTAAGGCCAAGTTAACGTGCCTATGTATGTATTATCAATTATGCGCTTAAAGATCAATTAGTTCACTCATTGAATACACCAATCTTATACTCCAGTCTCAAATGATGCTTGGGACCAAATGAAGTCCTGCTATCTACAATAAGAACCTCCAGAATCAGTGAGGCCTTTTTCCCACTTTTGGAACCCTTGCTTTTAACTATTTGAAAGGACACTTGAAAGTCTTTTTTGATGACTCCTAGATGGACCTTTATCACCTTTATGGCTAAGGTAAAAGATACCAGCACCACGACTTTGTAAGCCAAAAGAATTCCACCTTGACCAGAAAAAAAAGGTGAGTCAATCCCTTGCCTAAATAGACAAGTTCTGTGTTCTTGGCATAGTACGTCTTGTGAGATGAGCACTTTCAGATCTATTTCCAAAGAGACTCCATCCACTGAGAGACTATAAAATTCATGCATGACTGCATGCTCACTCTTCTGACAGGTAAATTTTTTAAATGCATAAGTTGCAATGACAAAGGCTAAGTAGGTACTGTGGTTTCAGAAAGAGTAAGTTACATGTCAGGTAATGATGTGGATATTAGATGAATTAAAACAAAGGTGAAAAAGTAGAATGTTGTCTTACCATAATAATATGTTGAATGAATTGTGATGCGTTCAGTCGGCTGAATAATGAGAACAAAGACTATTTAGTAAAACGATAAGCTTTAATCTGGAAGAAACTGCCAAAAGATTAGATGAAGTAAATAATATTACTTAAAAACAAATAGAAAAGGCAGAGAAAATGAAAGAGCATATGGAAAAGTATCTTTTATATCTTTTATGGTGCAGGATACATCACTATACAAAATTTTCCAAACGCTTGGTTGCGGTATCTTTTACCTCCTTTCATAAACTAAAGACAACAACTAACCAATTTGTCAGCATCTTCTGCATGATTAACTTGACAAACCATAAATGGAGAGGGCTGACCACTAATTTGGCCACAGAGAAATGCTTAAACTTTGAATTGGTCCTTAGCAATTGATGTGTCAATTACATCTTCAATGTTTGAGATTTGTTATAGAGTAGGTACTTGAACCCCCCACCCTGAACTCCAAATTCCGGGCATGCATATTTCCAGCAGCTGAACTAATGGCAGAAATGGAGAAAGATCCTAAAATGCAAAAAGAATATAGAAAAATACAGTTCATATTAACGATGATTATGTTCTGTATACACCATCTTACCAAAACCACCATCCTCCAACACCCTACTGTATCCCACCCTCAACTTCCTTTCACCATCCAAACTTCCTAACCTTTACCGCTCCAGTCTCCCTTCTTCCCAACCCCCGGCTTACAATGCCACTTCCCACTTCCTCTAAACCATCATAACCCTCCTTTGCTGCATCCCCTGGTAGCTTCCAGCAGTTGCCAATGATGATGCCCTCCCCAACTTCCATTCTCCTCCTCCTCCTCCTCCTCCTCTATCCCCCCCCCCCCCCCTCCCCCGGGCAACTCCTAACAATCAGAATTCCCAGGCCTATTCTTATTCTTCCAGTACAACTCCCTCCAATACCCCCTTCCATTGTATCTCTATAGTCAATTTGGAGATATCACTGTTGACTGAAGATTTTTCCCCTTAGTTTTAGCATGTGCAATCAACATTTACCGCAGCATCAAGGCATAGGACCTCTTAGGAAACAATCTCAGACATGATGGCTGATACATGCTCAGTTTGATTTAGATAAGTAGATACTTATATCTATATTAAGAATTTCAAACAGTTTATGCCGATTGAATGTGGATACAGGATTAAATTTTCTATGTACTCCATATATGAAAAATCACGTCATAATTAATGAAGAGTTTTTGATAGTTCTACGAGTTTAAACTGAAATCTCCAGCACAAGTCCTACGCCCAATCATTGCATGCTCAACCAACAAACAAATGCATATGTTCCAACTTCCTCCCATGAATAGATTCGTAACAATATGATGTGCATTAAGTTCTGTTCGTCAAACCACACAAAGGATTACAAAGTAGGCTTCAAGAGGATCAAGTTCAAAAAACTATAGCTTTTAGCATAGTCAATATACCTTGCATAAGATACCTCTTTCAAGCAAAGTAGATAATTTTAGACCTGTTTTAAATGAAAAGAATGAAAAGAAAATAGTTGAAGTAGAAATGATACCATTACAAAGATCCCTTCACGTCTAGTAGGTAACTGCTCAAGCTTTCTCAATGTTTCATCTCCTTTCGTAACTTTGCCAAATATTGCATACTGAATTATTTGACAAAAATGAGAAAGAAAGTTAAGTCTTCAATAACAAACAGAACCTTCTCTATTCACAGTGATAGCTAGGATTTTGACCACCATACCGTGCCATCAAGATGAGGTGCATCTCCGAGGAGCATTGAAAATGATGAGGAACCACTGTCAGGATCATCATGCCTATGGAAAACAGAGATGAGAAAGTTCAGCTAACGTCATACTTGCTGTACAAATCAGATATCAGCAAATGCAGAAAGCGTTCAAGGTATATTGCCACAGAATAGAAAAGAATTTCAATTGCACATAGCATCCATAGCCTTTGATCTTAATTTTCATATCCAAGACAATATCTGGATACACCTCGATCAATCTTTAGCATAGACCATGACCATCTGCGGGAAAGGACGAAATGCAATGTGCTAGAAAATTCCTACTTGGACTTCTCCAAATATGCCCATATTTTAGAAGTTAAATGTACAGCTTCTTAACAAGCACTGCCACCCAATAAAAGATAGTTTACTATATCATGCGATTTGCTCCTGATGAACATTTCTTCTAAGCATGAAGTTGCAATATGTAGAAACATTGCTTGTTTCAAGAAAATATATAGGACTAGTGTGTCTCAAAGGAATTAGTGTACCATGGTTAAAACTTAGTATATCTGGCTATTTTTAACCAAGAAAATCCACAAATATTACCTTCCCATTGAAAGGATTCCTCTAACATGTTTCACTTCACTAAATTCACCAACAACATTTTTTTCAGCTACCGCCCTTTGTTCTTCATTCATAGGTGCACTCCTCCCCCCAGCAACATCAGCCACTTGAGCAACAAAACCCTTATCTACCTGCAGAGGTCTTTAAGATTCTCATCATCAAATTCCAAGCATGACAAAGCACAATGTTTTAATTACTGGCAGTTACCCGAAAGAAGTGATTGGTATTGTAGCCTCCCAAGCGCACTAGCTTGAAGATATGTTCAACTGTCTTTGGCGCAACACTAGGGTAGAAACCAAATTCAATATCTCCATAATTTGTCTGTCATATAGCTCAAATCAGTCAAAAACTATTCAGACGGATCAAGACGAAGATCTCGTGCTTGGTGGTGGTTTGAGAGGTGAGGAGATTAATAGTTTGACACACCAAGCAACTTCTATCATTTATTGTAAGACATAACTAAAAGCACATTACAATCCTATATAATAGCAGAATCAAGTAGCAGCGAGACATCTGATAGCTAATAACAATATATATTCTTAGCAATAACAGTATCACAGCCCACTATGCTGAATATCTGTTTAACCCAAAAAAATAGTTCCACATTTTCCTTCTAATTCTTATAATTTAAAGCAAAAGTTACTAATGAACAAATATACGTGCTGCAGATAACAAATGAAGCTTCCAGGTCCTGTTTTTTAATATATATTTATGACTCATTGCATGCCAAGTATCACGAAGAAACTTTTATGCCAAGTTTTATACTAAAAATTAATACAACAATTGAGCCAGCTCAAGATGTAGTGTTTTTTACCAGACTTCGTAAGAAGACATTACATCTTTATAAATATATATTTATACTAAGTTTGAACTCACTGCCACAACGTAGTAGTAGATGCAGTGATACTCTGCCGCACTAACCAAACATCACAAATCTGCCTTCGATTCAACAGAAATTACTAGCAGAATAAGCTAAACAGCATGAATTTCTAGCACCTAATAATTAAACAGGACTATAAACATTCAAGACAATCAAATAACCAACAAATTAGGCTTAATATCACACCAATCAAGAAAAGTTTATCATTTCCTTCTACTTCTTTAGTTGTAGACATAACTAAAACAACATTTCATCAAGGATGTGTGCTGTATTCTGCATCCAGGACTAAAGGTTCCTAAATCTGCCTTCAATTTTCAATTAAATATATTAGCAAATTTAACTATACAGCATGAATTTTTCACAGTTAATAATGTATTAAACATGAAAAATAACATTTTTGGCAGTCACTTTGACCCAAATCTTGTATCTGTGTTTAAAAGTAACTTAATACATATAAATAATTTATCAAGAACCCAATAACCATTTTTTTTTCAAGAATCCAGAACCCATAAATTCAGTACAACAAAAGAAGCTGTCAAGTTTTGATCTTTATAGAATAGTAACCAAAATGCACTAGAACCCATATATTTTAACAGGAAAAAAAATGTGAATTTACAGTGTTTCAGTACATATACGTTGATAAAAGCTGTAATGTAAATGAAGATCAACCTGAAACACAACACGGGTCGACCCGAATTCCGGTTCAAATGCATGAATACCCTTTGAGACAAAGCTGAGAAGGGTTATGTAGGCAATGAAGATCGAGACCCTTTTGTCTCTACACATATTTTCTTGAATTGGGAGGGAATTTTGTAGTGTTTTCTGCTAGAAAGGATTGAAATGGCGATCTGGACAGTCAACTCCGGGTCATGTCTGTTCTAGCATCAAAAAATGTTGTAGGCTTGTAGCCTTCTAAATTTTTACTTTTTTTCTAGGTTAATTTTATTAAGGAGTACTTAATTTTAACTTTATGTTCCGAAATTACTGTTAATAATTTTATGAAAAAGGGCAAAAAATGTATTTACACTATACTCCAACTATCCCAGTGAATTTGTGACGCAATGCACTTATTAAAAAAATATATTTAAGGATATAATTTAACTATATTTTTCATTATTATCGTTTAGTGAAATCATAAATATAATTTTGTAAGTAGTGTAATTTATATCCAAAATTTCATTAAAGGAAAGGATAAGTATGAAAAATATTTCAAACATTTATCTTGAACTTTGAACAATTCAATTATTTTGAATAGTGAAAAAAGGCCCAAAAAAAAGGCCCAAAAAAAAGGCCCAAAAATTCATTTAATATGAAATAGAGGGAGTATGAAATTGAACAAAAATATTATGTTTTAATAATTTAGCCTAAAAATACTTTACTGCTAATAGTTTGGTCTAGGAACACCCATATTATTACTTATTGGATCAACCATGATTGTCAGCAAGGGTGTAGGCACATGTGTGTGAGGGTGTCCATTTGTCGGAAAAAAATATTGCATATACAAGTAAAATGATACATGAAGTGATTAAATAACATATTTTGGACACCTTTGACATAATAGGTTGTTAAGCCTAGTGGTTTTAGATGTCTTGAATGTGTGTTTAGACATCTTCAATGAGCTAATGCTCACGTGTTCAAATCTCACTTGCAACAAATTTTTTTCTCATTTCAAAAAGAGCTCTTGTTGTTTAATTTTTGGACCCTCTTCGTGAAATTACTGGCTCCGCCACTGAATTTGTCAGTTCTATTAACAGCAACACCACCATTAGCCAACAATATTCTCAATCGACACCTCGCGTCAGGGTGTGCATGATTCATTATTGAAATTTTCAATTCGATAATTTTGCTTTTTTATTTTTAAAAATGCTATATTATTACCATAAAAAAATGCCACCAAAACTCAAAGACAAATTCTATAGAGTGGTGGTTAGACTGAGATTGTTGTATGGAACTAAGTGTTGGTCAGTCAAAGAATCACATGTCCAAAGATGTATGTTGCGAAGATAAGAATGTTGAGGTGGATGTGTGGTCATACTAGGATCAATAAGATTAGAAATGAGAATATTCGGGATAAGGTGGGTGTGGCCTCCATGGTGGACAAGACGAGAAAAGTGAGACTGAAATGGTTTGGACACATGAAAAGGAGATGCATAAACACATCAGTGAGAAGGTGCAAAAGGTTGATTATAGAGGATACAAGGAGAGGCAGATATAGGTTGAAGAAGTATAAGGGAGAGGTGATAAGACCGAATATGACGCAGCTTCAGGTACCAATGATGTGACCCTAAATATATAGGAGGGTGTGGAGGACACGTATTAGGATAGAAAGTTAGAATATAGTATTATAGTATTGTCTTGCTTAGGGTGATTGGTGTTTGGAATGGTACTAGTTACATTATTATAGTCTTATTTTTAATTCTTATCCGTGTTTACTATAGTTTTTTAATTAAAAAATATTTAAATAGCGTCTTTGACTTTCCAATAGCTTAGCAAATAACGGCCATAAGTCCACTTAGGGTGATTTGTATGTATATGATACTAGGTAATTTCTAAGCTTTTGAACAACCTTTTCAATAATCGATTATTATAAGAACGAAAAAACAAAGTGAATTTTAGTAGGTTTTAAGAATATTTCAACAGAAATTTAATGATTTGACATTATCACATAGTCAAGAATTGTAAATATAAAATGAATGATTAAAAATATCTTGATATCTAATCATTTTTATCTTTTACATAATTTATCATAATATATGTTTGCTGATATAATTGTCTTGTTAAAATTCAGTGATATTTTTATGTAGCGATGAAGTATAACTTTTTCTATTTTTTTGTACATGAAAAATATAGAATTTGATAATTTTATGGTTAGAATAACTCCTTGTTAAAAAAAATATGTGAAAGTTTTTGATAATCAATATTAGTTATAAATAAGTTAAGACCGTTAAAAAATGTACAACACAACAACATAAATAATTTTTTTAGAGACAATCTACTTGTTTGAGGTCAAACGTTCAGCTCTTTTCGTTATTGTTACTTTGTTACTCTAACAAAATGTATAGAAGGAGAAAAATAAATCTGAAACAACAGCAAAATAATATTGTTGACCCTTTTAGAAATTCATTCTTCATCAAATTGTTGCTCTGAAGGCCCTTCTAAATGTTTCATCAATGCAACTTTACGACTTCTTCAGAAATATGTACGTATAATTGTTGTATTATGAAAGTACAAGTACATCAAAATGTTGGAATCTACACTCATGTTAAAGAAATATTTTCGAACATGAAAAAAAATTAAAAATTGGTCTAACCTATAGAACTCAAATCCTCAGCAATGACTTGGACTTGAAGGCCAACAAATCTATGTTAATAGACATATATTTTGCAGCTTAAGATATTACTTTTATTTATAGTAGGTTTTCTTTCATATTCTTCAAATTAAGCTTGCCGAAAATAGTCATGACTCACACCAAAAATATTTAGAAGAGTCGAATGAGAAGGAAAAAACAAAGACATTAGAAGGACGAAAGCTTTGTCCAAGTGAGATCATATACATACCAAACGAAAAATAGTCAATACAATTTTAAGTAGACAACAAAACAGCGAGAAAGACATACATTAAATGGAGTAAACTATTAGATATTGAATGATGATAACAAATCATTCTAACCAGAAAGCTTTGTATGTTTTGAAATAGCATACCTCAAAAGTTTGACTAACACGTCAATCAACTTTCAATCCTTAAAGTACTCATAATATCCACTGATAAAATTTAGTAAAAATAGATAACTTACCATATAAAAGCCAAAAAAATATGGACATGCAAAGTTATTAACTCTCAAATGAATTTTTTTAATGAACAAAAAATCTCATCCTTGTATGTGAAGGAATGACGTTGTTGATGAAGAAATTAGAGATTTGTAAGAGATTTTTTTATCGTACCTTCAACAATTCCAGTAGAGAAAACTTGCCTGAATACTCAATTAATGTTTGTTATTTAATATGTACTAACAAATATTTATAACAATAATTTTGCAGAAACATAAACAACAACGTTTAAAGCATGTACTCAAAAACAATAATTAATAATATTAACATAAATTAATGACTGTAAAAAGCATACCAGGATCTGTATCAATAGAATGAAACAGAATGGAAAAAATCGAGCCCACTGAATGCACAATGTTCCCTTAAGGGAATTATTCCCCTCTAGTACCCGAGGTTTAAAGTAATAGATTCTCTCAGAATAGAACAATTTTATTCACCAGTCTTCTTTTTTAGGTATCTTATGTCCAGGCAGACAGGTCAAAAGTTGTTGATAACCCGGCAGCTGCTTCAGAGCTTCAGATGCCAACCAGTCGGCCGCGATCTTACCTTCTCTCTTCTCTATGAGTATGCTTACAAATGCACTGTCAATCCCTTTGAACAAGATTCCTGCAAGCTGTTTTCGTTTGAATCAAAAATATGGCTTTCGACTTGTCTTTATCATATATATATATATATATATACACATATCGAGTCGGGAAGGAATAAGTAATGGGTCGGGAAATCGAGCATCGGCCCTCTTGCATTCGGTAGGAGCAGGAGTAGGTAAGTTAGTATCGATCCGGTGAAGAAAAGAGAATTTTGTTGATAGAGACGTTAATCTGGAGGAAGCATCTGGTCACATATCCCAAAACCTTCATAGGAAAGGAACGGACTCACTCGCCCTACTTCTAAAGATAGATAGAAAAGGTTAGGGAGTCCCATCCGCTGAGGTGGCGCAGTGAGAGGTGAGAGCAATAACAACAAAAGCGGCGGAAGATCCTGCAGTAGTATATTCGGTTGTTTGCGGTGGAATAGATTCAATCGTCTGGGCCAGTAGATCCACAACAAATATGTGTTGACTTAGATGCTTTTGCAGTTTATTTTAATCCCGATGTTGATCCGACGCAACTTACCGGTGATAGTCGCAGCACCATGAGCTTTCAAGGGAGGGGGCAAGGATCTCTAGTTCTGTTCTGGAATCAAAAAAAAAATGTAACTAAATAGGCAACAAGCCGTTCAGATGAGACCTCATCCAACGAGTTGGCATACCTCTTAGCACTCCTCTAAAACCGGTACTAATGAATCTAGAGTTCTCCCCAATCCTAACGAAGTAGTTCCTCCGGAATCTAATAAACAACAACGATTACTTAGGATCAGCTTGCGAATTTGTGGCACCGTAGTAGAATCATTACCAATGGCACGCTGTGCGCCTAAGTGCGAAAAGACAGTGCAAGCTTTGTTATGCCGAAACCTAAATGTTAAGTCAGCAACACTTCCAAATGCCAATTCTTCCCGTCGCATCCATCTTCAAGACGATATAGCTATAAAGATGCACGTCTTAGTGGGAAAAGATTTTGCCCTCGGTGTAGTTCGAAAGCAGAAAGAGTATAATTCATTTGAGAGAGCTTGGTGGTCTTAAGAATGGTTCGGGCAAACCATACCGAGCCTGCCACTTCCTAACCCAGACTTCCAAATCTATTTGACTAGCCCATGGGCTGAATTGGTCCTTTAGGTGGGATTGATCCCTGTACCCCTTCTCTCTCGATTAGTATTCGGATAGTGTTCACACAACCGTCCTTTCTATTTTATCTTTTGATTGGTGTTCCCTATACTCCCATTCTCCTTTTGGTGGAATTCTGTCTCACCTCCAATTAGCTTTTGGCCTCTATTCCAGAGGTCGGGCTTCATTTCGTAAGAGTAAGCTATATAAAGAGAGTCATTCTATGACTATGAAGGGTAAGCGACAAAAGGAAGTTCCTTGACCTGATTCTCTATTCAATTCCACAATCAACTCCACAAATTGAATATCTTATATAATTAATATAAGGCTCCAGAAAGAAAGGCAAACAGTAGGCGCCAGGGTTTGGTACTTTGACGAGCTGGCCGCCTAGAGAGCATTGAGACGAAGAACCTAGCTAGGAATTTCCCTGCCCGTGTCTACTTCTTGAAAACAGCAGTTCCATTCATCATCATAAAAGAGGAACGAAGATTCCCGATTGGGAGGCCTTGCCGCATGCTTCATTTCTATTATCGCAATTCTATTCATAATTTCTTCCTTTACCATCGAAAAGATGGACAGATACGAGAGAAGAGGAAATAGAGGCCAGCGAAACCAAATGGTTTGAATCTAAATTGATTTTAGGCTGTACACCTAATTTTCCTAGGATTGTAGTTCAATTGGTCAGAGCACCGCCCTGTCAAGGCGAAAGCTGCGGGTTCGAGCCCCGTCAGTCCCGACTCTTGGTCTCCCCCCTATAACTTGAGAAATCATAAGAGAAGAAGAAATCGTTGCATAGAAAGTCGTGCTTACTATCTCCTCCATCGTTGTTATGTAAGAGGAAAAGAGCAAAAAACTTACTTTTAGGTAGTGGCCTAAGCGCTAAGAAGTGAACATCATGCTACTCAGACTATATGATTAACACATGCAATTCGAACCTTGGTTTTCTCCGTTCGAAAGGGAAGGGGAAGAAGCCGTTCAGAGATGCTATCAGAGTTGGAAAGTTAGCCAAGTTCTCCTGCCTAGTTTAAGCACCCCTTATCGCCCCACGACATCTGGTTAGGACACAAAGCTTATTCTATTCCAAAAATAGTGGATTCTATAACGTTCCTTTCTTGTCTTGCCCAAAAACTTTCTTTATTCTCATTGGAGAAAGACAGTAATAGAATTGAAAGCAGTGAAGACATGTGGAAAATTCAATTTGCTACATAAAGGACACGTAGCTTTAGTTGATGATGAAAAGTCTAAAATACCCTCAAATATAATTTAAATGACATTTAACTGGCATGTTGATACCTAATCTCTAACGCATGCTTCTAATATAGTAGAAGGGTATACAAATGTCAAAATTGGGTATCAACATAGTTTTATCAAAAAAGAATCAAAAACACATGTAAATTATGTGAAAAAATAACTAGCTAAATATAAGATGCACATAATGGAGAACTAATCTAAGATGAACATGTAGTTGATTAGTTACTTGGAGTTACTGCCTAAAAGGATAGGTTGAACAGATTTATAATTAAAAAGTTTCAAAAGACAAGTCATATAAGACATAATAGGAAGAGGTTAAACAAACTTTAGATAATATCATGTCATAGAATTTAAACAAACTTTAGATAATATCATGTCATAGAATTTAACTCTGTATATAGAAAGGTGTGAAAATTGAAAATAAAGTGCAAGATTCAAGCAATCTTTTGATTTGTCAGTTACAATTTATGAATTCAATTTTGACGATGAATGTCAATGCACTAAAATATGATTATATCATGGATATTGAGAAATTATGTGATATGTTGTGTCGAATCAATTCTCCATATATCACGAAATCACATAATTTAAATTATTTGATGTAATAATAAAGAAAATTTGATATGGGAAGATTTATGGTAATAATAGTACATGTATTCGAGTGGGAAATGATTTCAAAAAGAAATTGTTGTATGTATTTGGCAAATAATGTGAGGATCGGAAGCCATCAATAAATCGTTATATAAATTTGTTGAATGGAATTTATATATGAACCGATGAAAATATTCGATTGATCAATTTTATGTTCTTTAATAGTATGTGTTAAATTTAAAATTATAAAAACTTTTAGTTGGACAGCTCATTTTAAAACATAACTGTGTGATCCAGTGTCAATAGTAATTAGTCAAACTTGACTAATTCAATATTTTGTTCAATTACTTAGTTTCAAATTATATAATATTTTTGTAATTGATAAACTTATGCACACATTTTGGTTCATTTCGTTTTATTAGTTACTTTATTGACTTATTTTAATTTATTATTTTTATAAAAAAAAAAAACAAGCATTATGGCAAATGTGAAAAGTGGAAACATTTACTCAACACATATGAAAGAAGATTAGAACTTATTAGGTAAACATAAAATTAGTGCTTATAATCAATTACAACAAGTTGTTTGAATTCATAAAATAAGATTCTATGTGTTTAATCTAAAGGCTAAACCTGTATATTAACCATTTTCTTTCAAGATACTACGTTGATTTTTGTTGTCAAAAAATTTATTGGCATATATAATAATTTGAATAGTTTAATTCAAAATTCTAAATTATTAGATGAAGTTCTAATGTTGCTAACTTAAAAAATTAAAATAAAGACTTGATATGGAGTTACTCCATTTCTAATGTTCACCGTTTGGATAAAATCGATATAAATTGAATTAAATTGGTTAAATAAATCGATTTGATTTGAGTTTGAGATTGGTTTGGTTTTTTATTTTTGAAAATCGATAGCATTTTGTTTGGTTTTGATTTTGTTAAAAAAAATCGAAGGAATAGTCGAATCGAGCCGATAAATGATATACATATATTTTATTACTATACATGCATAATATATTAAATATCTTACACGCTTAAACTAATATAGTGAACTATTACACACCTCTGCTACTAAATAGTGAATTTTTTTACCCCCTAAGACGTGTAGCACCACTCTCACGATGGGAGGTGTATCACAGTTGCGCCACATCAATGACATGTCACTGCCACATCAGATGCCATGTGAAATTTTGACTAAAATTCTCCATATCATTCAATTGTTTCTTCTTTAATGAACACCACCATGAAATCACTACCATTGCCGTCATATTACTATCAAATTTATATATTTCACCATGAAAATCAAAATAGTCACCACGTACGATCAAATTCACCATCGAAGTCATACTATCACCATTATCTCCACAAAAATTAGAAAGATCCACAACAAAATTTGACACCCATAAACAAACTCATTGCCAAAATTACATCATCACCATCAAAAGGTACAAACACACCACCAAATATCACTACCACCATTGTCAATATCAAAATTTTCTTCTCCACCATCTTCAATTTCCGTTTCTTTGTCACTCCACGCCAACAAATCCATCATTATATTTTATTTTTTAAACTTAATCATCAATTTATCAACCACCAACAAAGCCGAAGAGAAAAATTAAATATAACGAAAATGGTGAAATCGAATAAGCATTAAAATAGGATATGATGGGGGGTGGGGGAGAGGATATTGATGGAGGTATAGTGCGGTGGATGGAAATTGGGTATGAAAAAATAAAGAAAAAGAAGATGGTTGCCTATGAAGAAGACGAAGAAGAAGAAGAGGCTTTGGATGGGGGTGGAGGGTGGAAGTAAGATGATTGTAAAATGAAGATTTTAATTTTTTTTTTTTACTTTATTTACTGTCAAACGCGCTTTTCTTTTTTTATTTTTTTTTATTTTTTGCCACGTCAGTTTTAGGGGGTAAAAATTTCATTTTTAAACAGTTAAGGTGTGTATAAGTCATCATGATAGTTTAAGCGTGTAACTAATTTTTCGAGTAAGTTCAAGGATGAATTTATGTCTTTTCCCTATTTTAAAACAAAAATGTTCAAGACAAGAACATTTATCTTATTGGTTTCATGTATATGAGAACATTCAAAACTGTCTATGAGAAGTCTTGGTGGGACTAGATGTCATTGTCTCTTTCTTTTAGACCAACATGATGAATTTTGAATCTTTATCCATAGTAAATAAAGTGATCGTAAGTTCTGTAATGGTAGTCATTCTGACTATTTTTGTTTTGAATGAAGTGTTGTCTTTTTTCCAACTTTTGAATGAATCTTTTTTTTTTAAATTTTTTTATATATAATTAATAACCAAATCAAAATCGAGAATAACCAAACCGATAAATATATATTATATTTGGTTGATTTTGATTTTGATTTTAAACTTTGACTAATAACTGACCCAAATAATGGAGTTTTTATTAATAAAGAAGATAAAATAATGAAATTTTCGTCTAATTGTAACTCGGTTACTAAGAAAAAAACATAAAATTTTGAAAAGAAAATATAATGCATTCTTATGCATTACTATACAACAAAATTATAACATCTTGTATTAATTTAAAAGACATGAAAATTACTCCCTCCATTCCTTTTTTACTAGTTCGCAATTCATATAATGTTGAATTAGACCTGATATTTCTAATCTATTAAAATAATAAACTAGCCCAATTTGATCCCTTAAATTAGCTCATACGTCATTTCGTGAATCATGATGAATTGATACTACACAATATATTATATATGTTTTAGCATCCATATATATCTATTCATTATTTTTATATAATAGAAAATGTCAGTTAGATAATTAAACTTGAAACTCAAAAGAGGTTGAAATTAAAATGTCATAAATATTCAAAAATTTAAAGTTGAACGATTAAAAGAATTATTGAACCACTTCGCGAATCAATTCAAGTAAATGACAAACTCAAGTATACAATTTCATTCATTTTGTTTTATTATCATTTTATTACAAGTTAGTTGTACCACATTTCTTTTGTTGCCGTGTAATGTACTCTTTTTTCAATAATATCCAACTTTTTACCCTTGGAAATAGAGTGATAGGTTCACCCAATCTATGGGATTGCAATTTGCATTTTAGCAATTCTAACTTATCGATCAACGCTAGTGCACTACACTATCTGAATTTTGAAGATGCTAAAAAATTGTTTAATGTATTGTGCCAAATTAATTCTCCCTATGTGACAAAGAGACTTGGTCTTAGGAGATATGGAAAAAGACAAAGAATTGTTATTGTGGAAAATATACATCTCTTTAGCAATTAGTTGAATGACACAAAAAAATCGGGCATGTGGAAGATTTTTAGAGATCGTCGTACTTACATCGGGCTGAAATATGTTTTTTAAAAAAAAATTCAGTAAGTTTATAACATTTATCTTTGTTGATTTAACTTTTTAAAGATATTTGTTCATTATTTTATTTTGATTATTTTTTAGGCAAATAATGTGGAGATTGGAGGTCATTCACAAAATCTCTTATAACCATGGTAATTTGATCAATGGGATTTTCATAAGAAACGATAGGAATATTCAATTGAACAACTTTTGAACCTTTGATAGTATGTTTTGAATATTTGAATTTAAGAATTTATTAGTAACTTTTATCTTTTTAGTAATTATTTACGTTGAAACTTGTAAATGATATTCAAACTCTTAAACAAGACTTCAGAAGATTTTTTAAGCTTAGTTGAAACAGCCACTTCAAATCATCCAGTGCCAAGACTAGTAACTACTGCAGCAAGTGTAGACATTCAAAACCTTGAAGTTGATCAATTAAGAAGTTTGTTCGACTCCATCCTTGATAAAGCACAATTCTTGTAAGTGACAATATGAGGTATCCAATTTCATTTTATTATGTTTCATTAATCATTAATTTATTTAATTATTATCTCTAGGCTTTCGGATCTACCACTGTTGTATGGAGCATCTATTCTTTGGGTAATTCCATAGAAAATGGCTTTTTATCACGTTGAACAATCTTATGAAATAAGATGATTATTCTGCTCGTCACTATTTCAAGCCTTCAACCGCTGGCTGGGAGACAAAAATTTTACAAAATCATTCCTTGTATGAAGTGTTTAGCTTTGAAGTCTTTAACAACACTATCAGATTATTGGGACCGGGATCCTAGGTATAAACAACAGCCTGGAATAGTAGTGTTGATTAGGAACTTTTGTGAACACACGCATTTTATAGTCAATCCTTTCAATGAGATTGAACTCACATTTCCTAAATCGCTTGGTCATGGGATCATATTGGATTTGCATTCTAAGTTGGAGCTACATACGTATAAATTATCCAAGATGAAGAGAGATTGACTCTAGAATGACTAGACAATTGAAGTTCTCATTTTTCAAGAGGTAAGACTTCTCTTTTAATTTAATTTGATATATTCATTGAACATTTGTTCTTATATTTTTCTTTTTAATTTTTTTTTAGGATCGAGGACAAAGTTATGTTGGAATTTTTTTATCAAATAATTCTTTAAAAGAAGGGTTGAATTTTTTGGTCCTTGACCCAATATCGAATTTACCCGTGAGAAATATTTTGTATGGTCCAATACCTAGAATAGTAATATTTATTAGGAATTAGTGCGAACACAATTTTTTTTAATTGATCTTTTCATTGAGATCGAGTTGATATATTTTGGAATTTCGGGTATTATTAAAAATAAAGGCTTTGAAGGAAAAATATTATAAATTTAACTTCTTTTGAACTTATCTTCTACTCTAATACACGTTTAAAGTAAATTTAATACCATAAATCTTCCATCTATCATGTTTTTCTTTGTATTCAATCAAATATATATGATATCTTTTTCACAAACCATTCTTTTTTATGATTTTCTCCATATTTTCTAAAATATGTCATTAAATGTACCATGATGAGTTGATACAATACAATATATTATATATTATTTCAACATTCATAAATATCTTTTTTATTCTATTTTTTTATAATTGTATTATATTCAAGTACATTAGCATTCATTGTTAAAGTCGAATCCTTAAATTTAACTCACAATCTCAAATGTTATTAAAAAAAAAAAAAAAAGTGCCCTAGTGCAACCCTCAATCCTTGGAATGGGCTAGAATGATCCCACAAACCTGCAACTCATATAGCCGTGGATTGGGCTTGAATGAATCATTTTTTTTAAAAAAAAAAAATTATGTATGGTTAATAACCGAATAACTTAACTAAAATCAAGAACAACCAAATCGATAAATTTATATTATATTTAATTTGTTTTGATTTTATGATTTAAAAATCAATAAAAATCAGTTTTGTTTTAACTTTGACTAATAACCGATCCAAATCGATCCGTGAACACCCTTATTAATGACCATACTGAAAAATAATAGAATTTTTATTAATTGAAGAAGTCAAAATAATAAATTTTTTGTCTAATTGTAACTTAGTTATTAAGAAAAAAGATAAAATTTTGAAAAGAAAATATAATGCATTCTTATGCATTACTATACAACAAAATTATAATAGTATAGCCTCTTATTGTTTAAATAACTTGTTTCACTTCAATAATAGCAGTGATCGGATCAAACTGTTTATGCAGAAAAATAAATACATTCACATGCTATTAAATCTTATAAATAAAGTAGATAAAATGAAATGTTATATTGATTCTATTTTAAATATTTCACTTATATTGAATATTACGGAAGTTGCTCATGTACAACATGATTCAGACCTAAACATAATAAACATTCTGATAAGCAAAGTAGCTTACCCTCAAATAGACTTAATTGGAAGGTTTTTTTAACATAGAGTAGGATTACTTGATAAAACAATACATATAATTTAGGAATATTTTTAAAATGTACCGTATAAGGAAAATAATTATATTTATATAGTTTATATTTTCAAACTACACCCGCATAATCCTTTTTTTTTTTTTTACAATATTGCTTATGTATTAATATACATTTATTGTACAGAAATGTACAAACATGCATAAATTTATATTACTGTAAAAGTATGAAGGTTCTAATTACAAATATTGATAGACAAAACTGTCAGTTAATTTTTTTTCCTCAAATAATTGCCATTTAATAAACAAATAAATATATAAACACGCACACATTGTATCTACATTGTATAAATATGTATAAACATTGATTAGAACATCTTCTGATCATCACCACATCTCCATTTCAATATCAAAATCGCCAAAACGGAAGGAAGAAGAAATATTGGGTTGTCTAGGGACTGGGGCAAATATATGAAAAAGTTATATAATAAGGTAAACATATTCTATGTATTACTATACATAATTATAGTTTAAAAGAAGGAAAAAGAACATTTGTACCTCGAAAAGACTGCTCAATTATTATTTGATACCATCAAAGTATATAAATATCAGCAAAGTATATAAATACTCTGATGGTATCAAGGATGACAAATCAGTGGTTCAGTGAACAGTACAAGGAGCGGTTGGGTAAATAGTTTGGACCATGGGTCCTGTCAAGGCAAATATATTGGATTGAGTTCCAATTTGGATAAATAGTTAAGACAGTTCTGGCAGCGTGGGTGAGAAGTTGTATCATCACGTAGCTCATGTGATGGTTGTTGGTTAGAGAATCCCCCAAATAAGAGTAAAGAGTATTTTATTGTACTTTTATATACATTCTTGAAGAGTATTTTATTGTATTTTTATATACATTCTTGAGTTGACATCTGTTATTTATAAAACTTTAATTATTGCATCTCTTATTGTTGCGTTTGTAGTGAAGTTGAGTTAATGTGAGTATTCTTCCAGTCTTATCTATTCAGTTACCCATGCTTCCAGTTCTACTTGCATGCTCGTACTTTCAATGTATAGATATCATTCGGCCTGCATCTTATAATGATGTAGATACAGCTAGGTGTTCAGCATCATCAACAGACGCTTCGTTGAGATCATTTGACATTCTAATTAGTTTTGGTGTGCCTCCTTGCATTCCGGAGGATTTTCCCTTTTCAGTTTAGTCTTGTTAGGGTGTTATGGGTCTTGTCCCAATATCCATGTTGAACTATAGATGCTTCATAGATCGATAGAGTTTAGAAGTCTTTTTGTATTTACTTTTCCTTGAGTCGTTTTACAAACTATAAATATTGCTATTGAGTATTTTTCCAGACTTTATGACTTGTGTATTTGAGTTTAACGGATCTAATTCAGTTTTAAGCCTATTATTTCTTGAGTTGGTTTTCCTCTTGTAGTCAGTCAAGATGAGAGTTCGCTTGGGGACCAGTAATGGTTCTCGAGTACTCTAGTAAAAATAAAAAATATTTCTCAAAAACACTTTTCATTCATAAATCAAACACTAAAAATCTTTTTCGAAAAATATTTTCTACTCACCAACCAAACATGAGAAAATAAGTCAAAAATCTACTTGTTTTCCAGGAAGACATTTTCTAGGAAAACATTTTCCATGAAAAACATTTTGCTTCATACCAAGCACACCCTAAAACATCTTGTAAAATTACCACATAAAACACCCAAGCAATTGATTCTCTCTGAATCTAACTGATACAGCGAAGAAACGAAAAAAAGCTGAGGAATAGAGATGGGAAAGATAGAGATCGTAAGCAGTAAAGACATGTGGAAAGTTCAATTTGCTACATAAAGGACACGTAGCTTTAGTTGATGATGAAAAGTCTAAAATGTCCTCAAATATAATTTAAATGACATTTAACTGACATGTTGATACCTAATCTCTAACTCATGCTTCTAATATAGTAGAAAGTAGAATATCCTTAATTTTTTGTACCTCAACTATTGTGTTATTTCTTTATAGTTCTGTTACCATCCTGAATTGTTGTTACTGTTTTGTTATCATATGATGCTATTTCTATTTCCTTCAATTCTTTTCCGGGACTGCCATAGATTATTTTTTCTTGAGTCGAAAATGTACCAAATACAACTTCACTTACGCTGAGGTAAAGGTATAATTTGCATACAATCTACGTTTTGTATACCACCACTTATGGACTACACTAGGTGTGTTGTATATGTATATCAAGTCCAGGAACCAAATATCAGAATACAGTATACTACTAGGTGCTGTTATATGTGTGGAAATTAGATCCAAGTAAACCCCAATTCAGTGTTCAATGAACAAGGGAAAAGGGAGGAGCAGAATCTAATATTACATCCAAGAATAAAATTCTCTTAATATCAGGTATACTGATTCAATGTTATAAATTTAGACCGAAGTCTAACTTACCTGACAAGTGCTAAATCCAAACTCAAAATTCTCTCCACCTCTGTCAAAAATATTTTCTAATATATTAAAGGTAGATTAAATTGCAAAAACATAAAACAACAAAGTACACAACATAGGCAGAAGTGAAACACCCAAACGTAAATAAACATTAAGAATTTATTCTTCATCTTCCTCGTCTCCATCGCCACCAGCTGCTTTCTTTGCAGCAGACTTCTGGTTCTTTCGCTTCACTCTTCCAGGGCGACCACCACCGAAAGGACTGGTGAGAGAGAAGTCAATGTGCTTCTGGGAGTCCACTCTCACCATGAAGGAAGCAACATTCACCACCTGCCTACCAACTCTACATAACAAACATCATTAGATTGAGGAAACATATTTTACATACTGATAAAACAGATAAATAGCTCAAAGTGAAAGATTGAGAAAATCCAAAATGATTCACACACTACTACTTTGTAAAATTCATGGAGCACAGGATATCATAAGGAACCAAGCCCCTCAGGGAAATTGACCGTCTGATGCTGATTCGGAGTCTGTTCCGTACTGCTGAAAAAAAGTGTCATTCAAGCTTTCAAGAAACTAATTTTCTTTATAACCCGTTCAAGCTTCATGAATTTTAATCTATTGACACTTGACATAATGGCAATAATTGACACACAATGGCAATAATTGACGCACAATTATTTCTTTCATTTTGTTGATACAAAGGATAGAAATGGAAATTAAGTAAAACAGTTTAACATACAGCAATGCATTTCAGTTGTGCATATGGATTATTTCAATAACAATCTGCACAAATGGAAATCATAGATTATTGAATTGTATAATACTTCCAAACTCAAGACAAGTTTAACCTCTCAACAATACAGACCAACAAACAATCTTCACAAAATGCATACTGATCCTGTTCAGCAGCATCAGACTCGGAATTATCGTGTCAAGGTAAGGCATCTTAGTGGGCGTACAGAGATGTTCTGAAGCTTTAATGTATAGATGAACATCTTCGAATAAGTGTTAGGCTGAGGATTTGTAAAGGAATGGAAAGAACTCAGGACTTTCAACAAAATGGAGAACCTAGATATGTATTTTTTCCTCAAAAAGCACATCAATCATTAACAAAGATGAAGATTGATGATGATTGGCTTATTTGACTATTTTCGCTAGTCCTCACTGTACAGCAAACATCATCCTTTATATCATAGCTTGTTTTAGTAATTTCAATCTCTATAAATAAAATATTATGTTACCTCAAACATAAAATTTATGTTGGTGCTCTTTGATAAAAAGAACGTCAAGTAAATGACTCAAACCTAGAACTTTTCCCATAAAAAATGTAGTGGTCAACTAATAACATTAAAAATGGCATATTGTTTTATCATTGAAGCAATTTTTTCTTTGCACTTAGAATTCTTGCAACCATACATTTGCAATTAGAGAAAGTACCAAAAAGAAAAAATAGGCTGAGCTAATTTTTTTATTTGAACTGTGTCAGTAAAACTGTAATATGTTAATACCTGATATGCCTTTGTCGAATGAGCACTCTAGCATGGTGGATTGACTTAGCCATGCCAGTCTTGAAGACAAGGGTTTGGAGCCGACGCTCAAGAAAGTTCTCTACAGTGAGGGCCAAGACATAATCAAGCTTGTTCTGGCTCTCGTCCAATAATCCGTATCTGTTCATCCTTCTCAAGAGTGCTTCACCTTCAAAAATACGGCGTGGGTCTTTCTCATCCAAGGTCAGAAGCATTCTTGCGGCATTCCTGATACGGCTCAAGGCATACTGAACTCTCCAAAGCTCCCTCTTGCACCTCAGTCCATATTCTCCAACAAGCTTCAACTCTGCATCCAATCGCTCCTTCTCATAAGGGCGTCGAGGCTTCTTAAAGGTTTTCCCATCTGAATTACACATCAAAGGTTAAGAAAGTATGGATAATAAATGTCAATAGCAAAACAATTCTTATACAACATTAGCATCTACATATAATAATAGAAACTGCAGACAATGGTAAATATATCCAGAGACTAGTATAACAAATGCTGCTACTACAATACTTGAATCACAATTTATTTGGCTTCACTGCTTAAAACCTCTCTATTCATTAACTCCCTTTGAACAAATTTATTCCCACACTCAAAAAAATTGTCTCTTAAGGCTAATTAGGATCTCCAACAAGAGGATTTCTAGATCCCATAGTTATAACGCTATTGACAAACAAATCTCTGAAACGAACAAAAGAAACTCCTAAAAGTATAATGTACTGCACCAACAGGATTGAGCCTTAATCCCAACTACTTAGTATTACCGGTATGAGTATGAATCTTTGGCTACTAATAAACTCATCTCCAAAGACTACTAGATTATCAAAGAGTGGTCATGCACACATACAGCTAATCATTAAGAAATGGTGGTCTAATAAAATCTCACACTGTAATAGAATCACAATAAAATTTAAACTTTTCAATTATATATCTTGACCAACCAAGAACACAATCACAACCTTCAAAATTGTATACAAGACAGTACATCTAATCGCCAACAAAACCTAGCTGAATTGGACAATGACCTAGTATCCACTCTTTTATAATTGAATTGAATTTATCAGTACATATAATAGGCACTCTACATTATTCCAACTAAATTGTTCACCATTCAAGATTATCTGTCAAGTATATGACAAAGTCAAAGCGGTTGTTCCTAAACAAAGATCGAAGCTTTTCTTTTCTTGAGTTGCACAAATATGCAAAACAGGATAACAGCAACAGACTAAAAAACTTGCACAAGGCTGAGCTAATAACTCAAACTTTTACAGAACAGCTAAAATTCCTACACCACAAAGTTACAGTCATGACTATTCTATCAACTGTATATACGATTCAGCTCGACATATATATGAATAGAGTTATCAACCTATTTTTACATGTGCATTTTAAGTTCAAACATTATCTAACTCTAAGATCAAGGATCAGGCTCTCTACTATCTAAAACCAAACTAGAACAACAACAAAACAACATACCTAGAGACATTTCGCATCTAAGAAACAAAATCAACGAAGATTTCATCGTTTATTATTGGGACATTTGGCATACACATCGCGTAGGAACAAGGAAAAAGAATGAATTTATACAAAATTGAATACTTACAGTTGCGGTAAAAGGAAACATGCACCATACTTTCTGGTCACCGGCACCGTCGTCGCCGATCTGCTGAAGAGAACAGAAATGGTGAACGGTAAAAAGCACAAGGGTTTTGAAGCGTACAAATTTCTATATATATATTTTCCTCCGACAAAACCCTAACGGGCCATTGTTGAACATTAAGCCCAATATTTGGGCGTATAGTGATTACAACTTTAGCCACTCATATTATATTCCTGAGATAAATTTCACAAATAGCCAAGATTTTTGTAATTTTAGATATTCAAAATCGATAAAATAAAAAATGAACGATAATAACTTGGATAATAATAATAAATGTGAAATCTGAAATTCCAAGACAGTGGTTATATTTTTAAAACGTAGTCGGATTCGGATAAGTTAGTGCGTGTTATTTTTATTATATTTTTCCTTTGAACTACTCTTTTAATTTAGAGAGAATACATAAAAAAAAAAAACCCACTAAACTTGGCAGAATAATTTACTTTAGCCCTTAAACTTTACGGGTAATTATTTGTCCACCGTAATCTCACTTGAAATAAATTTAATATCACCTTAAAATTATAATATCAATTTCACTGTGGCAAGTGCATCTCACACGCGCCATGTTATCGACACATCAGCGCCACAGCACTACCACGCCAGTGTCACCTTGAAACTTATTTAAATTTTGATTTTTTAGTTCTTCTTTTATTTCTTTTTATTTATTAACAATTTTAGAAAGAAAAAAAATAGGAAAAAATGAGGATTAATCTTGCATTTAAAAAAAATTCAAGTTCACCTCTATTAATACAAACATTGCCTTAAATAGTGATTTTGAAGCAACAATTTTCAACACCAACAATCTTCTCTTTTCAATTTTCAAAATTAGTGATATCAATTTTAATTCATATCTTGAAAAAAAGAAGATCCTCTTCTTAAAATCGAAAATTAATATGAGTGAAAGATCAAAAGTAAAGAAAAAAAATGGTGGGGATTCAACGATGAAGGAGGAAAAGATGAGAAAGATGACGGTTGAAAGAGGGGAGGTTTGGAGTAGGAGAAAGAGGGTGGGGGTGCGGGGTTCGAAGAAGGAAAATGGGGTGGGGAGTTTTGAAGAAGGACAAAGAGAGGAGGAGGGGGGTGTTTCGAGTAAGAGGAATGGGGTGGTGCAAGGGTGGTTGAAAGCGGCAGGGGTTGGTGGGCTGTGGGGAAGAAGAAAGTGTGGGGTTGCTAGTAGTTAAGGGTGGGGTGTGAGGGAGATAAAGGATGAAAATGATGGCCGAAAAGAAAAAAAAGGGACCCACTTATCTTTTTCCTTTTTATTTTTTTGTCAGCGATTTTGGTGTATTTAAATTCACTTGATACGAGATTAGGGGTAAAGAATTATCCGTAAAGTTTAAGTGCTAAAGTAAGTTGTCCTGCCAAGTTCAGGGTTTTTTTTATGTATTTTCTCTTTAATTTATAATGTAGTTATGTTTGTCAAATTTTAGTATAAATTTTATGGAAAAACAAGAAATACAAAATAATATCAAAGCTTGTTTATCAGGCACATTAGTAAATTTATGAATTAAGATTCGTTAGAAAATTAACTTTCTTAATTTGTCTCTTCTGAATAAATCGATGATTAAGTGATCAATTATTAATTGAACTAACTAAACTTAGTTATAATGTTATAAATAACAGAAATCAACACTCACAATCACTAAAAGTAATTTTATAATAGAGTTATTTTTTATTATGATATTTCGTTGGTCTTGAGAGACCATTTGAAATATGATTTCTATAATATATAAAGCATTTTGAAGAGGAAAAAAAGATCATTTTTAACATGGTCCAAAAAGGAATGATATTGAAGTTATTTTCTTTGTTGATTGTTATAAGACTAAAGTATAATTACATCCTACATGAGTCAGTACCGAAAATTAGATTTTTCGGATATTTTATAATATATAATCAAAATTAGATTTTTAAAATTCATCTCAATCATATCAATTTTTTTTTGGTATTAGTACGATTCGGTTAACTTTCAGATTTTTCACTTTTAAAGTATCACTTTAAAATATAGGGAAAAGGTAAATCATCTCAGATATATGGCCAAATTCAGAGAGATCTGCTTAAACTAAGGTCCTATTATCCCCCTGAACTCTTTTTTTTTTTTTGTAATTTTATACACCTTTTTGGCTTATGTGGCATCCAAATATATCCCATGCGCCTCAACTGCGTGGAGTCACGAGGTGTGCCACATAAGCCAAAAGGTGTACAATATTATATATAAAATGAGTTCAGGGGGTAATAGGACCTTAGTTTAGTTAAGGTGTGTCTCTAGAATTTCGGTCATAGTCTAGGGGGGTACTTGTGCCTTCTCCCTAAAATATACAATTACTAAAGTATTTCTTTCACAAGTATGTATTTGAAGAAGCACTTCAATTCTTCACCAAAATGTCAAGAATGTAAAACCTTGTTGCCATACTGTTTGATCTTAAACGTTTAATAGGAGTGCTTGCATAGGTTTTATCGTATTGTTTGATGAAGTATCAATTATAGTAACTTTTAATCTTAAATCTAATTAATTAAAGGATAATTAAAGAGCAAAAACTCAAAGTTGTCCAGTCACCAGAGGCCTAGGACCTAAGTTATATTTATATTTGAAAAGTGTTACAAAATATATTTATAAATTTAATTTTAACATATTGTTAATATATAAATATATTTAGATACATATGTTATCTCCTGTATTCAGGTTAGTAAAAATCGAAACACAAAAGATGAAATAAAAAGAAAATAAATAATCTGAATCCACAGAACTCACTGTGTATCCTTAAGAAATTTCATCTCCTCAAGTACCCGATGTTGTAGATTAATTCATCCTAAGATAAAACATATTAACTATTAAAGAAGTAGCGGTATCTCAAACTTTAATAATTTCAGCGAACTCAAAAAACAACAACGAGAGCACACACAGACTCAATTGTTCGACAATTTGATTTGTAAGAAAATGTATGCAGAAGAGAAAATTTTCAGTGTTTGAAAAATGAGAGAAATCTCTTTATTAATTGTCAACTGCAGCAAGGAACGCGTCTGTTATGACAAGAGTGTGAATGTATCTGTTCAGACATGTCTTTCCAGAACGTTTGTGTCTTTTGAGAAAAGAAGGGTCTGTTCAGAGGAACGGGTCGCTTCTGAGCAACTTTACCATTACGCAAATTTTCAATCAATTCCATTACGTAAAATTAATTTCGTTAATTAATTAATTAACATTTTTAATTAATTTTTAAGAAAAAAGAAATTAATTAATGAGATTGATTAAATAAACTTTGCCTAAAGAATTATCATTCAATAGCATCATTTGCCAAAGCCGAGGCCGAGTGAACGACGACAACGACGGCGCGAAGGGGCATCTTCTACTTAACCCTTTAAGAGTTAAAGGAAATATTTTCTAATATAAGGACAACCTTTTTCCTTTCTTCTACCAATATGGGAGAAATGACTTTTCATTTTCAAAGACTTTTTATTTGAAATGATTTTTCATTTTCCCTCCAAATTGGTTCCCCCACATTTCCCAATTTCTCATTCATTCTTATTTCCCATTCGCACCTTGCTAAAACCCAATAATCCCCCACATGATTGGGGAATGACTATTGTTGAAACATATGCATGAAAAACTTATGTATCTCGTAAGTAAGGATTAATTGCATCTGGATAAGTAGGTTTCCCTTTGAACTTTTCATAGTGAACATATATTGGATATACTCGGTCAATCGGTAGATGTGATATCTTTGGACCGTCGAGCTTTGGTGTATACCTAGACAACATAAGTCACACAATCAACCCTTGAACTGTTTTTGGTTCTCATTGTTTTGTTCGTTTCATCCATGAACACGTCTTGGTTAATAAGCGCTTAGAAAACTGGCCTTATCGGATTCTCCTTGAAGCGACGTATACTTCACACTTACATAGGTGGTTTCTAAATGTGTTATCTTGTAGATACACTATTTGATATACCCTGTATCAAACTTAGAAACCATTAAAAAGTCCTAATGTCTTTATCATGGTTACTGAACATTGTCTCATCATGAGAATGGACCATAAAATATTTTTTGACAATGTTGAACCGTCATCTATGACCTTATTTGATCTCCTTGAACCTAGATCTTGGGATCTCTAGTCTTCTAGGTAGAATTACCGCCACAATGACTTGTCTTTGGTCATAGTCTCATTCTCTTTGATGATCTGTCAACTCCATCTCTAGTTAGGCCTTTTGTAAATGGATCTAATATATTATCCTTTGACTTTACATAGTCAATCGTGATAATTTCACTAGAGAGTAGTTGTCTAACAAAGTTGTGTCTCCGTCGTATGTGATGAGACTTATCGTTATACATAGCGCTTTCAGCCCTTCCTATTGCAGCTTGACTATCACAATTTATGGATATAGGGGCCATTGGTTTGGACCAAAACAGAATATTTTCTAAGAAATTTCGAAGCCATTCAGCTTCTTCACCTGTCTTGTCTAAGGCGATGAATTCAGACTCCATTATAGAGCGAGTTATACATGTTTGTTTGGATGATTTCCAAGATATTGCTCATTCACCAATAGTGAAAACATATTGCACTAGTCGATTTAGTTTCAGTTGATCCAGTAATCCCATTTGCATCAATATATCCTTCAACAACTGTTGGATATTTGTTGTAATGTAAAACATAATTTTGAGTGCCATATAAGTACCCCAAAACCCTTTTTATTTCCATCCAATGATTTTGATTGGGATTACTTGTGTATCGACTCAATTTACTTATAGTGCAGGTTATGTCTAGTCGTGTACAGTTCTTGAGGTACATTAAACTTTTCAATACTCTGGCATAATCGAATTGATACTGACTTTCACATTTATTCTTAGCAAGATCAAGGTTCACATCAATTGATGTCTTTGCCCTTTTGAAATTCAAGTACTTGAACTTTTCAAGTACCTTTCGAATATAATGAGATTGAGACAATGCTAGACCGTGAGGAGTTTTTTGAAACTTAATTCCCAATATCAAATCAGCAACTTCTACATCTTTCATAAAAAACTTATTAGCGAGCATACACTTAATAGCTTTTACATTAGCAATGTCCTTGCTCATTATCATCATATCATCCACATATAGGCATACAATGACCTCTTGATTTGGAACGTTTTTAATGTAAACACATTTATCACATTCATTGATCTCAAATCCATTTGCCAGCATGGTTTGATTAAACTTTGCATGCCATTGTTTCGGTGCTTGGTTTAGTCCATAGAGTGACTTAACAAGTTTGCACACTTTCTTTTCTTTACCGGGAACTACAAAACCCTTAGGCTGTTCCATGTAAATCTCTTCATCTAGCTCTCCATTTGAGAAGGCGATTTTCACACACATTTGATGGATTTCAAGACCGTATACTACAATTAAGGCAACTATTATCTGAATTGATGTAATCCTAGTCATTGGCAAGTATGTGTCAAAATAATCATGACCTTGATTTTGTCTAAAGCCTTTGGCAACAAGTCTTGCTTTTTATTTGTCAATAGTTCCATCATATTTCATCTTCCTTTTGAAAATCCATTTCAAACCCAAAAGTTTGTTAACTAACTCCCAAGAATGATTGCTTAAGATTGACTCAATCGAAGCTATTGACAACTTCCTTCCAAAAGGTTGAGTCTGTAGACAATATAGCTTCCTTGAATATTTGAGGCTCACTTTCAAAAAAGAATGTTACAAAATCATATCCAAATGAAGTAGTTGTCCTTTGATGTTTACTGCGCTTTGGACTCTCTTCATTAGGTACATTCTCTTTTGGTTCTTCTCGAGGTCGGGTAGACCTTCCACTAGATAACTCAAGTATAGTTTTATACAGATAGATATGTTCAAAGAATTAAGCATTATCCGATTCCAATACCTTATTGTCATGAATATCCGGATATTCGGACTTATGAACCAAAAATTGGCATTCCTTACTATTTGTGGCATATCCAATGAATACACAATCCACAGTCTAAGGTCTTATTTTGACCCTCTTAGGTATAGGAACTTGGACTTTAGCTAGACACCCCCACACTTTGAAATATTTCAAGTTGGGTTTTCTACCTTTTCATTTCTCATATGGAATAACATGTGTCTTGCTGTGAGACACTCTATTGAGTATTCGATTTGCTGTAAGGATAACTTTCCTCCACAAGTTTTGTGGTATAAAGTTTGGTTTTTCTTTTCTGCAATTTCATTAGATTGAGGAGAGTAAGGAACAATAGTTTATTGGATGATTCTATTTTCTAGACATATTTCTACAAATGGAGATTCATATTATCCACCTCTGTCACTTCTGATCATTTTTATCTTTTTATCCAACTGATTTTCAACTTCAGTTTTATATTGCCTAAATGTATCTATTGCTTCATCCTTACCATTTAGCAAATAGACATAACAGTATCTAGTGCAATTGCCAATAAAAGTTATGAAATATTTTTTCTCACCACGTAATGGTTTTGACTTCAAGTCACAAATGTCAGTGTGAATCTGTTTCAAGGGATATGAATTTCTTTCAACTGATTTATAAGGATGCTTAGCATACTTCGATTCAACTCAGACTTGACATTTTGAATTATTGCACTCAAATTTAGGCAAAACATTTAAGTTAATCAGTCTTCACAAGGTTTTGCTATTGATATGTCTCAAACGTTCATGCCATAAACATTTTGACTTAAGCAAGTAAGAAGAAGCAGAATTTTTTATTCATATCAACTGCAATTACATTGAGTTTGAAGAGGCCCTCAGTGAGGTAACATTTTCCTACATACATCTCATTCTTACTCACCATAACTTTATCTGAAACAAATACACATTTAAATTCGTACTTGGTCAGAATTGATATAGACACTCAGTTCTTTCACAGTTCCAGAACATATAAGACCTTGTTCAAAGTCACCACCTTGCCCGAAGTCATCTTTAAGTAGATCTTGCCAGTTCCTTCCACCTTTAAAACAGCAGAGTTCACCATAAACAACTTCTCATATGTTGGCGCTGGAGTATATGATGCAAATAATTTTTTGTTGGCACACACATGACATGAGGCATCAGAATCTATCTATCATTCTCTTGGATTTCCAATCAAGTTGCATTCTGAAAGCATTGCACAAAGATTGTCCATCTCTTCTTTGGATTAATCCAAATTCACTTAATCTTTCTTCTTGTCCTTCTTAGGACCCCGACATTAAGTAGCCATATGACCACGTTTGCCACAATTGAAACAATTTCCATTGAATTTCTTTTAGGAGGATTGTTCTTTGATCCATATGCTTTCTTTCTTTTCCTTGATTTTGTGGGATCTTCTTCAACTATAATTACTTCAGATATTGTTGAATTATCACATAACCTCTTTTTTGCGGCCTTGTTATCCTCTTCGATTCCCAGCTTACTATGAGATCTTCAACAGTCATCTCCTTGTGTTCATGTATCAAGTAGTTTTTGAAGTCCTTTCACAACAAAAGTAACTTCTAAATAATCACTGTCACTTGAAAAACATCATTCACAATCAATCCTACATTAAAAATTATGTGAGTATTAAGAACAAACTTAATATGTTCAACATAGGTATTATATAAAATTATACATTCGAAAAGGAGGTCATGGATTATGACCTGTAACTCTTGAACTTGGGTAACAACAGTCTTACTGTCTACCATCTTATAGTCCATAAATTTTGTCACTATGAACTTCTTTATTCTGGCATCCTCTGTTTTGTACTTCTTTTTCAAAGCATCCCAAAGTTCTTTTGAGGTCTTCACATTACTGTACACATTGTACAGATCATCTTGTAGGTCACTCAGAACATAATTTTTACACAAAAAATCTGAATGTTTCCATGTTTCTGTTACCAAGAATCATTCTTCGTTCGAAGTTTCATTCGACAAAATAGGAATGTTCTCACTAATGAACCTTTGTAGACTCAACGTAGTCAAATAGAAAAACATCTTATGCTGCCATCTCTTGAAGTCGACTCCAGAAAACTTTGGACGTTTCTCAGTCGGTGCAAGGACAGTAGTTGAACGATTGTGTGCAATCGATATTGTTGCAACACTCACTGTTCCAACATTTACTTGACTTGAATTAGTCATTTTTCTATCATAAATGCCAAAATACTAAGAGTAAAGAAGAAATCTTTATATAACTTGTTCTAATTTAATGATCAAATTTTTATGTTCTTCTAATAGTAAATCGGATGAATTTTAAAATTCAAACAAAGTAGAAAATCAAAAAGGTTTTAATCTCCAGAACCTCAAATATAGAAACAAACATTAAATTTCTTAAGGTTGTTATCTCCTGTATTCAGATTAGTAAAAACAGAAACAGAAATGATGAAATAGACAGAAAATAAATAATCTGAGTCCACAGAACTCACTGTGTATTCTTAAGAAATTTAATCCCCTCAAGTACTCGAGGTTGTAGATTAATTTGTCACAAGATAAAAACGGATTAACTATTAAAGAAGTAGCAGTACATCAAACTTCAATAATTTCAGCGAACTTAAAAAAAGCAATGAGAGCACACACAGACTCAATCGATCTACAATTTGATTTGTAAGAAAATGTATGCAGAAGAGAAAAATTTTCGTGTTTGAAAATTGAGAGAAATCTCTCTATTTATAGCCAATTGCAACAAGAAACGTGTTTGTTAGGACAAGAGTGTGAACGCATTTGATCAGACATGTCTTTCCAGAACATTTGTGTCTTTTGGGAAAAGAAGTGTCTGTTTGGAAGGAACAGGTCCCTTCTGAGCAACTTTATCGTTATGCAAATTTTCAAACAATTCCCTTACACGAAATAAATTTTGTTAATTAATTAATTAACATTCTAAATTAATTTTTAAGAAAATGGAAATTAGTTTTTTGCCTAAAAAATTATCAATCAAATCATTTGTCAAAACCAAAGCTAAGTCGAGCGACGACGGCGCGAGGGGACACCTTCTACTTAACCCTTTAAGAGCTAAAGAAAGTGTTTCCTAATATAATGTAATGACCCTCCCAGTCATTTCTGTATCTTGCCTTCTGTGTGTCGTTTAGAGCATTCCTGTAGTGACTCCAAGTTATTTATGATTTGCTGGGACTGACAGTTCGGTCACCTGGTCGTTCGTTTGATTTTGGTGCGAGTTTTAATGTTTTGGAGCTTATGAACCTTGAACGATTATTTTCGATCAAAAGTTCAAGAAGACGACCTCAGAATAGAATTTTGACTGTTCTATTAGCTCTGGAATGGCCAAATTAGGCTAGTAGCATAGTTGACACGAGTATCGAGGCCTTTGATGCAAGTTTGGATCATTAGGTGTTTTAGCCTTTGAAATTTGGCCTAAGGTTGACTTTGGTCAACATTCTTCGAAAACGCGCTCAGATGAAAATTCCATTAGCGCGGTTAGCTCCGGAATGTTGAATTTGGTCTAGAACAACCTTTCGTTCGACTCCCGAGGCCTCCGGACTTATTCCGAGCCCCTCGATGGATTTTGGTTAAAATGGCTTTTGGAAGTGGGACCCACTTTTTATCGAGATGACCTCTGATGGAAATTTCGACTACGCCATTGAGTCTGAAATGTTAAATTTAATAGGGTAGCATATTTGTTTTATTTTTATCGGGTTCCGAACGAATTCCGAGCACCCCGTCGAAGACTTTGAAGTATTTAGCCAAAGCTGAAATCTGGTGCAGCTCTTTAGTGACCAGATTTTGGGCTTTTAACGACCATTTTTGTGGACTTTTTAGCGACCAGTGTCGCCCTTATAAAACCCCCTCATTTTAAAAGTGCAATACATTGAGCTATAGAGGTCCGATTTGGGTGATTCTTGGGGATATCTTGAGTGGTTTTGCGAGGAGAACGCATTGGTGTTGTTGGAATTCGTATTTGAAGCTTCGTTGGAGGTAAGAATTATTATTTGGCTGCTGCCATAGCTCATTTTCGAGCTCAATTTTTGGGATATTTTGGAAGATGATTTCTTGGTCATTTTAGGTCCGAATCTGGTGATTCAAGAGCTTAGATTGTAGGGTTTTTCGTGAGGATTGTCGTGGTGTGATTGGTTTCAGCATCTGGACCCTCGTTTCTTGTGTTTTCTCGTAAATAGTTGCTGCTATTATTGTTCCTTTTTAGTGTAACTTTGAGTTTTTCGTTGCATATTCATGTTGGGACTGTTTCGAGCCCCGAATTGTATTCCAATTTGGAACATAAGTTCGGGGAGGTGTTAGGACCTATTTTTGGGGTTAATTTTAGAATTTTGAGTTCGGGTCTCACTTTTCCTGTTTTGACCCCGAAATTGGTCCGTCTCCATTTTTTGCGATTTTAGTGTCTAAATGACCGTAATAACGTTGTGACTCTATTTTTGATAGTGTGGCAGTGTTTCGAGGCCGTTCATAAAGGAAAAGCTCCAAAGAAGTGATTTTGGAGCTCGCGTGGTCAGCCTACAAGTAGGCTACGACTTTCCTCTCTTAGATTGAGCTCGAGAGTGTGAATGCATGTTGATTAATTGGGATTTGGGTTGGTAGTTATTAAATAGTGCATAGGTGTTTAGAAATCAAGTTTCGGCCTCTTTTGGGATTTATCGGGTAACTGTGAGCATGCTTGGTGTTACTAATTGACCCTATTTGCTATGTGGAGGGCTTGTATGCTTGATTACTGTTTATTTGAAGCATGTTCGGCCTTAGTTTAGGTTTGACTAGTGCTTGCCTTAGAAATTCATGATTCGGAACCGATAGGCCTTAGTTTTGCCCCGACGTCGCTCGGCGGCTTAGATCTTGGCGGTGTAGCGATCGAGTCTGATAGTTTGGACCTTAGCTAGGCGATACGCTTACTCCGACGATAGTTATCCTTCTTTCCCCGATGTTACAGCTTCACGAGTTACGTCGGCGACACTAGTTCTGCTTCGCGATTTGAAGTTGGTTGTTGATTCAATTCCAAGAACTTACATTGATTGGCTAAGTGTGACGGTGTTCCACGGACATTTTTTAGCATGGATTGATTGGGACTCTTTCAGCAGCTACATTGGCACCTTTGTCGAGCATCCGGATTCGAGCTCCTGTCTCGACCTCATTGATATTTTCGAAGAGCATCCTGTTTAAAGTCCGACCTCTATCACCCAGATACTTATATAGAGCATCTGGTTTGAGGTCCGGCCTCTATCGCCTAGATACTTATATAGAGCATCTGGTTTGAGGTCTGGCCTCTATCGCCCAGATACTTATTTAGAGCATCCGGTTTGAGGTCCAACCTCTATCGCCCAGATACTTATATATAGCATCCGGTTTGAGGTCCGGCCTCTATCGCCCATATACTTATATAGAGCATCCAGTTTGAGGTCCTACCTCTATCGCCCAGATACTTATATAGAGCATCCGATTTGAGGTCCGACCTCTATCGCCCAGATACTTATATAGAGTATCTGGTTTGAGGTCCGGCCTCTATCGCCCAAATACTTATACAGAGCATCCGATTAAAGATCCGACCTCAGTTACTTGATACTTGTGATTGGGTACTTCTAGTGAGCATCCAGTTCAAGTTCTGGCCTCTGTACTGTCAGATTCTACTATTGGGGTTCAAGTTCTGGTTCGATGTTCTCCGTTCTTGGGTTCTCATATGCAATTCTCGTTAATTATAGTTATTCTGTGTACTCGTCGGGCTTATGGGGGTCCATTCGGGTTTTTAATTTAACTTGCACACGAGTGTACCTTCTGGGCTTATGGGGTCCAGTTAGGTGTAGTTAGCTTATAGATTACTTTAGTTAGTTCTTTCTACACTCGTGTGCATTCCATTGTTACTTAGTTTTCCGTTCTTGACCTCCGTTTGTGTTATTCCTTCTTTTCATATTGCCTTTACTTTTCAGGTTCAGTCGGCCTATGATGCCTACTGGCTACCTGCTGTTTTGGTACTTATGCTACTCTCTGCATCTGTTTCGTGATGCAGGTCCGAGCACCAATGGCCAGTGTTGATCCCGTTTGGAGTAGTCTGATCCGGAGTCGGGGGTGAGCACACAACGTTTTGTACTATTTCAGTCTTCATCTGTATATATAGACTTGTCTTTCACCTTTCGAGACAGTCCAGTCTCTATGATCCACTTTTGGGACTTGTACTCTTTTTGTTAGTAGCTCTATACTAATGATTTCCAGGTTCTGGGAGGGATCTTTATTTGTATATATGTTTTGGTTAGTATCCGTTTGTTTTTTTTTTATTATTATTGTTATCTTAAATTTTGCCTACTCTTGTTTAGTTTCTGCCCTTAGACCCATTACTTGTTGTTCTGGGTTACGGGTTGGCTTACCTACTGGTGGGTTTATAGTAGGTGACATCATGGCTCGAGAAATCGGGTTGTGACATATAAGGACAACTATTTTCTTTTCTTCTACCAATATGGGAGAAATGACTTTTCATTTGAAATGATATTTCATTTTCCCTCCAAATTGGTTCCCTGCATTTCCCAATTTCTCATTCATTCTTATATCCGATTCACACCTTGTTAAAGCCCAACAATCCCCCACATGAATGGGGAATGACTATTGTTAAAACATATGCTTGAAAAACTTGTGTGTCTCGTAAATAAGGATTAATTACATCTGGATAAGTAGGTTTTCCTATGAACTTCCCATAGCGAACATATATTTGATATACTTGGTCAATCGGTAGATTTGATATTTTTTATTCTCATTATTTTGTTCATTTCAGCCATGAACACGTCTTGGTTAATAAGTGCTTAAGAGAACTGGCCTTCCCGAATTCTCCTTGAAACGGCTTACACTTGATACTTACATAAGTGGTTTCTAAATGTGTTATCTCGTAGATACACTATTTGATATACCATGTATTCAATTCTTTTCCCATACTGCTTTAGATTGTTTTTTCTTGAATCAAAGATGTATCAAATACAACCTCACTTCCTCGGAGGTAGAGGTAACATTTGCATGCAATCTATCCTTTAATGCCACCACTTTGTGGACTACACTATGTGTGTGTTGTATATGTATATCAAGTCCAGGAATCAAAAATCAGAATATTACTACTAGGTGCTGTTATATGTGTGGAAATTAGATCCAAGTAAACCCCAATTCAGTGTCTAACGAACAAGGGAAAAGGGAGAAGACGAGAATCTAATATTCCATCCAGCACAAATTTCTCTTAATATCAGGTCCTGATTCAATATTATAAATTTAGACCAAAGTCTAACTGAGTACTTGACAAGTGCTAAATCCAAACTCAAAATTCTCTCCACCTCTGTCAAAAACATTTCTAATATATTAAAGGTAGATTAAATTGTAAAAACATAAAACAAGAAAGTACACAACATAGGCAGAAGTGAAACACCCAAACGTAAAATAAACATAAGAGTTCATTCTTCATCTTCCTCGTCTCCATCACCACCAGCTGCTTTCTTTGCAGCAGACTTCTGGTTCTTTCGCTTCACTCTTCCAGGGCGACCACCACCGAAAGGACTGGTGAGAGAGAAATCAATGTGCTTCTGGGAGTCTACTCTCACCATAAAAGAAGCAACGTTCACCACCTGCCTACCAACTCTGCATGACAAACATCATCAGATTGTGGAAACATATATCACATACTGATAAAACAGATAAACAGCCCAAAGTGAGAGATTGAGAAAATCCAAAATGAGCAGGCCAAGCAAATGTGTTTATGTTAACATAAGTACTAAATAAAGAACAAATGATCCATCCACTACTGCTCTGTAAAAATCATGGAGTACAAGATATCAGAAGGAACCCAACCCCTCAGGCTGATTGGAGTCCCTTCCCATACTGCTGAAAAATAGGGTCATTCAAGCTTTCATGAAATTATTTCTTTAGAACCCGTTCAAGCTTCATGAATTTTGATCTATCAACACTACACAAACAATGACAATAATTGACACGCAATTCGTTCTTTCATTTCCTTGGATTAAAAAAATTCAATAGTGGAAGATAAGAAAAACAGTTTAACATACTGCAATGTATTTCAATTTGTGCAAGTACTTACAACTTCACTATAGCTATATGGCTTATTTCCGTGAGAATTTGCACAATGATAATCATAGATTATTGAATTGTATGATACTTCCAACATAAAGACATGTTAAACCTCTCAACAATCTTCACAAAATGCATACTGATCCTGTTCAGTAGCACCAGACTAGGAATTATTGTGTCAAGGTGAGGATATCTTAGTGGGCCTTCAGAGATGTTCAAAAAGAAAAATAGCTGAACTTGTAAATTTGAACTGTGTCACTAAAACTGTAATATGTTAATACCTGATATGCCTTTGTCGAATGAGCACTCTAGCATGGTGGATTGACTTAGCCATGCCAGTCTTGAAGACAAGGGTTTGGAGACGACGCTCAAGAAAGTTCTCTACAGTGAGGGCCAAGACATAATCAAGCTTGTTCTGGCTCTCATCCAATAATCCGTATCTATTCATCCTTCTCAAGAGTGCTTCACCTTCAAAAATACGGCGTGGGTCTTTCTCATCCAAGGTCAGAAGCATTCTTGCGGCATTCCTGATACGGCTCAAGGCATACTGAACTCTCCAAAGCTCCCTCTTGCACCTCAGTCCATATTCTCCAACAAGCTTCAACTCTGCATCCAATCGCTCCTTCTCATAAGGGCGTCGAGGCTTCTTAAAGGTCTTCCCATCTGAATTACACATCAAAGGTTAAGAAAGTATGGATAATAAATGTCAATAGCAACACATTTTGTATACAACATTAGCATCTACATGTAATAGCACAAAATAGAAACTGCAGACAACGGTAAATATAACCAGAGATTAGTATAACAAATGCTGCTGCTACAATACTTGAATCCCAATTTATTTGGCTTGACTGCTTGAATCCTCTCTATTCATCAACTCCCTTTCAACTATTTTATTCCCACACTCAAAAAATTGTCTCTTAAGGCTAATTAGGGTCTCCAACATGAGAATTTCCCGATGCCATAGTTATAACGATATTGACAAACAAATCTCTCAAAACGAACCAAAGAAACTCCTAAAAGAATACTGTACTGCACCAACAGGATTGAGCCTTAATCCCAGCTACTTAGTATTACCCGTATGAATATGAATCTTTTGCTCCTAATAAACTCATCTCCGAAGACTACCAGATTATCAAAGAGTGGTGATGCACACAAATCCTGTTATCAGCTAATCATTAAGAAATGGTGGTCTAATAAAATCTCACACTGTAATAGAATCACAATAAAAATTTAAACTTTTCAATTATACATCTTGACCAACCAAGAACACCATCACGACCTTCAAATTTGTATACAAGACAGTACATCTAATCACCAACAAAACCTAGCTGAATTGAACAATGACCTAGTATCCAATCTTTTATAATTGAATTGAATTTATCAGTACATATATAAAAGGCACTCTACATTATTCCAACTAAATTGCTCGCCATTTCTGTCAGGTGTGTGACAAAGTCAAAATGGTTGTTCCTAAACAAAGATAGAAACCTTTCTTTTCTTAAGTTGCAGAAATATTAACTTGCGCAAGGCTAAGCTATTAACTCAAGTTTTTACAGAACAGCTAAAATTCCTACACCACAGAGTTACAACTGTAGATACGATTCAGCTCGACCTATATGCATAAACTTATCAACTTATCTTTAAAATTAAATGTGCATTTTAAGTTCAAACTTTATCTAACTCTAAGATCAAGATCAGGCTCTCTACTATCTAAAACCAAACAACAACAATAAAACAACATACCTAGAGACATTTAGCATCTAAAAAACAAAAGCAAGGAAGATTTCATTGTTTATTATTGGCTAAAGTACATACGTATAGACATTTAGCATACACATCGCGTAGGAACAAGGAAAGAGAATGAATTTATACAAAATTGAATACTCACAGTTGCGATAAAAGGATACATGCACCATACTTTCCGGTCGCCGGCACCGTCGTCGCCGATCTGCTGAAGAGTACAGAAATGGCGAAGGGTAAAAATCACAAGGGTTTTAAAGTGTACAAATTTCTATATATATATTTTCCTCCGACAAAAGCCTAACGGGCCTTTGTTGAACATTAAGCCCAATATTTGGGCGTATAGTGATTACAATTAAAATTAAACTTAGTCCAAAGCCCAATATATGTAAATATAAATATATAAAGGTCCGTTTGGCCATGCGATACAGTATCATAATATGAAATTATGAGATGAAATTAAAGTTTTGTTTGGACATGCGATATGAAATTTTTGTGTTGTATATTTTCCAATAAACATAAGAATTTCATAAGTTGTAAAACTATTAAAATAGCCCCAATTGTTTATTCAATCTTACCAAATAAACAAAAATTTATAAAATCGCATAATAAATTATTACAAAGTTATTTGTTCTCCACTTAAGTAACTATTTCATCTAACTTTAATTCATCAAACTTTAATTCAATAAAAAAAATTGAACATGAATTGTAGTATACTAGTCTTTAATCTAATCCTCCCGCATAGTATGGACAATTTCCTCACATTGAACTTACATTTCTCGATCATGTGACCGAGAAGACAAACCAATATTGTTACTTTGAGCCATTTGTTGGTCTATCATCCACAACTATATTTTCATGCTCATAGACTATAAATATTTCATTTGTCCTTTGGTATTCTCGCAAATAATTATGTCACACTGCACAATCTATGACAATTTTCATACCATACCATACCAGGCCTAGATGTATGTTGTTGTGTTCAACATAACAACCTTTGTTCTCGTTTGACTTGTTCGATATGTTCAACTGTTGCAACGTGGAAAATAACATCCTCAATGTTGCTATCAGACTCACTACCACTACTTGATATGCTCATATCAATTTGATCTGCTATGTTGTTCAAATAGATATAATTATAAGTTGTAATAAATACAAAATGGTAGAAATAATAAATTAGGTGTTGGAGTAAATGAAGAATAAATTTATTACTCAACAATCGGTTGGTGTGAGTTAAACTGACTATCTGTTGGTGAGAATAATAAATTCTATGTCGGTGAGAATAATAAATTTTAAAAAGTAATGATGTGATTATAAATTTTATTTACATATGAAATAAATGGTTAGTAGATATAAATGTGGGATTGTTTTAATAAAATATAAACTTGTGGATCAATTTTTGTATTAAAAAATCTCAAATCATGATATGAAATTCCCATATCATGGTTTTTGGAGAATATGAAATCATGAGATGGAATCAGCGTAAAATCGCATGTCCAAACGTTGATTCCATCTCACAATTTCATATCATGATATGGTATCGCATAGCCAAACGCCTACTTACTTCATTTCGGTTTGAGAATAGTTCAATTTTTTTTATAAATTAAAAAGATAATCTCAATTGTTCGAGACGATTATACACTTAAATAGAAGTCCACAATTTTATTGAAAAATGATATAAATCGATTCGATTAGGTTCGATTTGATCGATTCGAACGGTTTTTCATATTGTTTTGCCATCCCTACTTATCAAAATTTGCTTAAGTAGGGTATTAAGGAATTAACACACTCTATACCAGGAAGTTTATTTCCAACATCGAACAAGTGAGCTTGAATATGCAAGCTTTGTTAATGACAAAGATCTTAATAAAGATATCTTTTAACGGGCTTTATGAAAAACAAATCTTGATCACTTTGTTCCTCAATACGATATCGAGCACCAACTGGACTTGTCACCATATCGAGCATGACTCCGCTGCTATCTTCTGTGCAATAGGCTTTTGAATTTTTTTATATGTAACATTTATTTTACGATTCAAACCATACTAAACTCTCAAAAACTATCTCTCGTACCTCAAATTTTATTCTCTATAACTTCAACTCTACATCCAATTGTTTTTTATAAGAACATTAACCCCCTTTTAAATGTCTTTCCATATGAGGGTACAAACCAAAAACATAAAAATTAGTATTTGTCAAAAAAAAAATTCAAAAGAATTGATAAAAATGATATTCGTATCTTACCAATCACTAAAAAGAAACCAATGCAAGTCATAGATTTTTAGTTCTAAACGAAAAGAAATGATATTCCAATAAAGTGACATAAAACAATAAGATCAAAATTAAAAATCTATCCTTTTAGCTTTACGCATTTGTTTACTAGGTATACAATCATACAAAACATGCATCAACCTCAAAATGAATTAGAATGAAATATATGGCCGGATCTACATACAATAGTGGAACTGTCATCGCACCCAAACGTCTTGATCAAAACTCTCTGTGTATATATGTACAAGTAAGCCTATAAATTGACACACGAAGTCACAAGTGAGTACAAGGTGTTAGCAGTGAAGAGTTATGTTGAGTGTGGCCAGATCATGAGATCGAGACTGTTTCGATAAATTTTTAAAAACTATCTATCATGAATTTAAGATACTTTAGTCTTAGAATGCACAAAAATCTTATACACTATTTTTCCTACCATGTTGGATAAAAGTTTAAATGTTGCTTATAGAGGTTGGAGGTTTGAATCTCAACTTATATCTTTTTTGACAAATATTTTGAAGTGAGCTTTTATTGTTTAAAATATTATAGTTCAGTAAAATTGAAGCAGAGACCTCTCTTGACTTAAAGACTCGATAAACCAACAAGTTAAGGTCCTTATGTTGGAAAAGGCAAGCACAAATAAATGTACACGACAGGACAATAGCGGAAGAAACTTCAAGTCACAAACTTTTCCTTCTATTTGAATCAAGAGAAGATAAAATAGTGCAAGAACAAAACTGTTGGGTGGGGGGTGGGGGGGGGGGGGTTTAAAAATCAACAAAAACAACTAAAATAAATCAATACATGAGACACCATGTTTAATGTAGAAAACCTCTTCAGTGTGAAGAGTAAAAACCACAAGGTCTAAACTCCACTATAATCAACAAGAGTTACAAAGTGTTCTCCAAAATGACCACCAACAAAGTGCCAAACAATGAGTAACACAACTACAAGATAGCATCACAAACTAGAGAAATAAATGGAGCAAAATATCAAAATGCAGCTATTGTTCACGAGCTAAAATCTGGAGCTATAGGACTCCAAATCGACCTCTCTCAGTGCCCAATCAGCGATTAAGTTAAAAGGCTGTCCAAAAATCAGCTCAATCGGACAATGAACGAAGTGGGAATCGCAATTTGAAATTGAATGCTAGGACTTGTGCGAAAATCTGCACTCTCTCACCTTTCTCTCTATATGGCTACTGATCAAACTCTTGTGATTCTTCAAAATAAGACCTAAAAGAAAGTCTTACATATGCACCATAATATTGGGCTTATGGGCAAAAGTGGACTAGTTCAAATTGAGCTTAAATTTATCCACATAGGAAAGGAAAGAAACCCAAAATCTTGGACTTTTATTTATCCACATAGGAAAGAAAAAAAAATCCAAAACCCAGCACCTTATTATGAACAAAATTAGTGATAAATGCTATTCATTTCTCCTATGCAACTATTGATTTTGATTACACAAAATTTTGTGAATTTATTTTTCAAAGCGATGTGACACACATAATTTTTAAATTCTAAATCCGCATTCAATTGAATATTTTTATATCTTTCTACTCAACATGTTTTGCTCCAATACTCAGTGATTTGTCCTCGAAACAAATTAGGATTTCTCTAAAATTAGAGATTCTCTAAATATTTTATATTCTTCATTGACATACAAATCTCCAATAACTACCAACAAGTGATATCACATTTGAGGTTCTTTAGCTATCAAAAGTAGTGATGTGGATTTCCAGCTGGATAAATATTAGCCACCTAGATAAATAAATGTCAAACCTTCTCACCTAGATTAAAACTTTCGGACTAAGCTTCTCACTAAACTCTAACAAGTGTAATCGACGACGGCAGATTTCAAAACTTTTGGCTCTCTAAGAAGTGTAATCGACGGAGTAAAGGGCAGATTTCACAGAACTCTTTTTGGATTTAGGTCAGTTGAAGTTCTTAGACGTGATGTTCTTGCTCGATTTCGTGAAGCGTTTGGTTGATTTTCTTTCGATCTTGTCTGAAATTCTCACCAAGTAAGTGATTATCCACTCTTATGATGTGTTATTGTTTGTTTCCTTTACTTTTTCATTTATATTTTGCCCTATTTTTCGTTTAAGGTTTCGCCATAATTCGACTAGGGATTCGCCATAGTTTCCAATTGATCTTCCAATTAGGGGTTTGATAGTTTTCAACTAGAATTTTCACTTAATGAATGTATTATTATGAACTTGTTCAGCTTATGCATGCATGAGTATTAGTAAAATTAAGATTCTAGGATTTTTATTTCAATATTCTATTTTGGTATTGTTAAATGTTGGGATTTTTTGTAATTTCCTTACATATATTTGTATGTTGTTGAGTAAAATCAATATTTTAGGGGTTTTAGGGTTCCAAATCATCTATTATGTTTTTGTATTGTTAAATATTATAATTTCCTTGTATAATTGTATGCTTATGAGTAAAATTTGGTTTTGTTGCCTCTGTTTTTCTGTTTTTGTCTCTGTTTTGGTGTTGTTGCCTCTGTTTTGCTGTTGTTGCCTTGTACAATATATTGATTATTATTGTGGTTATAGGTTGACACTATGGCTACTAAGTACCTCAATCTAAGGTTCAAATTTAGGGGTATCTTGGTGAGTGAGGTAAGTCCAGTATATGTTGGGGGTAGGACTGAATATGTAGAGAATGTGGATGAAGATCATTTGTCAATTCCTGAACTTGCAGATTATGTTAAGTCTTTTGGGATTAGTAAGTTAGGAAAAACTTATGCAGTTCCATCTCTAGAGGGTGGTCTGGTGGAATTGAAAAATGACATGGAAATTTGTAACATTGCATTATTTATGCATGATGGGGACACAATAGATATTTATGTGTGTCATGACACTATTCTGGAGGATGTAGGTCCCACTGAAGGTCAAATTAGTCAATCTTTAAGTCAAGTGGGTGAGTCTTTTAAGGCACATGGGAATCTGATGGTTCTTTAACTGCATAACCAAAAAAACCAAATTTAGGGTTAGGTTCCTCTTCTTCCTTTCCATCTAGTGAAAGAGTTGAACTTATTGTCCAACAAGGTGGGGTTGAGAATGATGGGGTTGTAGGTGTCCAACAACAAACTGATGATGATTATTCTTCAATAGATTGGACTAATATTGAAGAATAAGTTGAACCTACTGTCCAACAAGGAACTGAACCTTCTATTCAAGAAAAAGTTGAACCAAGTGCCCAAGAAAATGCAGAGGAAGATATAGACAGTGATTCTATTTGTTCTGACCAGTCTATTGACTATGGAAGTGATGTGCATGAGGAGTTGAGATTGTTAAGGAAGATGTGAGAAAGTTTAGAGAAAGTAGGAGGAAAAAGAAGAAGGAAAAAACAAAAGGTTCTTTTAGGTGAAGTTGGACTTGATGACGGGTATGAAGATATTGAAAAAGGCAAAAAAAAAAAAATTCAAGGGTAAGCTAACAGAGGATGAGCCATATTATGACAGTTCTGATTGTGATAGTTTTCAAAGTGATGAAGAAGAACCTGTTTCTGATGATGAACTTGAAGGAGGGAGTTTAAGGAGGAAAAAGAAGAGTAATAGAGTGATATATGATTCTACTTGTGATGTTGTAATATGGAAGTGTGGTTTGGTATTTGAAAGTGTAAAGGAATTTAGAGAGGCAGTTACAAAATATGCTATAAAAAAAGGAGTTGAGTTAGACAAGTATGTGAATGAGAGTACTAGAGTAAGAGTCAAGTGTAAAAGTGGTTGTCCATGGCTGTTGTAAGCAAGCAAGGAGGGAGAAGTGAAAACTTCACTATCAAGACATACAACCTAAGGCACAGATGTACCAGGACCACCAATAATATTTTATGTAATTCAAAGTTTTAATGTAAGTATTTGAAAGATAGAATTATTTCTCAACCTAGTATAAAAGGGTGGGAAATACAAGATTTGGTGAGGAAAGAGTTGAATGTTCATGTAGGCAAGGCAATTTGTTTAAAAACAAGAAAAAATATTTTAAAGAAAATTATGAGGGATCATGTGGCAGAATTTAACAGAATCCTAGACTACATGGATGTGTTACTCTAAACAAATTCTGATAGCACTTGTGTTGTGAAGCTTACAAATTCAGAATCAGAAAATGGGATGAAACAGTTTCACCCTTTTTATATATGTTTTCATGCTATGAAAAAGGGTTTCCAACAAGGATGCAGAACATGTATAGGGCTGAATAGGTGTTTTCTAAAAGGAATTTGTAAGGGTCAACTTTTGGTAGTTGTTGCTAAGGATGCTAACAACCAAATGTATCCAATAGCATGGGCAGTAATTGGTACTGAAAGCAAGTTCACATGAAAATGGGTCATGACCATTCTGCAAGATGATCTTAATCTAGGAGATGGTTCCCAGATCACTATCATTAGTGATATGCAAAAGGTAACTGATTTTTTTTTTTGTTTGTCTTTAATTTAATTTGATCAAAATTTAACTATCTTTATTATTTTGTTTTGCAACTACAGAATTGCTGCTGCAGATGAAGTATTTTCATAATGTGAGCACAAAATGTGTGCTAGACACATATTAGCAAATTGGTCACAAAACTGGAGAGGCATAAAGAGAAGTAAGAAATTTATGGGCTTGTGCTAGATCCACTTTTGAGGCACACTTTAAGTACAATATAAATGCTCTGTCCAAGCTGAGAACAAGTATAATTAAAGTTCTTATCAAATACAACAAGGAGAAATGGTGCAAAGCTTTTTTTCAAACTTTTTAAAAATGTGATTGTGTAGATAACAATTTGGCAGAGAGTTTCAATGCTTGGATCTTGGGACCTAGGAACAAGACAATTGTAATTATGTTGGAAGAAATTAGAGTTAAGGTGATGAGTAGGGTGAGTAAGTCAAGAGCATTTGCTGAAACATCGACAAATGGAATATCTCTAATGACAATGATGGTATTCAATACTAATGTAACAAGATCAATACAGTGCAACATTGAATGGAATGGTGATGATGGATTTAAAGTGTTAGAAGGGGTATACAAACATACTGTGAACTTGGGTCAATAGAAATGTAGTTGCAGATCTTGAAATTAAAAGGTATCCCATGTGCACATGGTATAGCAACAATAAAGCATTTGAACATGGATGCATCACAAGCAATTTCAAGCTGGTATAGAAAAGAGACATATCTGAAGACATATTCTCATTTCATTTAACCAGTCCCAAACATGAAAATGTGGCCTAAAAGTAGAAATCCAATAGTTGAACCACCTTAGGCAAGACAAATGCCTGGTAGACCACCAAAGAGCAGAAGAAGAGAAATTGGTGAAGTGAGAAAAGCTGGGAAGTTGCTAAGAATGGGGATAGTAATGACATGTTCAATTTGCAGAGAAGCAAATCATAACAAGAGGAATTGTCCAAAAAATCATAAACCTAAGTCTACACAAACACCCATTCAAGAGGTACACTTACATTAATTTGCTCTTATAAATTAGATTAGGTTACTTATTAATTTAGTCTCTTGTTTTATTCTTTTTCTACTCACATTAGTCCTCCACTGGAAAAAAGAGGGGTAGAGGTCAATATGAAAGAGGAAGCAGCAGCAACACTGGTACAAGAAGAGGTGCAAGAAGTTGTTACAAAAAGAGTCCAAGAGTTGTGGGACAAGGTGTATTTGTTGCTGATACTGGATATATATGTATTAATGTAAGTGTCTTATAAGATTGTCAAAATTATATTTTTAAATGTGAGTCCCAAAATAACTAGGTTATTAATATTTCAGCAAGGATTGTCAAGTAGTAGGAGGGTTAATACCGGTGTGATTAGTTTTGCGCTATGACAGGTGATATTGGTTTTGAACCTACCAAGGGACTGAAGTGGAAAGACAAATATGCCATGACTCAAAGAGAACTTCAAGTCAAAGTGTTATGCATCGTATTCAAACCAGATCAAACGCTGTTGGAATTCAAACAAGGGCACAAGCCAAGGGAAATTCTCCCTCAAAGAAAACTGTTGGTGCTTTGGTGGTTGTGTGGTTGTAACAACCAAACTTAAATTAGTGATTGTTTTGTATTTTGGTGCTTGTGTGGTTGTTCAGTCAAACTTAAAGTAGTGACTGTTTTGTGTTTTGGTGGTTAACTTAAGCTATTGTGGTTGTTGGTTGAAACAATGAAACACTATGATGTTTGTGTTTATTGATCAAGAAAGCACTAGTTATGTTATGCCTTTATGTTATTGTTATCATATTACATAGGCAACCTATTACATGTAACTGTAGTTTTATGAAAAAAGGACAAGTCAATTAAACATACACAAAGATATATATATATATATATATATATATATATAACTTTAATCAGCAGAAACATCCATTACTAAAACACCAAACCAAACTAATCCACAAAATGAGAATCCTAAAACCAAAAGACCTTGTGTTAATAACAATTACACTCACAAAAAAAATTTCAATGACACACTAAATAAAAGAACAATATCACATTACGTATCAAACTAATGCCCAAAATCAGATTTAACATCCATCTACACTTCAGCTGTTTTTCTTGTTTGTTGGACTTCTTCAACAGACCCAAAATCACAGTATTCGCCTGGCTAGGAAATTTTGGATATACCAATCGAAAAACTTACAAGGATTTCGAAATAAGGATTGCATTTCATAAAATCAAAGTTAAAAACAATTACATAATAAGAAATTGGCAAATTAAAAGCAAAAAAAATATGAAACAATACATACCCCATAGTGTCTACAACCAAGAAATCTACGTCCGGGATTGTCATTTGTCCATGAAATTTTCAGAATTGGAGGAGTCCCACATAAACAAACAAGTCTCCTATTATAATTCATGGATTTAGCAAATGCAATTAAAATGAAAAAGAGAAAAAAATTCTGAAATTTGAAAAGGGAGAAGGGATTAGGGAGAATAAATAGTTAGAGAACAGAGAGAGAAAGTTCTGAAAATATGCCAAATATTAAAGAAAAATGGAGATTTTAGGTTTTTTTTTTTACCGTTGTAGCTTTATGATGTGGCAAAAAATTACTTCCTCACGCGCCTAGTAGAGTTTGTTGTCAATTCCTACGCCAGGTGGACAATAAAGGTGTATGCGATGGAGGAATAAACAAGTTCGAGATAATTAAAACGGAATATAGTTTATGTGTAAACTAAATAAAAAACTTCAAATTCGGAAGGGTAATGAGTACTTTTGCCAATATTAAATGAATTTCTTAAGTATAAATATAGATTTTGAGTTAATACTGCTAGATGTTGTCGAAATCATAGCCAAAATTGCAGCTCACCCTACATATAAACATTATTTGGCTTATCAATACGTTTGATACCAATAATGTTTATAAGTTAAAATCAATCAAATTGGCTTTTCAACATAAGCACGTTGAGTTTGACTTTTTTTTTTCACTATTTATCATTAATATTATTTTGATTCTCGAAAATGTTCTTCTTAAGATGATTATACAAACTTCCTCTTCACCCCATATACACCATTTCTCATTTTTATCAATTTTGTTCTATACTATTTTTTGCTTCTTCTCCCTCTTTTATTCCTCTCCCTTTATGTATTTGTGTTTCACAATTTCATATATATGTATATCCAATATTAAATATTATTGATATATCTATTATATTTGTATTTAGTGTCAATTTAATCTAGTGTATGTGTATCTATCATTAATTTCATCTAGTGTATCCAATATCAATTTTTTTCAATGTATCCAATATTAGACATCTAGAAAATGACCTAAAATACCCTTAAACTATTAGAAATGGTACAAAAGTATTCCCATCCACCTATTGGCTTCCAAATACCTCTGTCATACACCTATTCGCTCCCAAATATCCCTATCATCCATCTTTGAATCCAATATTAACCACTTTTATAATGGATTATCATTTAAATAGTTTTTTTAAATACATGGTGACTATCCATTGGATACAACTTAATTAGTTAAATTCATTTACAAACTCACCATTACTAATTATATCCGACCCAAATTAACTACATCCGAACCAAAGTAACTACACCCACCACAAATTACATTTAACCTATTGATTAAAATAAGTACATCATTCATTTCCAACAGTTCACTGCATCTTCAAACCTTTCCCCCTAATATATTCGCCTACAATCTCAAAAAACACTATATAAAGGCACATATGTATCACCATAAAAAATCACCAAGACACTCATGATTTTTTATGATGATACATGAGTGTATTTAAGTAGTGTTTTTCAAGATTGTAGGCAAACATATTGGGGAAGTAAGGTTGGAAGAGGAAGTGAAATGTTGGGAATGAAGGGTGTATTTGTTTTAATCGGTGGGCTAAATATATCGGTGGGTGTAGTTAATTTGAACCGGATATAGTTAAATTGAGTCGAGTGTAGTCAATTTGGGTCGGGTATAATTAGTAATGAGTGAGTTTTTAAATTAATTTAAGTAATTAAATTGTAGTCAATAGATGATTGTCACTAGGGGTGTACCAAACCAAACCATTGTGTCGAGTTTTTAAATTTATAAATCAAACCAAACTAATAAACCTCGGATTTTTTTTCTTCAGATTTTTGGATTTTTCGGTAAAGTTTGCATACAAACATATAATTAGCTTGTGCTCCAAATATTTCTTTAGTCCAACCAAAATACAATTATAATCTAATGTGTTTCTTAAGAAAATAGCACAAAATATGAGATGAGTACTGATGACACTAAAATATTTAATAAAAAATAATAATGAAATCATCATATAAAATAAATATTGCAAAGTCATAATGAAAATGATCATAATTTAAATGTACCAACTCATGCTAAAATAAGTTTAATAAATATTAGTTACATTACTAAATATTTAAGGAAAATTAAAATTAGATTATGTATTTTAATTATCTAAACCAATGTAAAACTAAAGAACAAATATTCAATATTATTGTCATTCTTAGTGTTGAATTGATTTTCTTTTTGAATTAGTATTAATTTTATTTTGATTTAAGTTTTATTATAATTATCAACATCTATGAACTATAATCTTCATTGGACCATTTCGAATTTTAAGTTTAAACTTGAAATAATATATTAAAAGATAAAAACTATGAAATAGTATAAGAAATATTTTAAAATTATATCAAAGTAGATATTTTTATGTATAAAATAAAATTTTAAAATTACATATATAATGTCGGGTTGGTTTGGTCTCGGGTTGTTTTTTTTTTATTTAAAATCAAACCAACCCAAACATAGTCGGGTTGTTTTTTTTCAATACCAAACCAATAGTCGGGGTTTTTTTTTTTCGGTTTGACTCGGTTTGCGGTTTGGTTCGGTTTTCGATTTGGTTTTGTACACCCCTAATTGCCACACATTTAAAAAATATTTAAATGACAATCCTCTATAAAAGTGGTTAATATTGGACCCAAAGGTGGATGCCACGGTATTTGGGAGCCAATAGGTGAATGACAGAGAAATTTGAGAGCCAATATGTGGATGGAGGGTAGTTCTATACCATTTCCAATAGTTTGAGGGTATTTTAGGCCATTTTTTGTTAAATATCTAGTGTTTCAACATCAATTTCATTCAATGTATTCAATATCAAATATCTACTGTATTCAATATTAAATACTACACACTAGTGTATCGTCACATAGATATATACATAGAAGAAGAAGATACACTAAAAATCACCTAGATCTACTACAACATTATCAATGAAATTCGTTACAAATTTGGGGTACAACACTACCATCCTTGTTAATTTTTAAAAATAATTATTCAAATTTGATTTATAACTTATTCATCCGAATCTAAATTTATAATTAATTATTGAAAACACGATCTATCTTGATCATTAACGTGATTACTAAAGAAGAAGAAGTAAAAGGTATGAAAAAAAGGGAGAAAAGAAGGAGACGTTTAATTAAGAAGTAACATTTGATTGTGTAATTTTTCAAAAATAGCTTGTGATAAAAGAAATATTTGACCATAATTTTTTTCGCTTTTATTTTTTTTAGAATTAAACTCATTACTTTTGACCATAAAATTTCGAAATACAACTCGAAATTGAATTTTAGAATCAATTTTCTTTGAAAAACAACAAAAATATATTTCACTTTTTTTTTTCCTGTAAAAACACAACTCCAGTATATATTTATGACCAAACGTAGTTTTAATTTTTAAATATTATATTTCACTTTAAATATAAAAATTACTTCTTCCCCTCCAGCCCATTTTCAATTCAGACCATTTTCTAATGAACCCGATCCGCAAACTCTCATCAACATTTCTCCAAAAACCCCTCATAAACCCCACCTTCTCCGCCGCCGTCCGCCGGCGGTTGTCGACCAAAAGCGGCAACGATGAGTGGAACGATGCATGGGAAGCTGCGTGGCTTCCCGACGATCTTTCTGGAAAGAATCGATCTCCATGGGAAGCCGACGTAAATTTTGCACTTCCCGATGACACCAACAACGCTGCAGAAAATACTCAAATTGAGTCTAGGGTTTCGGAAGTTGATGCGGAAACTAAAGCCTTTGTGGAGGATATGAATGAGAATTGGCACTTAAGAAAGGGGAAGCAGCAGAAAAATGGCAGTGAAGGCACAAATATGAACGAAAATGGAAGTTCGCTTTATAGTTTGGAGAATATAAAGAAGGATTATAGGTTGAAGAAGCAGAGGGTACATGCGGGTTTGTGGTTGAAGGAGATTGAGAAGATGGAAGAGGCTAAACTTGGGGATTCTATTGGTGGCAGTGGCAACGGTGATGATATTGAAAAACTTCTCGATAGCTGCTCAGAGTATGATCAAAGTTGCAATTTTTAATGTTTTTTATTTGAATTTATGTTCTTTTGTTGGTTTTGGGTATGAAATTCATGAGTATATTTTATAGTGGACTATGCTTATGGAAATAGAGGATACATAGACCACAATTAGTTTGGAATTGAGGCGTAATAGGTCATTGATTGATATAATTGATTGTGCATATGGGATATATAAGACTCATGTAGTGAACTCCAGCTAGTTTGAGGTTGACTCAGAGTTGCTCGTCTATAATATAGAAGATTTACAAGTAGTTTGAGATTGGGGTGTAGTTGATCATTGATCAGTATAAATTTAATGCATTTATGGTAGGGATTGTGGTGTGGTTGATTGCTGATTCGTAAATCTGCGCTTATGGATATAGAAAACTCAATAGTGTATTTGGAAGGAAAGGAATCTCAGATGTTTTGATGGTATCTCAACTCCAATTAGCAGTTTGAAATCCTTTTGCCTAATTAATCTCTTCCATTGGAGCAACTTATCCCCTGTAAATGATATATTACCCCTCTTAGATTTCATTAGCTCCCTCAATATGGCTTAGCGACCATTCTTTTGCTTGTGGTTAACTCCTTGATTAAATAGGTGTTTTTGTTCCCGGGAGTTAACCATGTTTTTGTGTATGTAATTTGCATCTCCTTGATGCCTTTCTAATACAACATCTTACCTCATTAAAAAAAAAAAAAACTCGTAGTCGAACCCATATAGTCTGAGAATGAGGCATAGTCCTTTTTTTTTTTTGGGATAAGTAGGATTGATGTGTATTTTTATGATTATTGACTGTGCATGTGGATGTATTGATTCATATAACTGACCGTATATAGTTTGTATTGATGCATAGTTGATCATTGATTGATATGGTTGACTGTGCTTATTGATGTGGATTTGAATTGATTCGTAATCAGATCTTTAACTATTTTGCATGTGATTGTGAGTCTTAATAGTTCTTTTAGAGGTGGGTCTAGAATTTAGAGTTAGTGACTCGGATAAATTGAAGTCTATTATGTGGAGATATTCTTGAAACCTTTAGAGTACATATACTGTACGAACCATTTGGTCAAACCTAATGCTAAAAGCTTATTTGACTTTTTTCCTATATAAGAATCTCGACACATCCTATAAGAGAAATTTGTGTTATCATCTCCTAGCTTCAACCATGTAGCCTTGCTTCTCTGGGCCAACAACATTTCCGCCAAATAGCTCACCCTCTTAAATCCTCCCCCAACCTCTTTCTCCTCTTTCAACAGTAGTAAACACATAGGGTTAACCTGTAGTTGTTCTTGCACTGTTTTCACCTTTTCTCTTAAACTATTCACCTCACGATTAAGGTTGCTGAAGTATTGCACATGTAACCTTCTTAATGTCTGTTTGAGCCCCTTCATTTTCATCACAACTTTGTAATTTGACACCCTTCCACCTGTATTTGCCATCCCAATGTAGGAATGTCTTTGAATTGTGGGTGAGCATTCCACATGTTGCAGTTTTTAAAAGGTCTTTTCTGTTTAGGTTTATCAGCCAACAAACTAACATGTATTGGGTTGTGATCACTACCCCTTTCATGCATAAAATGAGCTCGACACCCAGGCATCTCATCCAACCTTTCTCCATTAATGAAGACCCAATCCAGCTTAGAATACACTCTATTGTGCTTACCCTTATCATTCCAAGTATAGGTGCTGCCAGTACTAGCCATTTCCTCTAACACACACACATCGAGCCATTCCTGAAATTCTGCCACTTCCGCAAGTGTTACTGGATTGCCACCCAGTCTATCCTCACTATGTAGAACATCATTAAAGTCTCCAAGAATTGCCCAAGGCTTTGTGATTCCAACTCCTATTTGAGTTAAATAAGTCCACTATTATTTCCTTTCCTCCCCCCCATTGTAAGCATAAACTAATGTCATGTAAAATTCCTTTTATAGAGTAATATAATTAAAAAGACATGTGATTGCTTGTGCATTCTCACTACAAATTGTTACCTCACACATATCTTCTCTCCACAGCACCCAAATCCTTCCATTATAATGGGAAGAATGATTCGTATGATACTTCCACCCTCCAAATAGATTACCTGATATATATTCTATATTGTTACTTTTTGTTTTAGTCTCCAATAGACAAATAATGTTCACTTTAAGCTGATTACAGAGGAGTTTGACCTCCTTCTGCTTCGTGAGGCCATTTAGGCCCCTTACATTCCAACACACTACATTAACCATTTCCCTTAGGGATTGGTTTTGTGGCCCCAACATTCCTGACTTGTTCTGCAGCCATCTCTTGTTCTCCCGCTTGAGTCAAAGATTGGAATGAATTATTTACTACCACAGCTGTAGACTTGTTTGCATTATACTGAACCCTCTGTTTCCCATTGCCTCGCTAAACTCTCCTTTGTACAAATCTGTCCTCCCTGCCTTTATCTTCTTGCTGTCTACCTGGTTCCTCTACCCCTGTCCCACTAGTACTTTTTGGTATAGGATTTAACTTCCTACACTCTGCCTTTACATGGCCACACTTATGGAAATGCTCACAGAAGGAAGGCTTCCAATCATAGGACACCTTCTGTGTAAGCACTACTCCCTTTTCATTCTGAAACATCACTTCTTCTGGAAGTTCATTACCCACCTTCACCTCTACTAACAATCTCGCAAAGCTTAGCCCCAATTTCTTTTCAGTGTGCTTTTCGACCATTAAAGGCTTCTCCACTAGGTTTCCAATCTTGCTCATCCCTTTTGCACTCCAATATTTGAAGACTAATCCAGGCAGCTTAATCCAAATAGGGACTGTTGTTAATTCTTCTTTGGAAAACCCCATTTCAGGTGACCGTGCTTTGACAATAAGTGGCTTATTGTCCGTATCTCCCCCAAATTTATTGTATATACCCATTCAGTACAGCCATTCTCCTTTATTCCGATTTGTGTTTCGTTTTTTTTTTTCGGGGCTACATCTTTATTTTGATGAGACAGAAGTTTTTCAACTACCTATACTAGAACATTGCCTTGAAAGAGACTGATGATGAAAGCAAACCGTAAGTAATAGACTTGCAGCTATAGACTTATTTTTGATAGTTTAGATGAGTAGCATGGTATTTTTGTTTTTTTTGGGGGTAAAAAGTTGTATTATACCAAAGTGAGAATTGAAGTACAAGGGGTGAACATGCTACTGGACAGTCGTCCCAGCAGTCAGTTCAAGCTAGTATACCAAAATAACTAATAGATTGCCATTACTGCATTACAGGATACACATTAAAATTCACTAACCAAGTTGCTACTCTAGTCTCGCTTTGTGCCTTGTAATGGATCTCTTGAATGATGTTTTTGATCGAGATCTTTGGTTGTTTGACTCTTTTGCTGGAAGATACACATGTTCCTCTCTTTCCAGACATGGTATACTGCTCCTGCTAACATCATTCTGTTCACACATTCTCTTGGCTTTCTTCCTTTTGCCCATTTCTCAGCACATGGAAGTTCATCATTCCATTGCATAGGGTCTCTATTGATATTCAGCCATTGCAGCAACATCTTCCATATGCTGATACATCACATTCAAAGAATAAGTATGCAATGGTCTCATTTTCCTTTTCACAGAGGGGACAATTTTATGTTATTCTCTATTTTCATTCCTGGCCAAGTTTTTTTTGAATACTTGGTCACTGTTGGATCTACTATTTGATCTAATATCATGATGATTTTGAACATATGATCAATCAAGATGGTACAGAATTTTACTAATTCGTCGAAAAGTAGTGATTTTTTATACAATGCTGTTGGTTGATTTATGCTGTTTTCTGTATGTCGGATTGCCCTTCCACTTCTCTTTGGGGGGTTTTTTTGGGGGGGGGGGGGTCTTAACATTATAGTTTAATGATAAATAACTTGTGAGGCTAAGATTTATACCATGACCACCCGCCATATCTTGTTAATTTCACTTCACTCTTTGTATTCAGGATTTTTGATTCACCTAATGATGATTCAAGCAATTCAAACACGACTTCTGAGTTCAAAAACAAACCTGATGGCTGGGAAACGACTTCAAAAACACAAGATGGGAATATATGGGAGATGTCACAAAGAGAAGAAGATATCTTAGTCCAAGAATTTGAACGCCGAATTGCATTCAACAAATTCCAGGTTTGCGAAGAAAATCTGAGTTATAAATTAAAGCTTAGTTTCCGGACAATTTTTGTCTTCTTTGTACTTGGATTTACTGCACTCAAGCTGGGGGTCTTTCGGAAACAGCCTCTCTACCTCTACGAGGTAGTGGTAAGGTCTGCGTACACTCTACCCTCACCAGACCCCACTTGTGGGATTCCATTGGGTATGCTGTTGTTAAGCTTGGTTTCTGGACGAACTTCTTGTTAGATCTGCTGAATCAGTAATCTTTGGTTAGACATATGTCTTTTTCCCACAAGCATACTAGTTTTGCTTAGATCCTCCTTTTTTTCTTTCCCTTTTATCTGTTTCCCTTGATAAGAAAGGTATCAAAATCCTTTTAACTACACAGACCAAGTGGTGCAAGATTGTGCTACTTATAAACAAAAATAGCTAACTCGTCCAAACATTACAATAGTTGAACTAGACGTGTATTTTTCTGTTGAACATCCAGGACTTGTCTTTGATGAAGACATTGAACCTGAAGGAGTGATAAAACTTCAGTCATTAGCCATCACTTCATAATATTTGTTTTTGGACAGGTCACTTTCAGTCTTTCACAACAGTTTATGAAATGAAAAAAAGAACAAAATCCAAACAAGATAATAAGCTTACCATCTCCTCTACTAGGTGCTCCATTAGTTCTTGGGGCAAGGCATAAATTATTGTTCTATTAAAATCTTCTATTTTATAAAATATTGGAGGGCTACCAGAATGTTCTGCCTAATAGTTTCCCAGCAGCCTTTGATGTAGGCAAAATGAAAACTGTCTGATCTTTGGAGCCTCTTCCTCTTACATTGTAGAGCCAATACTGAATATTCATCTGAGATTGGCTTTTCTAGTCACTCAAGCTTTTTCTTGCGAAGGCATTGGGATACCTTTACGTTGTCATATCTCAATGGATCTCTCTGCATAGAGGTTTCCATAAGTTGCACTACCACATTCCTCGGTCTATATTCCTTTAACTACTACTTCCCTCTTATATGGATGTCACCAATGTTGTATGTCCTCTGAGCAGTGTACATTTAGGGGGGGAAAACTTTTGTTATAGTCTCCTGCCATTACTAGTGAAGTGAAGGCAAGTGCTCTCAACAAATCTTTTTGACCAAATATAGCTCTCCGAACTCCCTTCCTATTCATCTTCTTGGAGGTCCACATCTTTGGTGGTAATCATTCTCTTTGGGCTAGTCATTTCTGATAGCTAGTCTACGCTTTATTTTCGATCCTAGCTTTACATTGTTCTCCGAGTATGTTTACTCACTTTACCTTGCCGTGTAATCCTAGTATATTATTGATCAATAAAATCGGTAGTTGGTGGATATCTTGGTCAGTAGTATGATGGCTTGGCACCTTCTTTTTTCACGAATCTTCACTATTCCCATGAGGTAGTGGTAAGGTTTGCCTACATTCTACCCTCCCGTGACCTCACTTGTGGCATTTCACGGGGTATATTGTTGTTGCTTCACTCTCGAACAATACAAGCTTGAAGAGATAACTTTTTCCAATTTCATGTAGCCCAGTTCCATCACATCCTTGTCAGTTGCACAATTCCAGGATTTATGGTACTTGAATGGTGACTTGTGAGTTATTCCTAGACAGGAAAATAGCTACATGTTTCTCGTATGTTTGATGGACCTCATTTTGAATTATCTTCTGCCTATCACCCAAAGGGGTGGTGGTCAATGAAGTGGATTGAGAACCATGAGGTCTCAGGTTCAAATTCTAGCAGAGGCAAAATTCGAGGTGATTTCTTCTCATCCGTCCAAACCTTGGTGTAGAGAGTTATCTGGTACATGGACTGGTGGGAGGTAGCAGGTGCCCTTAGAATTAGTGGAGAAGCTTGCAAGCTTGCACTACGGTTGTAAAAAAGAATAAATCTTTTGACTATACTTGACAGTTTTCTAAAGAATATTTGTATCTTTTAATGTGTTTTCATTTTAACATGTACTAACTATTCCTCTGTGATTCTGTTTGCTAATGGATAATAGCAAATTAGTAAAAGAATATTAGTCTGATTTATAAGGTGCTGACATTGGATAGTGAAACATTGTGATATGTTGTTTGCTCTTGTTTCTAATGCTGCATAAATGTTTATTATGCAGATTGCCAGTTTTATTAAAACCCATATATTTAGTCGGAGGAGGCCTATAGATGGTTGGAAGTATATGATAGAGGAGATCGGTCCAAATGCCAGAAAAGGGAAGGGCAGTGTTTCAAGATTACCTAGTATAGCAGATGCATCAACTCGACCTTTCAGGGAGGAAGAAACATCGTCCAACACTGCTTTCCCCTCTAATCGAGGGAGAACTGAAAGGCGGTAGCATTTTGTAAATTCTTTTTCTTAGAATAGAGTGACATTGCCAAATCTGAGTATGCATGTTATAAAATTAGTATTGAACTTGTAAGTTCTATTGAATTTACAGAATTTTCCATAGGCCCTATTGGAAATTATTTTGTTTTCCATGTAGTTAAGTTTTATTGTATTTGTATTACTAACTAGAGGTCTTGGGTTCAAGCCCTGAGTATGGAGAAAATCTTGTTGGGAGTGTTACTCCCAAATGGGCCCTGTATGATTTAGTCAGGCTCTATTGCGAGCTCTGAACACCAGGTGGGTAACCAAAAAAATAAGGCCACGTGCCTTATTATGTTCGGGATAATCACTGTCCATTGGTCTGTCGATTAGAGAACTTGAGCATGTTAGACTATCATGCTCCAAAGCTGGGTGAGATGTGATCGACACCTGGCTCTAGTCGATTGTTGAGGAGCAATAACATAATTATTGAAGTGGGGTTTGAGGAGGGTAGTGTTTACGCAGTCTTACCTACTTTGTGAAGGTAGAGCTAGATTATTTCCAATAGAACTTCAGCTCAAGTAATGAAATGGTAAGATAACTAAATTGAACAGTTTGCTTTAACTAAAAAAGGCAACACTGAAGAGGAACTGGTCCTTTAGATAAAGAACTTGAGACTGTTTGAAGAAGTTGTTCTTTATAGACTTGGATACTAATCAATAAGAGATGAAAAATTTGCTCATCCATTTGAAGAAGGGAAAATTACCCAATTAAGTAAACATATATTAGTTAATTAGTTAATATGACTACAATACTACAATTTGCATTAATTACAATTCAGAACTTACTTTCTAGCTATAATTACATTCTCTCTCGCCTCTCTCCTCTCTCCTCTCTCCATCTCTCTGGAATCTCGCTCGCCACTCTCCTCTTTTTCAATCATCTCTCCCTTGTCTCTCTCCTCTCCCTGTCCAGTCTCTCTCTTTCGCTTCTCTTCTATCAATCTTATCAAACACAAATGTATAATTTGTGTTTGTATAAAACGAGAGAGACGATATGTACAAATACAAATACATGTCTCTCCATCCATGCACTTATAATTATATAAATACAAATCTTTCCCTGCCTAGTTCTCTTTTGTCTTTCTCTCTCTATCGCTTTATAGAAACGCAAATTATACAAATACAATGAATAATTTCTGTGTGTATAAAGTGAGAAAGAGATTGGATATACAAATACAAATGTTTTAACTCGATTCAATTATATATGAATTCAAATTGTATGTGATATATAAATACAATAATTGATACATATACATAATAGTTACATATATACAATTATCTAATCAATATACCTATACAATTCACCTCTCTCCACTCTTTGCCCTCTTTCGCTCGCCTATCTCCTCCCTCTCCCAATCTCGCTCGCTGCTCTCCTCCCTATAACATGTAGCTACGAATAGTAATTAACAAACTATAGCTATGGAGCATAATTAAGCTATTTTTGAGTGACTATATGAGAAAATTTCCCATTGAAAAACCCCAACTGAATCTTAAAGAGTAGACATTTTTTATTTATGATAATTAAATTTTTATATATATATATATATATTATCTACACGATTATAAAAGGCACGAAACTCCAACACAAATTAATGTGGATAGAATTTTATCGTTTATAAGTGTATTATTACACGTTTGATAATTTTTAATTGCAATTATTGATAAAAAAATCATTATTGGTCACATTTTTATTTAATTCCAAATTATACTACAAGAAAATTACAATCATTTATCAAAAAGTTACAATTTATTTTGAAACCCTTCATTATTTGACATTTTTAATTAATAAAGAATTTAATTATTTCCTTATATGATGACACTACCAATACATTATATTTTCTTTTCATGTTCTTATTTTTAAAATTTTAAATCATTAAAAAAAGTAGTAAGTGAATAGTGAATACGAATACATTAAATACTATTTTCAAGTTTTTTTAAAATAATAATTTTCTTAATTTTCTTGTATAATGATATATAAATGCATTAAGTTCATTATCCATATTTTTAAGTTTTACTTTTTATATTAGAAGTTGCAATGTGATTACATATTATGCGTATTTTTTACATTGCACTATGGTGCCTTTCAATGTTTTCATTTGGTGATTAATATAATAAATTTGGTTACAAAAGTTACGATTAATTTTAGTGTTTACCCAAGGCATTCTTGTAACCGATAAAAAAATATTTTATGCGATAAAAAATACAATTAACAATTTAAAAAAAATTCATTATTTGGTCTTGTGGTCATCAGGTCATATCATTTAGTAGTGTAGTAAATTTCCTTTCAAAGCTTTTATGTATTTAGTTAAATTTTTCTAGTTCTTGACTCTAGACTGTCTATTATTTTAAAATTTTGAATTAAATCGCTTAAATCTAAATATCTATCAATAATGTTTTTGACAAAAAAAAATTAATGTATTTTATTACAACAAATGACTAATATTTTATTAATTTAAAATAGTCCTTCCCAATATAAATAAATTCTATGAAGAGATGTTGTTGGGATGCTAAAATATATTAACGCAGATTAGCAAATTTACGATGCAACGATGGAAAGCAGCCAGAAAGTGAAACATCATTGGCGTGTCTTTAAAAAATGAATTTTCTTGTTTTCATAATTTTATTTTTTAAATAGTCTTATATATTTTGAGGATGCAAATGGTAATAGACTCAATTGTGTGTTTTTAAAAAAATGATTTTTCTTGTTTTTGGATTTTTACTTTTTAATGTATATTTTGACAATGAAAATGGAAATGACGTTGTTCTTGGCATGGAATTTCCGAATGCATATTATATGAATCAACTTTTGAATGTCACTAACACATATTATTAGAAAACACTAATATTATGAACTTATTAAATCCAAAAAATATCTCTTTTTAATGAACTATTTTTCTGTTACATGCTTATAATACCTAATCAACAAGATGGAGAAAACAATGATCAATAAGCCGGATGATACAATGATCTAGTTTATTGGATATATATCTTGTAAATATATTAGCTTCATTCTAATGTTTATATCTATTAACTTCATTCCAATATTTTCAGTGTTTATGTAAAATAGATGTGTTAGATTGAATTTAGATAAGTCAAATTGGCTATGTCAATAGTAGGATCATGACTCTACCCGCTCAAAGTTTGTTTGAATTAAAGTGGATTGAATTAAGATAGATTAAATTGAAGCAAAATTTTAGATCCTAATCCATCCTAATTATAACTCAAATTGAAGCAAAATTTCAGTCATCTTAGATCCATTTTCTTTGAGTTGATATTATTGTGCACAGGCTAAATGCATTTTCAAAAATGTCAAAACATTCCAAGTTACCTCTTTCAAACTAGTCTATTTCATTTCTAGTAAGAAAGAACAAAATTTTTGTATATGAAATTTTAACTAATTGAATTTATTCACTGATATAAAAAGCTCTAAAGCAACTTATCAACAACCCCTAGGCAATAGCCTATAATCATCAAAGTGAATCCTATAAAATTTTGAGTTTATGAGTTTTGAATTTTAGAAAATGCAGTTTACCGAATTCTTGATTAAATATTTTTCTGTATTAAGTGAGTTTTTAAACATAAATATTTGAGTCATAACTATTAGATTTTGTTGAAATCATAGCCAAAGTTATAGCTTCGCCCCTACTTATAAGTGTTTTTTGGCTTATCAATACAATAGGTAGATACCCGAAGTGTTTCTAAGTAGGGGCTACTTTCAAATGTATACAATAAAGTAATAAGTTTATGATAAAGGATAAGTTTACAATAAATATAGTCATGTTTTATTTACATAAAAAATAGTCAAAAATCATTGAAAGTATACATTGACTAATCAATATAGCTTGCCAAAAGTCACAAAAAGTATACACTAACTATATAATATAACTTACCTATCCATGAGCTATACAGTAACTATATATTATGATACACTCAAAAGCTAAATATAACTTAACTATGCATGAAGTATACATTGACTATTAATCTCAATCAGCTCGAAATCACCTCTAAATCGTCTCAAAATTTTAATATGAAATCCTTTCGACATTTTATCACGACTCTGACCTGCCGTGAGTGGCACCCACACTAAGTCTCTGGTGGAAGAACCAATTACCAATCCAATATCAACCCACCAAACCATTTAAAAACCAAGTCATAATATAAAATACTAAGAAAATAGTGTAAAACAACTAAAAGGTTGAGTTTTCCTAAACTCCATCAGTCAACCAATAACAAATGCAGAATAAACTCTCTAGGATTTAAAGTCATAGTACCATAACATCTAACCAAATGAAGAAGAAAACACAAGTCTAGAATGTTTGAAGTTGAATAATGGACCAAGAAGGAAGAGAGGAATTCACAGCAGCTCAGAAGAAGTGGCTCACCCTTAGATTCAGATAGCGGAGGTCTAACAATTGAGTCACGAAGCAACCGCTCTGAAGATGTCCTAATCTCAACAAAGAAAAAACAAGTGTACTATTAATACACAACCACAATGTACTTGTAGGATCATTGACTAGTTTTAGTATATATACAAAATATGAATAGATAATCACAACTGTAACACCCTATAAAACTAGAAGACTAAGCTAGAGCCTAACGTAAAACTAGTACGTTAAACTAGAGCCTTACGTGAGAGTTTTTGAGTTTGATGTGAGAGTTAATGTTGTAAAAGGATTCCCGTACATACAATAGACGTTTTAGGGGCTAAACGTCAAGGTACGACCCCCCCCCCCCCCCCCAAGGACCACCCAAGGGGTACTTAAGGAGGATCCCAAAAATAGTCCCTAATCTGTAATTTTTAGGGAGCTACGGATGGCACCTATGGGGCGTAGGTTAGTCCACGCTCCGTAGCTCCAAGTACTAGGTCAAGGCTGGTGTCTCCCCTACATGTTGAGCTGCAGGTCATGACCTATGGACCTGCAGGACAGCCAGTAGGCCAACCTACGAACCGTAGGTCATGGGCGTGAGTCAAGGGCTGCCAATCTGCCAAGTTTCGGCCAAGGTGAGGGTTAGTTTAGTTAATTCCTATTTTAGTTAGTTTAGTGTAGGGAAGGTTTATATTGATTTAGTAGGCCTATATAAGGGTTATTAAACTATTAAACAACCCTTAACACTTCAAAATTACCAAGACCCCAAATCATAACTAACTTTACCCCAAAATATTTCTCTCACTAGAAACCTCCATTGGAGAAGAAGAAGTCAAGGTTTAGAGCTCAAGAATTCATCTTTTCTCTTCAATTTCGTGGAGAATATTCAACTAAGATATGGTAGTTTTGATTCATGGTTGACTTTTCATCCATGAAGTCCTTAAATCCTCAATTTCAAATTAGACAAAGTCTCCAAAATCTAGGGTTTTCACTCCAAGCCATGGATTCTTTCTCAGAACGTTTTTATGATTTAATTATCTTATATTAACGTTTAATTGCTGTTTTATGATAAATTCTTCCATGAATCCATGAATTTCACTAACTTCTCAAAATGGATCTTAAAGTGTGGATGTTGATTGGTATTAACATTATGTTGTAGAATCATGAATATAATGAATTGATTACTTGAGTTATGTGTTAATTAAGGAATTTCTATAGTCTTGATGTTGATTTTCCTCCAATATAACCCCCATGTCCCAATTTGTGACTAAGTGATGTGGGTGAGTTGAATTGTATGAGATTTTCTTGTAGTAGCTTAGTTAATTGAATCATGTCACCATCTATATCTAATGTAGTAATTCTAGATTGATTGGTTGAATGTGATCTATAGCCCTTGAAGGGAAAATCATGAGAATTAGATAGGTGTATGAGACTTGTGTGCATTCAATTAGATTGCTTTGAGAGTAAAGTGAACACATTATAATCTAATTGTTGTGTTGATTTGGATGATTATCCTTACTTGCACACTTAGATAAGAATACCATACAATGTGAAAGGTTCGTCACATGTGGTGATTCTAAGGGTTGAAGACTAGTCTCCCCTAAGAAATCTAGGAGCTTTAGAATGAGTTGTTGGATTGAGTGTCAAGACATTCTTCCTTAATCATCAACTTAAGTCAAGACTTAATATAAAATCAAATGAGAATTAGTGCTTAGCACTGAAAGGATATGAATATGAGATGGAAGCTTATACACTAGTTGAGTCCGACTTCCCAAATGGGTTCCTTTTGCACTAGTTGAGTCCGGGTTCCCAAAATAGTTGTATCATGGATGGAAACTTTCTACCATAGTTGAGTCCGGGTTTCTAGTAGCAATCTTATTATGCCATAACTATGTGCCCACATAGGTTACTTAGCTTTGGTTTCACCCAAGCTAAGAGTATAGTTCTATCCTTGGCAAGTAGAGCAACCCCTTTTCGGTGTGGGCTAGACACCGAATTCCATGAACAAGCTCTTATGGTCTATGTCGGTTATAGCTAATTCCCACAAACTATTTAGTGTGGGTGAGGTTATGAGATTTCATCCCTGCATTGCACAAGTAGGATTTGGGGTTAGTTATGGTAAGTTCTTATGTCATGATTATTCATGTAGTGAATGTACTTTTGACTAGATGGTAATTGCATTAGATACCAAGGCTACTTGTAATTTTGTATGCTAACTTGTATTATTGCCATGGGTTGCTTTCCTTGATATAGTTGACAAAAAGTGAATGTTCATTGTCTATGAGAAATAGGCTAAAGATGAGTTAAAAAGATGGTAAACATTAATGAGGATATAAAGTGACTTGCTTAGTATAGGTGGGAGTATGGGATCTTACTTACGCATTGCACAAGCTTGCCTTGAGGTGGCTCATGACATATTTCTCTCATGTCATACTAAAACTAGACTTTTATTGACTATGTATATGTTCCTAATGGTATTCCTTATACTCAATAGTTGTGATTGTTATTTACCATGCTATAGTCTATGCCTTATTATGATGTCTTTTATGCTTATGACTTGTGTTTTCACACTACTTTCTAAATGATAGTTTAAACTAGCAAAGTGCATGCATTTAACAAAGATGTTGTCCCTTTTTGCATGTTTTCAAAGGTTTTCATGCATGGCTATCATACTTAGTACATTTTGTGCTAACCCATATTTTCTTCTACCTTTTTACAAAGTGTTGGGTTTGGCGATATCGACTTTCATCTTTGTGGCTGGGATCATAGTAGATCAAGAAGAAGAAGATTGGTGAGTCCTCATAGTATTCGAGGGCTTGGCCATTATGTCCTTTTTGTCTTTTCTTATGTTTTAGACTTTTGTAAGGGTTGTGTCCCTAAGATTGTATTCAAGTGTTATAGATGGTTTGAGACATAGTGTTATAAACACCCACTTATTTTTATAAAGGACTTCGATTGTAAAGAAAAGTTTTAAATTCCATACCATTTTTCTATTCCCTTATGTTATGATATGCTATGAGGCTTGTATGAGACTTTACGAAGTTTTGTACGCCGTGTTACGTCTAGGGGGTTGTAACACCCTGGAAAAATGGTAGGTTAACCTAAAGCTAAATATGAGGATTAATGTAACTTTTCGGAGATGGTTAGACTAAACTAAAGCTAAAATGAAGGAGGTAAACATCTAGGATGAAGGTAAGGACCTAAACTACCAAGGGAGAGTGAAGGAGAACTTGCTTCTCTTTGGACCTAGTTGGCGATTGGGCAGCATGATCGCCCAAGTGACTTGGCGATGCGCCAAAGTGCACTTGGGGTCGCCTAGTGGGCTGTCCCTTTGGCCTAGGTTTTTGGAAAAAGGGCGAGCTAGGTCGTGGGTCGCCGATTGGGTTGGCAATTCGCCCAATAGACCACCCCATCGCCTAGTGAGCTGCCCATTTTGGGAGCCTACTAGAAATTCAGGCTAGCCAAGGGCTTATTAGGCGAGTCGCCTAGTGCCCTTCGCGAGCCAAAGGGCGAGCTCCAGCATGGGGTTGTGAAATTTTTATAGTTTAAGTAAGGGTCTTTAAGTAATCTCTCCGAAACTTAAACCAACACTTTCCCACTCTTTTCCTAAAAAGTATATATACCTTTTAAAGTCAAAATTCTTCCAATTTAGTTACTCCCACTTAATAAAAGAAGAAACCCAAGAACATCATCTTCCTCTCAATATTTCTCTCTCTAAACTCAAAGAAGAAGAAGAAACCATTGGAGCACGGGTTTGTAGATTCTCAAGGTTCTTTCCCAAATTTCTTGGAGATTCTTAATTGAGGTATGGATGCTTTTCATCTTTGGGAAGCTATCACCCAAAGAGCCCCTTCAAAATATGTTTTCGAGATTCCAAATCCCCCAACTATAGGGTTTTCAATCTCTAATATGGGTCTCCTTCCAAAATGATTTCTATTGTTTAAATATTGTTTATTGTGATTGATTAAGATGATTTATGGTTAGATTAATGATGTATTGTTGGATTTTGATGAAAATCTCTCTTGGACCCATGATTTCCCCTTCTTCTTAAATTGTGAACTATGTATGACTTGATTGATGATGGGAGCTTGACAATTGATTATGTTTACATTGATTATGTTGTTGAATAAATAAATCCCCCTACCTAATGTGATAATTCTTGAAGTTAGGGTTGATCTTGATTCCTTGCCTTGAAGGGAAATAAATAGGGTTTATATATGTTGATGAAGATTGTATATGAGTTCATGATTTACTTAGATAATGATGATCCTATGATTTTTGTAATTATGGTATTGATGTGAGATCCTTATTCCCTATACCCTTACACTTGATTATATATGAAATATGTATGTATGTTATGAAAAGCTTGTTGTGTTGATTGAAATGCTATTCTCATGAAACACTATGAATGTTGTGTGAAAGGTTTACTCACATGTTGATGGTTCTAAGGTTGAAAGGTCATTCTCACCTAATGTATCTATGAGCTCTTATGGTATTATGTTGGTTGGGTGACTAGTGCATTCTCTTGTGAACATGAACTTGAGTAAAGACTTAATATGACTATTAAAGGGAATTATGCTTAACACTGAGCGGATATGAACAATGAGATGAAAGATTTTACATTTAGCAAGTCCAGCTTCCCAATATATGTTGTCTCATGGGATGGAAACCTTTTACGCTAGTAGTCCGAGTTTCTAGTAGCAATCTCCATATCCCATAACTATGTGCCCATATAGGTATTTAGCTAGTAGATCTACCTAAAAGCTACTATGAAAGTTCTACTTTAGGTAAGTAGGACACCTCTTTTCGGTGTGGGGGTAGAACACCAGATTCCATGTAGCTCACATGGTCTATGTCGGTTAAGGCTAAACTTCCCTATATGATATGAATAAGAACTATGATAAGAACATGGACTTCAATTATGACTTCTTGAGAGGTACTACTTAGTATGAGTGAGGGTATGTGACTTCACTTATGCATTGCACAATTAGGCTTTAAGAGGGGTTATGGTGAGGTTCTCTTATGTTATGATGACTTATGAATTATGTAAGAAATATATGTATAAATGTTAAGGTTGACTTTACTTGATGTAACCTATGAATATGAATGACTCCTTACTTTTGTATGATGGTTATGAATGAGGTAAAAGTAAGCTAGGTATGTTGTTGGTAGCCTAAATGTGATACTTAGCATTTGATAGGGTTATGGGATCTACCTTTGCATTGCACTAATATGGCTTTGAGTTTCTTATATGTTGGTTTGGCTTATGTTTATTTATAAATGTGCATTGTGGCTTTTAAACTTGATAAAGGCATGATTTCAACTAAATGTTATTTTAAGGATTTTGTGCATGGCTTCTATACTTAGTACATTATTTGTGCTAACCCATATTTTCTACATTCTATGAGTACGTTCCGATCGTTGATACGCACTTCTCCTTTCAAGTGAAGCTTGGGTTGACTATTCCCCAAGCTTGGTGAGTCCACAAGTTAGAGGACGGATTACTCATTTCTAGTTTTATTGTACTTTCCACTTTTGAGACTTTATTGATGTAAAAAGCTATTAACCTTATTTGTACTCTTTATTGTACTAAATGGTGATTGAGAGAAGTCTAGATTATTATGTTCGTTCATGAAAAAGAAGTTGACTTCTATTGTAAAAGTTTTAAATTTTTCGCAATTATTCTATGTCTTTATGTTATGATTATGCTAAGGGCTTGTATGAGACCCCTTATGGGTTAATTACGCCATGTTGCTCCTAGGGGATAACCCCGGGTCGTGACAAACTTGATAATCAAACCACAAGGTTATAGAATGATTCTAGGATGATGTCTCATGAACCACGTCTAGTAGAGTCTTGTTCATAAGTGTGAAGCGCACCACACTTATGAATGAGAGGCTATAAGATGTTTAGGAACTTTCACTTCTTTCATTACTCCTTAGTTGTGCCTTAAAGTTTTAACTCTATGAAGTCCTTTTCCTAACCTTTCTCTTGTGATTATAGGCAATGAATACAAGAAGAGGGAATGCAAGGAGGATGCAAGAGGAGAACGTCAATGAGGGAGTTCCTCCCCAAGCTCCTAATGAAGAGGGGGCTATGACCAATGTGGAGATAAAGACAGCTCTCCAAACATTGACTCATGCTTTAACAACTCAAGTCACTAGGGATGCTAGAGTTCAAGTGAACCCCAATGCAAGTACAACCGCTTTAAGGATTAGGGATTTCACAAGAATGAATCCCCCTACATTCTATGTTTCCAAAGTGGATGAAGACCCACAAGGGTTTATTGATGAAGTGTTTAAGGTGCTTGATACTATGGGTGTGTTTCCACAAGAGAAGGTGGAACTAGCTGCCTACCAATTGAAAGATAGACTTACATCCCCTCCGGTCTTGACCTTACCAGAGGGTACCAATGAGTTTGTGGTATATTGTGACGCCTCTCGAGTGGGTTTGGGATGTGTCCTTATGCAACATGGTAAAGTGATTGCCCATGCTTCAAGGCAACTCAAGGTCCATGAGAAGAATTATCCGACTCATGACCTTGAATTAGCGGCGGTTGTGTTTGCTTTGAAAATATGGAGACATTACTTATATGGGGTCCATGTAGATATGTTTAACGACCATAAGAGTCTTCAATATGTGTTTAGCCAAAAAGACTTGAATCTCCGACAAAGAAGGTGGTTAGAGCTTTTAAAGGATTATGACATGAGTGTCCTTTACCACTCCAGCAAAGCTAATGTAGTTGCGGATGCCCTAAGTAGATTGTCCATGGGTAGTGTGGCTCATGTAGAAGATTAGAAGAATGAATTGGTTCGTGATGTGCATAGGTTGACCCGGTTAAGTGTCCAACTAGTGGATTCCACCAAGGATGGATTTATGGTCCATCATAGTTCCGAATCATCCTTTATGGTTGATGTGAAGTCTAAACAACACCTTGATCCCATACTAATGGAATTAAAAAAATTGGTTCTCAATAAGTCCGTTGAGGAATTCTCCCAAAGGGGAGATGGGGTGCTTAGGTACCAAGGTAGATTATGTGTTCTGGATGTTGATGGCTTAAGAGGGAAAATTTTAGAAGAGGCTCATGGTTCGCGGTAGTCTATTCATTCGGGAGCCACCAAGATGTACCGTGACCTACGGGAAGTCTATTGGTGGAATGGTATGAAGAAGGATATAGCGATTTTTGTAGCCAAGTGTCCGAATTGCCAACAAGTTAAAGCTAAGCATCAAAGGCCCGGAGGGTTGTCCCAAAATATAGATATTCCCACTTGGAAGTGGGAGGATGTGAATATGGATTTTACTGTGGGGTTGCCTCGTACTTGAAGGCAACATGATTCTATTTGGGTCATTGTTGATAGGATGACAAAATCAGCCCACTTTATTCTCGTCAAGACTTTATTTTCGGCGGAAGACTATGCCAAGTTGTACATCAATGAGATAGTGAAGTTGCATGATGTTCCCTCATCTATCATTTCGGATCGGGGTACTCAATTTACTTCACATTTTTGGAAGGCATTCCAAAAAGAGCTTGGTACCAATGTTAAACTTAGTACCGCTTTCCATCCTCAAACAGATGGTCAAGCGGAATGCACCATTCAAACCTTAGAGGACATGTTGAGGGCATGTGTGATAGATTTCAAGGGTAGTTGGGATGACCATCTCCCATTGATTGAGTTTGCCTATAACAATAGTTACCACTCAAGCTAAGGCACCGACCGAGTTGGATCGGCATGCACCGCTCCGCTTGTTCCGGCCCGTAGTCTTCGGGACGGAACGGGACACCGTGAACCGGTACACGGGACGGAACGGTATCATGATTTGATACCGGTGTCCCGGTACCGATTTATCCCAGTTTATTCCGGTTCCGGTTCGATTCCGATCCGATTCCGATTAATTAATTTATATTTTATATTATAATTTATATATTGAATATATATATATATATATATATATATATATATGTTAGGTGAAGGCGTGCAGCAGCTAACTTTCCCGACTCCCAAGTCCCATGCAGCCTTTTCCAAAAGTCACGCCCCTAGTCCCCTACCCCCTACCCCCTGCCCCTGCCGACCTGCCCCATCCCCAAGACCCCAACGGAAATAAATTCAAACGGCTATATTTTTCAATTCCAACATATAATCACAAATTCACAATTTCTAAAAACTATATATACTCCCTCTCTTTATATTTTTAATTACAATTTACATATTTACAATATTTAACAATTAGCAATCATCAATTTCTCTCAATTCTCAATCTTTCTCAAAGTTTTAGACTTTCAATATTCAAGTTTCAAATTTCAATCATATTATTTTGTAATTGTGAAGATTTCAATAATCATTTGGTGAATTTTGGAGTAGGAATCTTCTTCAAACTTGAAGTTTCGACATCAATTTTATAATCATTTGTTATTTACACAAACATTTGGTAACTTCGTTCCACTCTCTAATCTTATATTTATTTTTTGTATTTATTATTTGTAAGTTGTTCTTGTTATATTTTATTTGTTCTTGTTAAATTTCGTATTTTATAATTTATAATTTTATATCATGGAATCTTCTAAAAAAAGTGGAGGTAAAAAAGGTATTGTACACGGAGTAAAAATATGTTTACAAAAAATAAGAATGGTTCTAGTTCTTCTAAATCTAAATTTCCTCTTGTTAGAATGAATACTAATGAATTTACTCATGTGAATGAAACTAGTTTTTCTCGTCCCGGTCCTATAGAAATTAATTCGGATACTCCTATAATTCCCGAAGAGGTTTATGAAAGACATTATGGTAATTATCAAGAAAATGAAGAAGTAGAAATTGATGAAGAAAATTTAGATGATACACCGACTAGTCCCGACCTCAATAGTACTGAAGTTCCACCTCAGGAGGACAATCCTCTGGTTGAAACTAGTCGTCCCCCTATTGTTCCAACTAGAGGTAAAACCAAGGTACAACGTACTTTAAAATCAAATGTGTGGAAAATTTGTTATTTGAATGAAGAAAAAACTTTTAGTATATGTAATCTTTGTAAACAACATTTTAAATATACATCTGGTGGGAGTGGAGGTTCAACGGGGGGATTAAAAAAGCATTTGATGCAAAAACATAGTAAAGAGTGGTTTGCATATTTATCTTCTATTAATGTTTGTGAAAATTCTAGCATTGGAGCATCGGCTAGAGGGTCAAATATGGTTCAAGGTGAATTAAATACTTCGAACCCAAGTGGTCCTCTTACACATCGAACATTTAATAAGGATCGTGATCGTGACAATTTTGCAAAAATGGTTGTTGTTTGTGGTTTACCTTTTAGCTTTGGAGAACATCCGGGTTTTATTGCATATATTCGTGATACATATAATCCTAGTTTTGAAGGTTTATCAAGAAGCATGGTAAAAAGAGATATTTTTGAATTTCAAGAAAAACATTGTCAATTTTTGCGTGCCTATTTTGAAATAATGGATTGTAGAGTTGCTATTACCACTGATATGCATCGTAGTCCTAATGGTTTTGATTATTTAACTGTTACTGCGCATTGGATTGATTATAATTGGAGTTTACAAAAAAGAATTATCGGTTATAAAATTTGTCAACAGAAAAAAATGGAATGTATATTGCTACTACTGTGTTGGAAATTTTAGATTTTTTCAGTCTTTGTGATAAAGTCATTAGTATTACTTTAGATAATGCTTCTGCTAATTTAAATGCTATTAATATGCTAGAACCTAGAATTTGTCCTATTAGTAAATATGATTTTCATGTTAGATGTGCTGCACATGTATTAAATTTGGTTGTTAGTGACGGTGTGAAATTATTTGAAAATAGTTGTGATAAAGTTGATAATGCTTGTTTTTATATTTTTCATATGCATAGTAGTAGTAGAATTAACCAATTTAAAGGGCTTTGTAATGCATGTAAACTTCCGTTTAGAAAAGTTCCTAAACATGTAAAAACTAGATGGAATTCCTTTTATGATATGCTTGAAGTTTCTTATACATATAGAGAACCTATTACTATGCAATTTAATAGTCATAATGCTTATCCTGAATTAAAACTTAATGATAGTGATTGGGATGAAGTAAATGAACTTAGAATATTTTTGAAATCATTTTATGATGCTACTAAAAAATTTTCTGGAATGTATTATCCTACTATTTCCGAAATTTTAATACATATATGTGAGATTTCATCTCTCTTTTCTGAATATAAAACAAATGAATTATTTGCCAGTGCTAATGAAGTTATGATTACAAAATTTAAGAAATATTTTTTTCCTATCCCTCAAATTTATTTAACTGCAATTCTTTTCAACCATGAATATAAAGAATATGGTGCAAAAGCTTTAGTTGAATGCATTTATCAAACTTTAGATATTAAACCAGAAGAACAACCTGATTTGGTAACATGTCAAAATAGTATAAAATTACTTGCTAAAGAAATGTATGATAAATATTGTTCCTTAGATAATGTTGAAAATCCTCAAATGTCTATGCCTCAAGTAGGTGCCCATGGTAGAGTGAAACTTAAACTTGGTCTTGACTCTTCTAATAAATGTGAATTTGTTAAATATCTTGAACAGGGTTCAAATAATATTACAAACGAGGAAGGTATACCACAACTACTGAACTAGTGGAGGGCTCGTGGAACTCAATTTCCAAAACTTAGTAGGATGGTGAAGGATGTGCTTGCAATTCAAGGATCATTAGTAGCTTCAGAGGCAGCTTTCAGTGCGGCAAGATTTCAAATTGGAGACCATATATATTCGTTAGCAGAAGACAGTTTGGAGATATCGGTGCTTTTTATAGATTGGATAAATGTTGAGCGTAGAAATCAAGGACTTCCAAAGTTAGATAGTCAATATGAACTTTTCATAGATTCAGCCATTGGATGTGGTAGTGACAATGGCATGGAACTTCAAGATCGTCAACGAGCTTTACCAAGACCAGTAGTTGATTACAGTCAATCTATAGCTGAGTTAGAGAAAGGCTTTACGGGACTATACAACTATTAGTATTATATTTGAGGCTTAGTTGAAACAGAACCCTTCCTAGAAGGTGGCTGCGTAAAGTATGCACTCTACTAATAGTTGTAAATTGTAATTGTAATTTGTAATACAAATTTAAATAAATTGGATTGTTATTTTTTAAATTTGCATTTGTGTCATTGTTTAATCCTTATTTTTACTTTTATTTTTTAAATTACAAACTTAAGTTATTTAAATTACAAGTTATAAATATAACTTATAAGTTATAACATATTAACAACTTAACAAGTAAGAACTTATAAACTTCAAAAGATTCAATTCTTGAAATTTGAAAACTAAGCTAAAAAACTTTTTAAAAAAACTTTATTAAACTTAATAGGTAAATTTTTTTTTTTTAAAAATATATCTTTAAAATAAACTTAAGTAAAAACTAAAATTACATTATAAATTTCAAAACTATTAATTTAAAGTTTAAACTTAGAAAAATAAAAAAAAAATTTATATTTTCGTAATTCAAAAAATCAAAATAACTAAATTTTTTTTAATCATTTTTTGAAATAGCTAGATGTGTCGTTCCGTTTATCCCATCCCGTTCCATTCCGGTATATAGTGGGATGGGACGGAACTGAGTATTAGTCCCGGTAATTCCGGTCCGGTTCATCCCGGTAACAGTCAACAAACCGGTCAAACCGTCCCGTTTCGGTCCAGTACCGGTTCGTTCCGGTCCGGTGGTTCCGTTCCGGTCCGTTGCGCACTCCTAACTCAAGCATTGCCATGACTCCGTTTGAAGCCCTTTATGGTAGAAGGTGTAGATCTCCGGTTGGTTTGTTTGAAGTAGGTGAATTTGCTCTAATTGGTCCCGAACTAGTTTATGAGTCCATCGAAAAAGTTTGATTCAATAGAGAGAGGTAAAAGACGGCCCAAAGTCAGCAAAAGTCATATGCTGATGTTAGAAAGAGGGATCTAGAATTTGAGATTGGTGATTGGGTCTACTTGAAAATCTCACCTATGAAAGGTGTGATGAGGTTTGGTAAAAAGGGAAAGCTCAGTCCTCAGTATGTGGGCCCTTATCAAATTTTGAAGCGTATTGCGAAAGTTGCCTATGAATTAGACTTGCCAAATGAATTGGCTCCGGTTCACCCAACATTTCATGTTTCTATGCTTAAGAAGTCCATTGGTGATCCAGTATCCATCATTCCTTTAGAGGGTTTAGGAGTTGATGAGAACCTTTCTTATGAAGAGGTCCTAGTGGAGATTTTAGACCGGCAAGTTAAGAAGTTGAGAAATAAGGAGGTAGCCTTTGTTAAGGTCTTATGAAGGAATTACTTAGTTGAGGGTGCTACATGGGAGGCCGAGGCCGACATGAAGTCCCGTTATCCTCATCTTTTTCCTTCTACTCCTATTCAAACTCGAGGTAAGTAGTTTTCTTGAGTTTGGCGTTTTAGAAGTCATTTGTGCTATAAGTGTTCTTTATGATTTCCTTATGATATGCATGTTCTTGTGAGAATTCATGTTTAGCATAAATTGAGTTTTCACGATTTATATGTCCATCATGTTAATTTGCATTTTAGTATGATTGTTGCATATTTGGCTTCATAAGGTGAATTGATGAACATGTTTAGTTACGTTTTGGTGATATGACACATTGGCTCCTTATTGTTGTGTTGAGCTTGTTCGAGATGGAGAAGGTAGTTCCTCTTAAAATGATATGAAATGATGAGTATTGTGCATATTGGGTTGTGAATGTAGTTCCTCCTTCCTTGTGATTGCATTGTTTATAGCTTGAGATGGAGTTGATGATTCCTTCTATAAGTTGTGCATTTTTGTTATGTTGCATGCATGATAGGTTGCTAGTCTTGAGTCTTTAATTTTGTAGGGTGTCTAAATCGTCATTCGAGGACGAATTTTCCCAAGGGGGAGGTAATGTAACACCCCAAAAAAATGGTAGGTTAACCTAGAGCTAAATGTGAGGATTAATGTAACTTTTCGAAGATGGTTAGACTAAACTAAAGCTAAAATGAAGGAGGTAAACATCTAGGATGAAGGTAAGGACCTAAACTACCTAGGAATAGTGAAGGAGAACTTGTTTCTAGTAGCAATGCCTATATCCCATAACTATGTTCCCACATAGGTCTTTAGCTAGTGGATCCACCTAAAGTTATTATGAAAGTTCGACCTTAGGCAAGTAGGACACCTCTTTTCGGTGTGGGGGTAGAACACCAGATTCCATGTAGCTCACATGATCTATGTCGGTTAAGGCTAAACTTCCCTATATGATATGAATATGAACTATGTTAAGAACATGGACTTTTATTATGACTTCTTGAGAGGTACTACTTAGTATGAGTGAGGGTATGAGACTTCACTTATGCATTAACAAGTAGGCTTTAATAGGGGTTATGGTGAGGTTCTCTTATGTTATGATGACTTATGAATTATGTATGAAAGGTATGTGTGAATGCTAAGGTTGACTTTACTTGATGTAAGCTATGAATATGAATGACTCCTTACTTATGTATAATAGTTATGAATGAGGTAAAAGTAAGCTGGGTATGTTGTTGGTAGCCTAAATGTGATACTTAGCATTTGGTAGGGTTATGAGATCTTACCTTTGCATTGCACTAGTATGGCTTTGGGTTGCTTATATGTTGGTTTGGCTTATGTTTATTCATATATGTGCATTGTGACTTTTAAACTTGATAAAGGCATGATTTCAACTAAATGTTATTTTAAGGATTTTGTGCATGGCTTCCATACTTAGTATATTATTTGTGCTAACCCATATTTCTACATCATATGAGTGTAGGTTCCGGTCGTTGATACGCATTTCTCCTTTCAAGTGAAGCTTGGGTTGACTATTTCCCAAGCTTGGTGAGTCCTCAAGTTCGAGGACGGATTACTCATTTCTAGTTTTATTGTACTTTCCACTTTTGAGACTTTATTGATGTAAAGGGCTTTTGACCCTATTTGTACTCTATATTGTACTAGATGGTGATTGAGACAAGTCTAGATTCTTATGTTCGTTTATGAAAAAGAAGTTGATTTCTATTGCAAAAGTTTTAATTTTTCTGCAATTATTCTATGTCTTTATGTTATGATTATGCTAAGGGCTTGTATGTGACCCCTTCGGGTTAAGTACGCCATGTTGCTCCAATGGGTAACCTCGAGTCGTGACAGGGGTACCCCTGGATCGTGACAACAACTCAGTAAGACATAATACATAATTACAACATAAGTACAACATAACCAAGAATTGATATGCATTACAACATGAATCATCATAACACAATAAACCAATTTAGTTCTCTCAGGGAACCCATTCATACAAACTGTTAATGTACCGGCGTGGTACCCAATTCCAAGTTAGTGTACCAATGTGGTACTCGTTCTCATTGTACTGGAGTGATATCCATTCTAGATATTAGTGTGCCAACGTGATACCTGTTTCTGATGTTAGTGTACCGGCGTGGTACCCAATCCCAATCAATGATTCACACAACACAATCACAATGACAACCATAATGAATCACGATCACATATGAACATTCATGTAAATCATTCATTGCATATGATTGATAACATCTTGTAAAGAATAGCAGAAGAAAAGTACAATTAGGGAACCTTCTGCTAACCCAAGATCGTTAATTAAGATCGGAAGATTCAACTAAAGAAGAGAAAGCTAGATGGAAGAATGTGCATTTTGGATAAGGAGAAATTTTTAAAGTACACTAGACTATTCTAGAACCTAATCTATGATATTTCAAAAAATCATTTTTAACTTTTTCATACTCCCCCTTGAAGTAATTTTTTGAAACTACCATAAACTTGTTGCAAAAGAACTTAATCGAAGCTTTCAAATGTTCCTTGGCGAAGATCTCAACAGTTTTCTTTAGACTCCTCTTAGTCTTCCAATGATGAAGATTTTTGGTAATCGATTATCCTGTAAAGAAACAAAAATACGTATTGATGAAATCTCCATCTCTATAGCGGGCTGGCTTGAGTATATTTTGTATGGACTTTTCGAATCATGTGACTTATCTCCTCTTTATTGAGTTTTTTAGCTCCCCTTTTTCTTAACTTTTCTATAGTTATACTATGTGGAGAAACATCTATGATGAACAAATTTGGAACTCCTTTGCTCAAGATTTTAGAACATGCTTATTCCGATGCAACTCCATAATACTGGGAGATTTCAAAAGTATTTGCCTTTTTTATCCGATCAGTCAGTGATGATATCAATTTCTGGTGAAACCTCGACACCATAATTTGATCCACTACCATATTAGAACCTAAAAGTCAATGTACCAAAACATCTAACAATGAACCAAGTCTAAACAATGAGGGATACAACCCCAACCAATGTACTAATAACTAATAGACGAAAGGAGAACTCATGGCAGCCCGAAAGAATTGGCTCACCCTTTCGAACGACGATCACTGATCTCCTAAGCGAGGTCTGCCAATAGTCGCCAGAAAATGCCCTGTACTCAACAAAAATAAGACCAAGTGCAGTATTAGTACACAAACACAGTGTATTGGTAGGATCATGTGGCTATCCCACTAAGTGCAACATACATAAGTCATCACAACAATACAATCACATACATATATCGAACACATACAATATTATCAACATTTACTAACAACGAACAACTTCACTTTTCTCAAGATACACATTTATATCAAATCATTGGTCCTCTCATAGAACCCAAACCTAAACTAGCATACCGGAATGTGGTACTCGATCCAATAATTATGCTGGAACGTAACAACCGATCCCATAGTTATGTCGGAACGTGGCAACCGATCCAAGTTAGTTATGTCGGAACGTGGCAACTGATCCCATAGTTATGCCAGAACGTGGCAACCGATCCATTCAACACACCACAATCACAATCACAAGTATATCATCAAGATCATACATTTAAGTCATGATTTCATAGCAATCATCATTCATCTATCTCATTTACAACAAGTGTGATTAACTTTGCAACATTCATACATATACAGGTATTACAATGAAGCAAAAAGAAACATACATCACACAATCATAGAGTCACAACCATCACCTACCTCGAAACAAGCTTGAAACCCTAAGAAACTTGATCCTTCCCTTTTCGAATTCGTTCCGCTTGTTCTTGGTCTACAAATAATCAATATAATACGGGAATCAATAAACAATCATTAATTACCCGGATTACTAACAATTCTATGAACCCTAGATCAAACCCATGATCCCAATTATCCAAATTAGGGTTGTTTCCACCATAAAATCTATAACAAAACCCTCCCCCATCAATATTCACCCATTCTATTACGTTCTACGGATCGAAAAACAGATTCGGGGAGTGAAAAACTTACCTTTAGCCTCAAGAATGGTGAAAAACGAGTAGGAGTCGCCTGGGGTTCGTTCCTTAGCTCTAAAAGTCAAAAAGTGCATAATGAGGTCGTTTAGGGGTTTATTAACGACTTTAATTCGCGTCGAGCCCGCCACAGCGGCCGTCACCCCGCTGTAGCGGCCCCGCCAATGCGGTACGAGATAGAGACCTAATTCAAGAATTCTAAAATTCTCATTTCACAACACACCTCTAACCAACGACTCTCAGAAAATACTCTTTACGCCAAGATCGATTCTGGGAGGTCTACTCACCCGAATTCAATTTCGTAAAGTCATACGAATTCTTTAACGAGTTATCTAACTACTCATGTAATCAAAATCATAAATACTTCACCCGATTGTTACCAGATTTCCCTACACCTCAAAGACTCCGATTCCGTCCAATCTGGGCTAGGTTGGGAAATTTCAAGATACTACGAAAAAGTTTTCCGGCCCCAAATTTTCCCCCGTTGGCGTTTCTATAACGACGGGAACAGGTTGTTACATATAGTTATCTCTAACTTTCATCTCCTAAATGAATTATTCTCACGTTTCCCATTTGATATGGTCAAACAGAATTTCTATCATACATTTAAAAAAAACATAAGTTATGTATATCATTTTTTTAAATAACTATATCAATGTCTGTTCATGCTTAATTTTTTTAATTTGTTTTTTTGGGGTCGGAGAAGGAAGATCGGGGAGGAAATTACAATGTGGTAAATCGAACCTTCTCTAACAAAGTGAAAGTCTAGGTAGTCAATCAACTGAGCAAATATAATTCTCTTTTATTTATTTTTTAAAATTTACAATTAACATTATATTTATATTTTTCAACACATACCACTAATGAATCTAAAGTTTTCAAAGATTTAATGTACATAAATATCTCAAAAATGTATAATCAATATTTTAAATATAAACAAGTACTTGAATATATACAGGAGTTATAAACGCCATATTTTTAATCTTAATATATTTCTCTTAAGTAGAAAAGCGACTTTGTACAATAGTACTATATCACATCATATATCTACTGTCTTTTAGGAAGATTATATAATAGTTTTACACATATTTAGATATTTTTTTTTTACTTACAAATCTTCATTTAGGTATAAAAACATTTTTATTGATTTTGAGAATTTTTTACATATTTATTTATATTATATTAAAAATAAATAATAAATAATAAATAATAAATAATAAATAAATAAATATATTAGGTATTATGATAAGTTATTAAAAAGACATATTAATGTAAGGATGGTGATTAATGAACAATGGAATAGACATAAGTTAGGATAAAATGATAAAATAAGTAAAATTATAGTGTAAATAATAAGATTGAAAGACAAGCTTCTTCTTTTTCTTTTTAAATGAGAAAGTATATTTTAATTATAACGAGTAAGAAGTCTTAAATTTTGTATGTCATGCTAGACTTTTACCAAATAATGAATGTTCAAATATAAAAAAAAAATTAAGTAACTTAAATTAAAACTCAAAAAATAAAAAGGGAAGAAATTCAATTGCTTATGATACATGTAATCAATTTTTTTAATTCAAAGTCATTTAGCAAAAACAAATTAAAATATAGTAGAAAAAATGTACAAAGAGGTAGAACGCTAATATAATATTTTTGAAGTAATTTTGATCATATAATAAAGTATTTAGATAACACATATATTACTACTAGTTTTGACGCCCGTGCGTTGCACGTGAATATCAAATCATGTACTACACTATTTTTAAAAATAATGAGAATATTATAAAATTAAAAAATTAAGTAAACAGTTATAAAATGAATGATAAAGTAAAAGTTCCTATGAATAGTGGACGTAAACTTTCTTATGATTATTACTACAAGTTAGTCATTCTTAAAATCTTTTAGTCACACCTTTTAAATATATTTTCTCCTCCCTCCCCTATAGTGCTTTACTTAGTTATTATTGTATTGTTGGAGTTCTTAGTTTTAATATAATAGTAGTTTCAAGGGGCGTGTGTTGTAGGTGTATGCCGAGTTATGTAACAACTCATTAGTGTGATAATATTAATAACCTAAATATTTGAGTAAACAATTATATATGAAAACAATAACATTTAAGTTTATGTGATTTATCAATTGATCAACTTATTATATGATTGAATATTATTTGAACTTATGAACCTGAAGGCTAGAAAAAGTAAGTCACCGCAATGCCTTATATTGTTCCGCCATTGCCCTAAAACCAGGAGCTGAAGGTTCCAAAATACACAAGCGAAAACAGATCATGTTAGGACGGTTTCTAGCAATTGTAACCAAACCAACCTATGTCAGTTGACAGAAGAAGTATAACATTGTTTGGAGGTTAGGGAGGCCATCTGAGATAGGTACAAGGCTCTGCTCTGTCAGAAAACGTTGGCTCTGGACCAAACGGGTCAGAACGAAACACCCTAAGTTCATAAAAGTCTTTAAAGGAAGCCGAAAGCTCTTGGAGATCAGTATCTTCAATATAATCTAGTACCTGCAGTACATTCATTCAAATTAAAATGTCTTAAAAACTAAGTAACAATACCAAACTTGTAGCAAGAAAGATTAAGGGCCTGTTTGGATTGACTTTTGGCTTATGACTTATAAGCCAAAAGCCATAAGTTAGGATTTCTAACTTATGATTTTTGGCTTATTTTTGTTATTTTGACTTTAAAATAAGTGTTTATAAGCACTTTTTAACTTTATCCAAACAATTTAAAACTGCTTAAAAGCACCTAAAATAAGTCAATCCAAACGGGCTTTAAGAACCACTAGCGGGAAATACTTCTAATGTCACAAGAAAAGAGAAAAGATGATTAAAAAAGTCTTCAGCATATAAGCATTTAATTACGGTTGCTAAATATGTCATACAACCACTGCATATGAGAATTACACAACCAAAGAATCTATCATCCAGATCCTACTCATTTATAGGTTGAAAACTTCAACTTTTAGAAAAGATGAATTGTTTTAGCTAACCTTATGAGTGAAAATTATCTAGAGCATTGAATCTTCCTTACCTGCATACAACAATATCATGATTTTTTATCTTAGATATCCCTGCCATCAACATAAATCACAAGACGATTAACATGTCGAATATTGTGTGTCTTCTCTTAGAATTCCTTGCCTTAAAGGATATCATGCCCTTCAAGTCTCTTACAGCCTACAACAACTTCTGTGAGGTTCGAGGAAATATCAGACATTCCTTTGAAGAGTAGGGAACTGTACCAAATTCAATCAATTGGAAAGCACAACACAATAGGTCTGGAAGCTTCTCAAGGGGCACAACTTGAATTAGCCGAAGTATCTTCAAATTAGGAGAGCAAACAATCAGCCAATCCATGACTGAGTCAATCTCTACTTAGGTCCTTCACTTCACTTTTTTCCAAGTATAGTTCTTCCAGATTATGAATTTATTTCTCAAAAATCATGTTTTTTAAAAATAACTTCAATCATAATATTAGTGATTAAAGAGTGAAAATTACTCACCAGAACTCCTTGCAGTGAGGCAACTTCTATTTAACCTTAATATTCGCTTGTCCAGTATTATTTTTTCAAAAAAGTGAAAAACAACATAAACGGATGTTCATCATTTATGTCTCAATAATGAAATCAGTTTCTAGGACTCCTTAAAAAAAATCGGGTAAACTAACATATAACCTACCAAAATAATTCTTCCACAGACCACAAAAACTTTGCAACTGTTTTCTTATTAGTATTTGGCCTAGTATTTTCGTTCAGAACCTCTTGCACTGCGTGTGTCGCGACAACTTCTTCACGATGTTTGTGCCCAGACGATTCATACTTGAAGAATTTTCTGAAATCAGACAAAATTTGTAGTAGAGAGATGACGAACCATCACGTGTGTACGACAACTGATGTTTTTCCCCAATAATATAATCAATATTGAACAAATAAGGAAGATTCAGACGGCAATATCATCTGCTCAGATTTGTGCAAATACTATTAGCCAATCGGCTAATCCGTCATGGCCGCAAACAGGCATATGATTGATCGAAAGTAAGTTGTTCTTAAAAATGACAACTTTTCTCTGGAGACTGAAGCAGCATTTTCTCCAAATTGAGTTATGACACGTTGTCATCTCTTAATTAGTAGGAATTGTAGGCAAATATTTACATGTCTTCAAAAGCATCTAAATCACTATCATCTACATCTCTATCCTTCTAGAAGAGTACATCTTAGGAAATCTCTTCAAAAGTTTTAGCAAATTCTATAAGAAAAAAATTTGAAAGAAAATTTCAAAATCAAACTTATAACCATTGTTGAAGCACTGCAAAGTTGGATAATCTTCATGTTTTCTATTATGTTGATACCCTCTGCTCAAATAATCAGTAGTACATGAGTTTCGGGAGGATATATATATATATATATATAAATATAAATATTTGAAGGTATAAATTGATAACTTAAAAGGTGTTAATGGTGCCAGCAATTTCACAAAAGTTTATTCCCATGTTTGTTGAACGTGAAATATATGTGCATAAAGGAAAAATCAATGATACACTGAAGAAAGGAAAATAACACATTGTAGAAGAAGGTTTGATTTAATAAGGAAATAATAGGGCATAGTTCATTTTTTACACACATTTTCGTTGTTTGCAGAAGTTGGGTGTTTGATGTGGAACTACGTTGGACGTATTGTTTTGAAGAGAGAAAAGCTAAAAGTTGCATATGTTGAGATTAGATGGGCGTTGCGGCTGTTCAGAATTGAGCAAGTGGTGATGACTATTGGTGTATGACTTTAACTTGTAATGGTGTTTTTAATTAGTTTTTTTTTTAAGTTAAGGGTATTTACGTAATTTAACATTTAAATTTGGAGTTCATGCTTTTAAGGTAGTATAGATTCATAAATAAATTTGAAATTGAAGAGATGTGGAAAATAAAAATTATTTTCCAAAGAGAAAAATATAATAACATAAAATAATTAAATATATATTTTTTATATTAATAAGAAGAACTCTTGATTATATTAAGCTAAGTGATAAGCTAATGAAAATCAATATTAGGATCTAATAACTTCAAAATAGTGAGCAATGTAATGAAAAAATGTGAAATATAAAAGTTATTTATGATATGTTGTTGGGTTCATTGTATAATGTGTGAATGGATAATGGTACATAGTATAAAGATTGGTGAATTAAAACTGTGAAAGTGTTGCAAGTATGAATGAAGTTATTCCATTCATGAATACTCATGACAGATGAATGCAACCTTTCGTATTTTCATGCAACCTTTCATATTTCTAGGCTACCTTTTCACATATCATGCGTGAATCATTGTGCTCACCTATAGGCTATAAATATCTGATTTTTTTTTTCCAGATATTGATATAAGTTTTTGAAACAAGTTTACAAGAAGAAAAACACTACATAGTAAGGAAAAAAAAAGTTTCTGCTTTTCCAAAAACTTTAAGTATGATTACAAGCCATTGAGTGGATCGCTGGACAACAAATTTGAGGTACCGCTATTTGTTTGTCGTGAGTCATTTTTATCCTGGAAGGATATATTTCATAACCTCGGGTACTTGAGGGGAATAATTTCCTTAAGGAAACTCTGCGAATTCAGAGGACTTGACTCTTCTTCCTTTCATCTTGTTGATTATATGATTTTTTGTTTCCAAAATTTATTGAACTTCATATTGTATATTTCATTATTTGTATGAAATTTGTTTGAAGTTATTTTGTTGGAAAAACAGAGTTTGCACTATGAAAACTTAACAATTCAATCCCTTACATAAATGGGAATGGCTATAACGTGAAAGATAGATATACACGGACTAATGTGTGATTACAAACAAAGACTAGTTGCATCGGGATAAGTGGGTTTTCCTTTGAACTTTCTGTAGTGAACTTATATCGGATACACTCGATCAATCGGTAGATGCGATATCTCTGAACCGTCGAACTTGAATGTACACCTAGACAATATAAGTCACACAACCAGCCTTTACCATCTACGGTTCTCACAATTTTGTTTGTTCAACCATGAACACTTCCCGATTTCATGAGAGCTTAGAGAATCGACCTTTACTAACATTCTCCTTGAAGCGGCTTCCACTTCACTCCCATTTAGGTGATTCCTAAATGTTTACTCTCATAAAGAAACTATTTGGTCATGCCTTGCCAAACTTAGAAACCATTAAAAAGCTTCAACATGCGCTTTATCCTTGGTTACTAAGCACTGTCTTCACCATGAGAATGGGTTAGATTATTTGACAATGTTGGACCATCAAACAATTTTGTTTGATCTTTTTGAACCTAGCTCTTGGGATCTCCAGTCTGCTAGGTAGAGTTACCATCATGCTTGACTTGTCCTAGGCCTTAAACCCATCTTCTTAGATGACCTTTCAACTCCCTCTCTAGTTAGGTCTTTTGTAAGTGGATCCGATACATTATCTTTTGACCTTACATAGTCAATTGTGATAATTCCACTAGAGAGTAATTCTCTAACGGTATTATATCTCCGTCTTATGTGACGAGATTTACCGTTATACATCATGCTCCTTGCCCTACCTATGACAATCTGATTATCATAATGTATGCATACATGTGCCAATGGTTTAGGCTAATACGGAATATCTCTCAAGAAATTCCAGAGTCATTCAGCTTCTTCACCGCCTTTATCTAAAGCGATAAATTCAGATTTCATAGTTGAGCGAGCAATATATGTCTTTTTGGATGATTTCTAAGAGACTACTCCACTATCAAGAGTAAATACATATCCATTTGTGGATTTTACTTCATCTGATCCGGTGATTCAATTTGCCTCACTATATCCTTCAATTTCGGCTAGATATTTGTCATAATGCAAAGCATAGTTTTGAGTATGTTTTAAATACCCTAAACTCTCTTCTTTGCCATCCAGTGAGTTTGATTGGGATTGCTCGTGTATTGACTCAACTTACTAATAGCACATGTTATATCTGGTCGTGTACAGTTCATGATATACATCAAACTTCCCAACACTCTCGCAAAGTTCAATTGTGAGTCACTTTCACCTTTATTCTTTCGAAGTACAAAGCTCACGTTTATTGGAGTATTTGAAAATATTGAAATCCAAATACTTGAACTTGTTAAGTACCTTTTCAATATAATGAGACTGTGACAAAGCCAAGCCTTGTGGAGTTCGAAGAATTTTTATTCCCAATATAACATCTGCCACTCCAAGGTCTTTCATTTCAAATCTACTAGTAAGCATTTGCTTAGTAGCATTTATGTCAGCTAAGTCTCTACTGATGATTAGCATATCATCCACATACAAACAAACAATGACCTTATGGTTTGGAGTGTCTTTAATGTAAACATATTTGTCACACTCATTAATCTTAAATCTGTTTACCAACATTGTTTGGTCAAACTTTACATGCCACTGTTTTGGTGCTTGTTTCAGTCCATAAAGTGACTTCACAAGTTTTCATACCTTTCTTTCTTTACTAGGAACCACAAACCCCTTGGGTTGTTCCATGTAAATTTCTTCATCTAACTCTTCATTTAAAAAGGATATTTTTACATCCATTTGATGGATTTCAAGATCATAAACTGCTGCTAGTGCAACCAACATCCGAATAGATGTAATCCTTGTCACGAGCGAGTATGTATCAATGTAATCAAGGCCATCCTTTTGTTTGAAGCCTTTGACTATGAGTCTTGCCTTGTACTTGTCAATAGTACCATCAGCCTTCATTTTCCTTTTAAAGATCCATTTTGATCCTAAATGCTTAATTCTTGGAGGAAGATTAACCAACTCCCAAGTATGGTTATTCAAGATTGATTCAATCTCATTATTGACAGCTTATTTTCAAAAAGATGAATCCACAGAGGACATTTCTTCTTGGAAGGTTTGAGGCTCATTATCAATGAGAAATGTTACAAAATTTGATCTGAAGGAAGAAGCAGTCGTTTGACGCTTACTACGCCTTGGATTATCTTCATTTTGTATAGTTTCCTTTGGTTCATCTTGAGATTGTTTAGACCCCACTAAACTCTTCATATTTAGCTTTATATAGGTAAATGTGTTCAAAGAGTTCAGTATTATCTGATTCAATTACCGTATTTTCATGAATATCTGGATGTTCAGATTTATGAACCAAAAATCGACATGCCTTACTAATTATAGCATATCCAATAAACACACAATCCACAATCTTTGGTCCTATTTTCAACCTTTTGGGTATAGGAACTTGGAGTTTTTCTAGACACCCCCACACTTTGAAATATTTCAAGTTGGGTTTCTTTCCTTTCCATTTTTCATACGGAATAGATTGTGTCTTGCTATGGGCACTCTATTAAGTATTCGATTTGCTGTAAGGATAGCTTTCCCCCACAAGTTTTGTGGTAAACTCGAACTTATAAGTAAGGTATTCATCATTTCCTTCAACGTTCGATTTTTTCTCTTTCTGCAATCCCTTTAAATTGTGGTGAATAAGGGGCAGTCGTTTGATAGATAATTCCATTTTCCAAACATATTTCCGCAAATGGAGATTGATACTCTCCACCCCTATCACTTCTTATCATTTTTATCTTTTATTTTATTGCCTAAATGCTCCAATTGCTTCATGCATACTTGATAGCAAATAAACATAACAATATCTAGTGCAATCATCAATAAAAGTTATGAAATACTTTTTTCCACCATGCGTTGGTGTTGATTTCATATCACAAATGTCCGTGTGAATCAAATCTAAAAGATTGGAATTCCTTTCAACAGATTTATAAGGATGTTTAGCAAACTTAGCTTCCACACATATTTGACATTGTGTTTTATTGCACTCAAAATTAGGCAATACTTTCAAACTAATTAGTTTTCGCAAGGTCTTATAATTGACCTGTCCCAAACGTTCATGCCATAAACCACTCGACTCAAGCAAGTAAGTAGAACAAGAACTTTTATTATTAGCAATAGCTATTACATTGAGCTTAAACAAGCCCTCGCAAAGGTAGCCCTTTCCAACATACACTTCATTTTTACTAATTACGACTTTTTCAGAAACAAATACACATTTGAATCCATTTTTAGTAAGAAGTGGAGTAGAAACCAAGTTCTTTCTTAATTCTGGAACATGTAGCACATTCTTGAGAGTCACCACCTTGTCAGATGTCATCTTCAAGAGAACTTTGCCCGTTCCTTCAACCTTTGCAGTTTCCGAGTTTGCCATATAAATCATGTCATCACCTTGAGTAGGCTCATATGATGCAAAAAGTTCTTTGTTGGCGCATACATGGCGGGTGCACCGGAATCGATTGCATTCAGAAAGCATAGCACATAGATCATCATCTTCTAATTCAACAACATTTGCTTGATCTTTCTTCTTTGCTTTCTTGGGAGCCTTTCTTCTTAGGTTGACTACTTTGCTGTGCAGAGTTTGCCTCTCTTTTTAGACCTTTCATCTTCAACATTATTGGCTCCTAATATTATTGAATTTCCACTATGACCTCTTCTCTGCAGCCTTATTGTCCTCTTGAATTCTCAATCTTACAATGAGATGTTCAAGGGACATCTCCTTTCTCTTATGCTTTATGTAATTTTTGAAGTCCTTCCACAAAGGAGTTAATTTTTCAGTCATAGCAGCTACTTGGAAGGCCTCATTAATCACTAGATCTTCTGCAAGGAGATCATTGATAATCACTTGCAATTCCTGAACTTGAGTAACAATAGATTTGCTATCTACCATCTTGAAGTCCAAAAACTTTGCCACAATGAATTTCTTAAAACCGACATCCTCCGTCTTATACTTCTTTTCTAAGGCATCCCAGAGGTCTTTGAAAGTTTTCATATTACTGTACACATCATACAAGTCATCATAAAGCCCATGCATAATATAATTCTTGCATAAGAAATCAAAATGCTTCCAAGCTTCAATAACTATAATGCGTTCACCTTTCGGAGTTGAATCCGCTAACTCAGGAACACGATGAATCTTTGTAGACTCAGTAGTTAAATAAAATAGCATCTTTTGCTGCCACCACTTGAAATTCATGCTAGTGAATTTTTCAGGTTTTTCAGCCGATGCTATAGCAGGTGAAACGCTTGTACGACTCGACGAAGCAATATTCATTGCACCAATTTTCAATGCCGTATTAGCCATGACTTCAATTTCATTAGTCATCTTGCTGTCAGAAAATACAAGCACACTTAGTGTCTTCAAATAAAGACTTGATCTTTATTTCCAGTTTGTTTCTAGTTTAACGATGAAGTTTATAACTCCCAATCGTTAACCGAATGAAATTTGATTTTCTGACAAACTTTTTAGGTTCTCTAAGTCAATATCAAGTTCAAACAGAGCATACAAAAGTTTTAATCTCCAGAAACCAATTATAAATAAAGTATTGTCATATAAATTTCTTCAGATTTAAAACATTAAAGTTCCAATTAACAATTACATAATAAGATAATCATAATTTTCTTAAGATTGTTAACTTTTCGTAGTGCAAAATCTGTTTTTCCAACAAAATAACTTCAAACAAATTTCATACAAATAATGAAATATACAATATGAAGTTAAATAAATTTTGGAAACAAAAAATCATATAATCAACATGATGAAAGGAAGAAGAGTCAAGTCCTCTGAATTCACAGAGTTTCCTTAAGGAAATTATTCCCCTCAAGTACCCAAGGTTATGGAATATATCCTCCCAGAATAAAATGACTCACGACAAACAAATAGTGGTACCTCAAATTTATTGTCCAGCGATCCACTCAATGACTTGTAATCACACTTGAAGTTTTTGGAAAAGCAAAAACTTTTTTTTCCTTACTATGTAGTGTTTTTCTTCTTGTAAACTTGTTTCAAAAACTTATATCAATATCTGAGAAAGAATTAGATATTTATAGCCTATAGGTGAGTACAATGATTCATGCGTGATATGTGAAAAGGTAGCCTAGAAATACAAAAGGTTGCATGAAAATACGAAAGGTTGCATTCATCTGTCATGAGTATTCATGAATGGAATAACTTCATTCATTCTTGCAGCACTTTCACAGTTTTAATTCACCAATCTTTATTCTATGTACCATTATCCATTCACACATTATACAATGAACCCAACAATGCTGTCTCTATATATAAATTTAATCATGTAGTGATAGAAAAGAAGAGGGGGGAATACATTTTATTGAAGAACAATATAATAGTTGGATTTTTTTTAAAAGTACAACGATTTAACCTGCTTAAACAAAACATTATAATGTAAAATGAGTATAAATAATACTTTAATATCATCCGCACATCACGCGTGTACGTATATTATATTAGTATACGTATATTAGTTAATTATATAATAATAGCAACCTTGTTTCACCTTACGGTTTCAATCATTAACATCGGGAACTTGCTAATCGGTGTCATCATATTTTTCTGTCAAAGGCTATATAGGTACTCCATTATGCACAACTGATTTATTTAAAATTGTTGTGTATTCATGATTTATATGACAATCTTAAATCATATTTGATTATTGACGATCAACATAAAATCATAGAATTATCCAAATTTAGCAAAAAAAAAAAAAAAAAACACCTATATTATTTTCCGTGTCACATTAAATTTATAATTGACAAGATAATTTTTTCTTCAATCTTAATTTTAATTCGAACATTTTAATCATCTTGTTTTTTTTTTTTCTTTTTTTCTGGGATGAAATTATAAAAAAGTAGATCATGACTATTTGATTATTTTTTTTTTATTTTTTTTTTTGCAGTTATGGAGGCGAATTGATTTATTTTGGTGAGAATATGAGATGGCTATTGCGTCAAGTCTTCTTAGGAGTTACTCCCTCTGTCAACTTTTAATTGTCATGTTGCGTTTTTCGAAAGTTAATTTGACTAATTTTCAAAGTTAAATTAGATTACATTAATTTGATATTTTAAACAAAAAAAATTAGATATTAAAAAACTATACGAAAAGTATTATAAATTTCAATTTTTTTCATGTCAATATGATGAAAAAATGTATCGTAAAATGTTAGTACAAAATATTATGATTTGACTCTAAAAAAGTAAATTATGACAATTAAAAGTGAACAGAGGTAGTATCTTTTATGACACTGTTGTACTTAGTGTATCAATGATAATTAGCATATTAAAAGTAATTTTAAAATGAATATTAGGGCTATTAACAGCTTCACAAGTATGAAAACTTAATAATTAGTATAATGTTTTAGATGACGAGTGAAAACTAAAGGTACAAAATTGTGTAGATATATTCTAAGATCATAAAACTTTTCAAGTAACATTTTAGTTTATGCAAGAAATATATAGGTTACAAAGTTTTTGAGTATTAGCAGTGCATTATATTTTGAAGTACACTATTCTCGTTTTTTGTGCTCGCCAACTGCACCAGAAAGGACAACTTTTACAACTGTACACCGTTTGAATTCAATACCTAATCAACTATGGGACCAGGTTATCCATTGCACGTTTGTGAGTATCATCAAAACTTCAAATTCTAACAGAGTCTATTTTATTTCTAGTAAGGAAGAACAAATTTTTTTATATGAAATAATATTTCACACCACAATTAAGGAATAATTGTAATGTTCTTTTGCGAAATTGTGCAATCCATCAAATAATTACATTATTTTTAGTTTTCTAAATTGAAAGAGATTGCTTATGATGATTATGAAAATTCAAATTTGTATAGTCCTTTTATGTAAGTTGTGTCAATGCCATCTTCCTTTGAAGTTCAAGTTAATAAATTGAAAGTAAAAAAAGGAGAAGAAGAATAGGCTGAAGGATTTTCCCTGTGTATTCTCTGTACAAAGAGTGCTTAAATAATACAATGAGAGTCTACTTCTAATAAACTTCTACAGCTGTCCTACGCTAATTGGCTAATCTGTAACAAACACGTAATTACAATTTATCATAAAACAAAATAAGGAAAACTAATATTTACAAATAAATGTTGTGGAACCTTCTGGATGGAATAGTAGATGATGGTCACGTGTCTCATTTAGATCAAATGGTTATTTCCAACTTTACTCTTCATCTTCTCTTTTCTGGTGACTGAATCTTCCGGCGGGTCGTGTTCTTGTGATATTCCAACATCCCCCCTCAAATTGGAGGGGGAGGAAGGAACACTCAATTTGTCCAATAGAAGACGATGAGAGGAACCAGGTAAGGGTTTCGTAAAAAGGTCGGCAATTTGAGAAGAGGAAGGAAGAAAAGAGAGGAAATGAAACTTGTGAGATACTGTTGCGGTACAAAATGGCAATCTAAATCAACATGCTTCGTCCGCTCATGAAAGATTGGACTTTTAGCAATGTGAATTGCAGCCTGACTGTCAGAATGAAGGGAGATGGGTAAAGTAGGTGGAAGAGAGAGATAAGAGAGGAGTCGGACAAGCCAAGTCAATTCTGCAACAACACGTCGCATGGATCTGTACTCAGCCTCGACAGAGGAAAGTGAAATAGAAGTTTGTTTTTCGATTTCCAAAGAAATAGGACTACCCCCAAGGCTGATGTAGAAACTACTCACAGACCGGCGAGAGTCGGGGCATGTAGCCCAATTGGAGTCGCAAAAAGCCATCAAAGTGAAAGATGGGGAAGAATTGAGAAAAATTTCTATGCCTGGATCTGAAAGGAGATAACGAAGAACATGATGTGTAGCTGAAAGATGTGCCTGATGAGGTTGTTGCATATATTGGCTAAGGTGTTGGACAGAAAAAGAAATATCCGGTCTAGTATGAGTTAAAAAATTCAGTTGTCCAATCAAACGACGATAAACAGTGGCATCCGGAAGAGGAGAACCCATATTGGCCTGTAGCTTGTGAGTGGGATCTACGGGTGAAGAAGTTGGTTTGAGACCAAGACAATTGTATTCTGAGAAAAACTCTAATACAAACTTACGTTGATTGAGTATCAAACCATGAGGCTCCCTGATGACCTCAATACCCAAAAAATAATGTAAGTCCCCCAAATCCTTGATTTTAAATTCAGAATCCAAAAACAATTTGAGGGCATCTAATTCTGCTTTGTTGTTGCTCATAAGGTGTACCAACCTGGAAATCTAGTAAGACCTAGCTAGAGTCTAGTGGAATCAAATAGGTGAAACTAGAGCCTCACATGTGAATTTATAGTTGAAAACTTGATTAAATGATGAAAAATGACTTTTCAAGTTAGTTTGATGATTTTAGAGGTCAAACGTTAAGAAACGACTATAACATCCGGAAACTAGTCAATTGAACTAGTGAGTTGTAAGGGTCTTGTCGTGGAGGTTTGGAGTGTTGTTTGAGGGTGAAAACTTGTAGAAGTGACTCCTACACTTAGAACATCATGTTTAGGGGTTAAACGTCCAAATATGACTCCCCAAGGACCACTTCAAGGACCCGAAAACAGTCCCCCCAAAGCTGTCTAGACAGCAAGCTTTCAGTTTTGTTGGTGTGATCTACGGTTGCTTTCCACGCCCAGTAGATCAAATCATGCCCCGTAGGTCTTGGGCGTGGTTATATACTTGGTCTCCCATGAGTCCTGCAACATTTTAAGCCCTAGTCACCAGCCACGGAAGCCAACCACGGCCAATGGACTGGTCTACGGTCCGTGGAAGGCTGTCCGTAGGTTGAGCTGTGTGTTGACAGCTTTTAGTTCGAGCCTAGGGGGTTAAGTCAGTACTTAGTTTAGGGGTTAGCATGGATGGTTAGTTAGTTAATCAACCTACTATAAGCAGTTAATAGACCTCCCTAAACTTAGCCTTCAACACATTACAAAACAGCCCCCAAAACGAGTCCTCTAAAAACAGCTTTTGGTGATCTACGGAAGCAAGTGACGCCCCTTAGACCATACCACGGTCCGTGGATGGAGCTTGTGGTTCCATACTTAGGTTTTGAAGGAGCCTGCAACATTTAGAGCTGCTGACCCAAACCACGGAAGCCATCCACGTTCAGTAACTCCACCTACGGTCCATAGGTGGAGGGGTGTAGGTGCTGCTAATTTTAAGAGATTTAGTTTTAAGTTAGGTGTTTGAGAATTAATTAGTCAATTGATTAGGGGTTAATATAGGTCGGTTAATTAGTTAAATTACCTCCTATATAAGTTTGTTGAACCCTAAACTAATCACTTTAACTCATTCAACTTAAGACCCCAAATCATAACTAACTTTACCCCAAAGTTTTCTCCAAAACTCTTCTCTCAAAAACCTCCATTGAAGACCTAGAAAGAGATCAAGTAAAGCTTGAAGGAAAGAGCTTTTCAACTCGAATTTGGAAGGATTCTAAGTCTAAGGTATGGGAGCTCTTTATTCTTGGTTAGCTATCACCAAGAAGCCCCTTCAACTATGTTTTCAAACTACCCCAAATCTAGGGTTTTCACATCTAGTCATAGGTCTTCTTCCAAACGAAATCAATTGTTTAATTTAGGTTTATTATGATTGATTTGGATGATTTATGATTGAATTAATGAAGTATTAATGGATTTTGAGTAAAATCTCCCTTGGACCCATGATTTCCTTTTCTTCCTAAATTATGAACTAAGATGTGACTTGATTGATCATGGAAGCTTAATAATCAATTGTGTTTAGGTTTATTATGCTATTGAATCATGATGCCTCTCTATCTAACATGGTAATTCTAATTATTTAGGGTTAGATCTCGATGGATGGCCTTATACTAGATCACCTAGTATTGTATTGATCATAAGTAAAGCTTAATGACATGAACTGACTTTTTTATGATTATATATTAAGGTTTGTGGATGAATTCATGTAATGTCTATGGTATTTGAACAATTTCTCACTAGACCCATGATTTCCCTTCTTTCTCAAATCTAAACCCTAGTATATCTTGAATGATGAATGAAGGATGAGAATCTAGTATGTTTGCATGTAATTCATTATTGTATTATGATGTTATTCTATATGATGTATGAATGTCAAGAAAATAGGGTTGAATCTTGAAGAAAGCCTTGAAGGCTATGAATGAAGGTCTTCAATTGGATAAATAGTCTTATATTGAATTGTTGATCCACTTATGGTGGAGGTGCTACTTGACTTATGAATTGTGGTGTTGAGTCATGATTTCCTCTTCCCTACCACCCTAGATATGACTAAGTATGATATGATATGAACGTGCATGGTATCCTATGATGATAATTGTGTTATTTTGATGAATGTATAGCTATTCTCATACACACCTAACGCATGTAATGTGAAAGACTTTCTCACATATTGTTGGTTCTAAGGTTGAAAGGCTCTTCTCACCTAATGAATCCTTGAGCTAATATAATGTACTTTGGGATGAATGCCTAGGTTCATTCTCCTATAAACTATGAATTAAGGTAAATACTTAAAGTTACTTTAAAGGGAATTGTGCTTAGCACCGAGTGGATATGATTATGAGATGGGTTCCTTCACGTTAGTAGTTGGGTTCTCACTAAGGTATCTCATGAGATGGAAACCCGCACGATAGAAGTATAAGGTTTCTAGAAGCAATCTTCATATCCCATAATTATGTGCCCACATAGGTCGTTAGCTAGTGGATCTACCTTGACGCTAATATTGTTAGTTTCACCCTAGGCAAGTGAAACACCTCTTTTCGGTGTGGGGGTAGAACACCGGATTCCATGTAGCTCACATGGTCTATGTTGGTTATTGCTAATCTCCCTGCTAATCTCCCTATGTTTTAAGAATATGAACTAAGATATGAATATGACCTATGATTAAGAATATGAACTTTAATTAAGGCTTCTTGAGGGGTACTACTTAGTATAGGTGAGGGTATGGGACTTTACCTATACGTTGCACAAGTGGGTCCTAAGAGGAGTTCTTGTGTGAGTCCTTTATGTATAACAACTTATGAATGATGTTAAGGTTGATTTCACCTATTCTGATGTTGATTATGTATGTGACTACACTTGTGACTTCTTTATGGCTTTACTTAGTATATATGGGGGTATGGGACTTCATATGTACATTGCACAAGTGAACTTGAAAGGGGTTTATGGGTGGTGTCTTTATGATATGATGATTATTGAATTGTTGCATGCTCCCTTTGAGTTATTACTATGATTGACTTTCCTTATAATTCAAGTAATGTACATGATACTTTCTTAATTGTGACTATTGGTTATATTGAGGTGTAAAGATGAAGTGCATAACCAATGTAGCCTAAAAGGAGTGCTTAGTAGGGTTGGTATTATGGGATGCCAACCACACATTGCACAAGTATTCTTTAGGGGTTACTAAGGTAATGGCTTTATCATGAAATGAGTAGGAATGTGATATTGGCTTATGTTGTACATTGTAGATACATTTTAGTGATCATACATTGCACAAGTGTTTCATAGGAGTTGTTTATGTGATGATTATTTAATGATGAGATTATCTTGGTATTGGACTTGGATTCATATGTGATAATGGTGGCTATGTATTGTTGAGATTGGGATGTATGCTATCTTGATGTTGGAGACTATGCTTGTTATTGTAATGATATCTCTTATGTTATAATGAAATGTATGTGAGTTGCCTTATTGGTTGCATTCTCCAATATTTCCAAAGACGATGTTCAAAATAGCATGTAGCATGATTTCAAATGAAATGTCCCTTTTAAAGCATGTTTTAAATGTTTTTATGCATGGCTTCCATACTTAGTACGTTTTTGTGCTAACCCTTTCTTTCTACATTTTCTATAAGAGTAGGCTTTGGAGATTTTGGATTTGACCCTTGTGGCTAGGTTCATAAGAGATCAAGAAGAAGAAGAATGGTGAGTCCTCATTGTATTCAAGGGCTCAACCTTATGTCCTTTATTGTCTTTACCTTTATGTTTTTAGACTTTGTAAGGGCCGTGTCCCTAAGTTTTGTATTCCAGAGTTTTATTCTAAGTAATGAGATGGTTTGAGACATAGTGTCATAGATACTCTTTTCATTTTTATAAGAGACTTCGATTATAAAGAAAAGTTTTAAATTTCCGCATTTTTCTATGTCTTATGCCATGACGAATATGCTAAGGGCTTGTATGAGACCCCTTCGGGGTCAAGTATGCCGTGTTATGACTAGGGGGTGCTCTTGGGTTGTGACATAAGGAGAATGTAATCAACGTAGACAGCTAAAAATGAAATAGAAGAGTCATGACATTTGTAGAAGAGGGAATAGTCGTTTAAAGAATGAGTAAAACCCTTGAATTTGAGTGCTGCTGTCAAATGAGCATACCATTGTCTCGAAGCTTGTTTTAAACTGTAAAGAGACTTCTTAAGTCGACATACTTTAGTAGGATCAGTGACTTTCAAACCTGCGGGAAATTTCATATAAACTTCCTCATCTAATTCACCATGAAGAAAAGCGTTGTTAACGTCTAATTGGTATAAGCCCCATCCTTCTTAATTGCAATAACAAGCACACACGGTATAGTAGTAATCTTCACAACAGGACAAATAGTCTCGGTAAAAAATCAAACCCTTCTTTTTGAATGTCACCTCGAACAACCAAACGTGCCTTAAGCCGTTCAACGCTACCTGATGAGTTCAATTCAACTTTGTAAACCCATTTTGTAGGCAAGGTTGTCTTACAAGCAGCAATGAAACCACTTCCCAAGTGTCATTAGTGATCAAGGCCTCAAGTTCTTTAGTCATAGCATCTCTCCAACCTGGGTATAAAATAGCTTGGGAAAAAGAATTAGGCTCTGTAACATGGGATAAAGAGGTGATGTAATCTTGATTGGATTGAGACAAGGCGCAAAGAGAAAAAGGACATGAGTAGGAGAAGAAAAGCAAGCATCAGAAACATTAGAGAGATAAACACTTTTGCGAACATAAACCTCTAGGTAAGCAGGAGTCTTGACAGACCTAGTGGACTTCCTGAGTACAATAGGATTTGGAGGAGAAACTGAAAGTGGAGAAGTAGGAATAGGAGATTCAGGTGACAGATCATTGATATTAGGGGCACTAAAAAAGGTAGGATCAATAGGATGTGAATGATTGGTAGGAAAAACATAGTCATAGGATGCAAAAGTAGTAGGAGTATCAAGAGGAAAAATGGAAACAGTAGGTTGAATTGTGGCAAAAGGATATATATCTTCAAAGAACTTAACATTTCTGGAAACAAAATGCTTCTGAGAATGCAAAGACATCAACTTGTATCCTTTCTTGCCAAAAGGATACCCAAGAAAGAGACAAGGTTCAGCCCTAGGAGCTAATTTAGATCTACTTTGTGTAGCAGTAGAAGCAAAAACAAGGCATCCAAAATATTTCAAATGAGAGTATTTAGGATGCTGAAACAGTCTTTCATAAGGAGTTTTGAAAGAAAATAATTTAGTTGGACATCAGTTAATGAGATAAGTTGCAGTCACAAGAGCATTACCCCAAAATTAATGTGGAAGATGAGATTGAAACAACATAGCCGTACAGACTTCTAATAAATGTTTGTGTTTTCTTTCAACCATACCATTTTGTTGTGGTGTGGCTACACGAGGTTTGATGGATTATCCCTTGAGAAGATAGAAATTTAGAGTTCTCTTGACTGGACCCAAATTCCCAAGCATTATCTGATCTAATGACTTTAACCCTTTTGTTGAATTGTCTCTCAATCATAGCAAGAAAAGATTTGAGCATAGGAAAATCATTGCTCTTAGTGGAAAGTGAAAATGTCCAGGTACCCCTACTAAAATCATCCACAATGATAAAAAATACTTGAAACCATCATAAGTAGGTGTTTAAAAAGGTCCCCAAGTATCAATATGAATTAAGTCAAAAATCTGTTTAGATGCAATTTGACTGCTAGGAAAAGGGAGCTTGTGTTGCTTTGCCAAGGGATAAACAGAACAAGGAACAGAGAATTTAGAACAAAGTGAAACTAAAAGTTCACTAATGTGTTGGATATTTGAAAGGGGCATATGCCCTAATCTTACATGCCATAACTTGCTCTTAATATCAGCAAAATAAATACAAGATAAACTGGATGTAACATCCTTTGAAGAATGAAAACAAGAGCTAGCATTTGTAGAGGGGAGATCTGGAAGACTAGTCTTGAGAAGATAGAGACCATTCTGACTTTCACCAAGGAGCATTGGCCTCTTCATTGAAGGGCCCTGCATGAAACAATGAGAAGATGTGAAAATCAACATATTAGGAAGTTGTTTGCATAACTTCTGGACAGACAAAAGATTGAAGTGAAAACTAGGTACAAACAACACATTGTGAATAATTAGATTAGAGGAAAGTTGCACAGATCCTGAGTAAGAAACTTGGGACTTTCTGAGAATTAGGAAGACTGACATAAATAGACTTAGGCAGAGGCTTGGAATCGAAGAAGAAATCCTTATTATAGCTCATGTGCTCTGTTGCACCTGAATCTATAATCCAAGTTTTCTAGTGTAGGCCTTAGAATCAATATGTAAATTTAAGGAAAAGGGACTAGAGCATAGAGTTATACCAACACAATTAACAGAAGCTATGACTTCAGAATTGCTGGTGCCTTGATAACTATTTTTCACATGTTGAAGCATCCGCATCACCTGTGCTAATTGTTCTGCAGTGAGTAACTTTGCTTGATCTGTGATAATCTCCAAAAACATCATTAGAGGTTACTGCATTTCCCTGAATAGAACTCTGAGAAGTCTTCTGCCTAGTGAATTTAAAATTTGGTGGAAAACCATGCAACCTGTAACAGTTTTCAATAAGATGCCCTGGTTTCTTACAATACTTGCATAAGAGAGGAGACTTCGTGTTCTCATAAGATCCTTTTTGTGCCCTAAAATCAGTAGAGAAAGACCTTTGTCCAATATTGGCTTGGTTAGCAACAACAAAATGAGAGGATTCACCAGGGAAGGTATTCTGAACCTCTCTTTGTTTTTCCTTGGATTAAGAGTGCATGTGCATTTGAAATAGAGGGTAAAGGTGAAATCATCAGGATATTATCTCTGGGAACACATTGAGACCCATTAGAAACTGAACTAAACGTCATCCTGCTTGGCTTTTAATATTTTTCTCCTTTGCTCCACAGGTACAGTCACAAGGACAGAAGCTGAAGGTGTCCAAAGTATCCAACTCATCCCAGAGTCGTTTGATTTTGGTGTAGTAACCAGCAATATCAGATGACCCTTGAACCAGGTCACTAAGTTCCTTTTGGAGCTGAAAGATTCGTTGACCAAAACTCTGCCCAAACCTGTCCTCCAATTCTGCCCAGATGTCTTTAGCAGTAGAGTAATAAATAACACTTTCAGAAATTTTTCGAGAGAGAATTCAATAACCAGGAGATTATCATGTTGTTAGATCTGGACCAAGCTCTGTGAAGATCTGTTCCAGCTTCAGGTTCTTTGGTGGATCCATCAATAAAGCCAGATTTGTTCTTCGCGGTTAAAGCTATCCACATGCTTCGTTTCCATCTACTAAAACCTTTGCCATCAAATACTGTGTTCACGAACAAGGTACCGGGAGAATCAGGAAAAGTGGAGACATGAAGAAAGGATGTGCCGGATTAATTAGCTCAATGGGAGGTGCATTAACAGTTGAAGAAGACCTTGACTCCCAGTAAGTGCTGGATTATCTTGATCACCCATGAGAAATTAGAAGAAAGATGATGAGGGTTTAGATCAGTAGAGCCTTTACTCTAATACCATGAAAGTTTAAAAAAAAAAAAAAAAAAACGAGAAGAAGAATAGGCTGAAGAATTTTCCCTGTGTTCTCTGTACAAAGTGTGTTTAAATGAGAGTCTACTTCTAACAAACTTCTACAGTTGTACTATGCTAATTGGCTAATCTGTAACAAACATGTAATTACAATTTATCATAAAACAAAATAAGGAAAACTAATATTTACAAATTAATATTGTGGAACCTTCTGGATGGAAGAGTAGATGATGGTCACGTGTCTTGTAGCAACTCCGATTTCACAATAGAAACATTCAAATATTATAATCACTAAATTCGAAGTTACAACGGAAAATGAAACTAACAAAGAAAATTATTGTAGAAGATAACTAGAAGGGAGATGAGAAGCATAGACTCAATGAAAGGGGATGAGAGGACTAGACATTTTTTCTCAACAATTTGCATAATCCCTGAATCACATTGCACTATCCTTTTTGATGGAGTCGGTTCCATGCCCACTACTCAACTCGGATACCAAATTAACCTAGTCCTATTGCTTGTTCTCGGCCCAATAGCTTTTGTCAGCCCAATAACTACTTGTATGACGTTGGTATCCACATTGAGCTGAACTTCGTTCATAACATGTCTCATTTAGATCAAATGGTTAAAATTGTGTCTTTCCAACTTTACTCTTCATCTTCTCTTTTCTGGTGACTGAATCTTCCGGCAGGTCGTGTTCTTTTGATATTCCAACATAAATCGACAAGACAAACCAATAAAAACATAGATCATGTGATAGCAGAAAAACGTCAGTCGATGAGTAAAATTAACGTTGAGCTTTGAGCTCATGAATTAGAAAGGTTGGAAGTGATCTTGAAGATTTCAATTCTCGAAACAATGTCTGATTAAGCCTGCATTTAGCTACACTTGTACTTGTTGGCAGTGGTACTTCGGAAAATTTTCTTTCAGGACTTTTACAGATCACAACATGAAAAGTAAGGATATGTATTAATCTAAACTCGAACCTGCTTGAGATTGAGGCACAATTGTCAGGAATTCGGCTTCATTATGTTAGTCATACTTGAAACTTCACCTTTATCCATAATCAGTTCTAGTCAAGTAAACAAATGACCTCATTGAACAACACAAAGTTTCGCGATTTCTGGCAAAGGCAGTGGCACCTTTAACTTGCATAGTATCCTCAAATGCCAGAAGTTGGATAAATTTATATATTACCCATAAGAAGAAGTTTCAAAAAATGAGGAGGTGGTTAACATGCCAAAGCTTTGGGAGACTAGCAGTTTTTTATTAACTTATTTGCCGCATATATGTCTAGTTTTTGGCATCTGGTATTGTTGCAGAGTGACTCCCAATCGACAAGCTTTAAGACCTTGAACATTCTCCATTTGTGTGACTTGGATCTTAATAACAAAGAGCTAATGTGTTCCCTTGTATGCTTACTTACAAGTTGTCCAAATTTGAGGTCGTTGTGTATTGTGGTGAGTTGTTGAAATCCTGATGATTATACTTCCTGAGCCGTGAGCTCAAACTATGTGTTACTCATCTATACTGTATTATATATGTTTTGTTCTTTTAGATTGATTGTATGAAGAGCAGTGGATTGAAAGCAAGTTAATGTGCTTGACTATTCTGCCTGGATCACATTCTTAATAAACCACATATTACATGTGAACCACTGGAAAAAAATATGAAAATGTTACTTATTCACAATTGAGGTGTGTGGTGGGCTGGTTGGGATCCCTTCACCCTTAAGAAGATGTTTTGGGTTGAAGTCACGAGAATGAAGAACTTTTTGGTAGGGAGTGTTTTACTCCCTTAGTGCAACAGAAGTAAACCAAAGAACATAAATTGAAGAAAAGCCTAAACAATAATAGTCTCAAGGAGACTTTACTGGTAAAATATATTTAAGGACAGTGTTATACATGCCTCAAGCTTTCAAGAATTTCTTATTATTTTCGTGATTTGTACAACAATTTTACAACATACAATTCATTTTTGACTGTAGGGTGCATTTGGTACAAAGGAAAATGTTTTTTTTTTAAAAAAAAAAAAAATTAAGTAGTTTTCTTGCTTATTTTCTTGTGTTTGGTAAGTGAGCTAAAATATTGTCCCATACATATTTATGTCTAATTTAGGAAAATACAGGAGGTGGAGTGGGGAGGGGGCAGTTTTGGACTGCTAGCAATGAGCTTCATATGTCAATTATGAAACTTGTTTTTTTTTTCCAACCATTGAAGAAATTTTCTTGATTTTTAAGCAATTTGCTTTCCTCGAGAAAACATTTTAACCAACCAAAAAATGTTTTCCTCTCCTCCATACCAAAACACACTTGTAGTGATAACATTTATCTTACAATTGGACAGCATAATCATTGGTACAGCAGTTGGTTAACAGATTTTATCTGATTGTTAATGTTCAATATCCAAGATACAAGCTTAATAATATCAAAAGGAATGAAACTGACATATCCTGACTTGCTTCTACAAATGACGAGTTGCGCAAGCTAGGGAAGTGAAATCTATTAGAATAGAAAATGGTACAACTCGATCAGTATAAGAATAAAGTGAGGTAAGTCATTGGCACCAGAAAAGTTGGGTTAATAACTACACAGACATACCTACCACAGGTAAATCAATGTTCTTAGCTGATCAGATCATTTTACGCCAAACTCCTTATTCTGGCTATGGAATTAAGCACGTGTTCGTGTCAACTTAAACTAGGACTTCTCTTCATCTGATTGAGGACATGCTGCAGGCCCTGGGGCAGCTTCAACATCAACGAAGAACTCCTCAACTAAAACAAAGCCATATCAAAAGCATAAGAATGATTATTTTATACTCTAAGAAAAGCATAAAAAGTTTAGCTAGATTGAGTCATGTCATCTTTTAACTATGGGAAATGTTCCTGCCCAAGAAACTTATTCATGATCCTCAGACAGGTAACTTTTCTAGACATGCCTTGTTTCCGGGTAATAACATTGTTTCTTGTAATAAATGTTCATACCTTCGTTGAGAGTGTAAATTTAATATGCAAATGCAAAAACCTTTTTTTTTAAGGCCATGGGGCAATCATGTATCAGTATTTAAATGTTCATGACTAAACCATATCACACAGGGCATAAAAGCAAGACTGCATTCACGAAGATCAGAGTCGAATTCCTTACAAGATTTCAAAGTAAAGAAAGGGGTACCGACTATAAGAAGATTCCAGCCGTTAAGTCTATCTAAATAATTTCAGAAAAAGCACATAGATATAGATATACTTAAAGCTAATGCTTTTTTGTACTTCTCAATCTGTTTCTGATTCAAAGCATAAGACTACATGGGCAAGAAAGTAGTAATTCTCACCTATATCTTCTTGTTCTGGAGAATCAAGCAGAATATCTGAATCGGAAGGCAAAAACGGGGAACCAGGGTAGTTTCCTAGAGATCCTAAATCTGCAATTAGTATTGGAGCAAAAACCTCTGTCAGATTTTGCTTTCCAGGAGTCGTACTATTAGTAAAGTTTTTGAATTATGTATGAGGAAAATTACCTCCCAAGTTTGACAAGTCTGCTGTTAGATCCGAAAGACTGAAATCCCAAGGAATCTGATCCAAGGATCTCAGCAAATCTCTAGAATTACCAACACCATTATCTGGTGGAAGTTGCAATCCTACTGAACTTGCTACATCAGATGGGAACGAAGAGTCAAGCACTGATGTGTCAATTCCCATCCCTGAAATCTCCGAAGCGGTGAAGGGGAAGTGGCCACTGGAAGCTACTGATGCAGGGCTTACAGGCATATCAGAAATGGCATTGCTAGGTGGAACAGCTGGTGCTACATCAGATGCACTCGTTTCTACCACCATACTGTCAACAAATAGGAAAATGTAAAGTGACATTTGCCATACCATTTCTTTTAAAAATCTACTATAGAAATAGCTTTTCATCATTTTAAGCCCATAAACATATTTGACCTTGTATATATAGGGTAATTTTTGGAAGAATGGGGTTTAGATGAACCCCTTGAGGCACCCTAGCACCACCCCTGTGGGCAAAAACAAAACACAAACACGAGGAATTGAGCAGAAAAGTATTCTCTTTCACCAACCTCACTGATGGATAATCCCATTAAACCTTCACTGCTAGTTAAACAACAAGAAGCGGCTAGAGTTATCACCAAATTCTATGAAGCATGAAATGTATATACTTGTCACGATGTAAAGTTAAATTCAAGATCTTTGCAAGTATAAGATGGTGAGTATATAAGAAAAACATGAACCCGAATAGGGAACACATGTCGAATGGGGAAGTGTTTATGGATTTTTAGAGTTCTAGTCTCACATTTCAAAGTTTAAAAGGGAGTTTAAAGCCCACAAAAAAATGGATTCTCACTCATTTCCAGAGTTCATTTGCATTGGATGATAGTTGCTTGGTGCAGGCACACCATTAACCACATGGCAACTGGACATGCCCATCGGATCAAAATGAGGTTGACCTGCAGCCGGATGCGGAGGTTGTTGTAGGACGGGGTATCCCATGGGTAAGTTGTTGACTGCACTGAAAACAAGAGGCAATCAACAATAATGACAAAAAAGTATACAAGAATATTGTTCAATAGCTCTGTAGATAACACAAAGTTCCTGTTCTCTTAAAGTATCTTAAGTCCACTTCGAAAGGATGCGATAGTTTAATGTTGTTCCAGAAATGAAGAAGGATGAAGGGAAGGAGTACAATAACTTCTATTGTATTAACTCATTATGCTTCCTCTCATGGGATGCCCCCATTTAGTTCTCCAAGGAAGCAGTATTAATCCAAATTAAGTCATAAAAGCTAATGACACAAACTAAATAGGGAACTCAACTGAAGGCCTCTAACATCGACAGCCAACCAAATTAGTTTTTTTTTCATGATATACAGTTGGACAATGTTAAAATGAAGCTCCTTGAAGAAATAGTTTCATTTTCCCAGAAACACAAGTATGACTTTTGTAGATTAATACAGTTTAAGCTTATGAAAAGGGAATAAAAAAGCACATGCCATGGCTGAAGCAGAACCTACACTCCCGAAGGAAAAGGGTGATGGTCCCCATCCTTTTCAGAATATGAAACGGCAGGAAGACAAAGACAAAAAAAGAATATGAAATTGAATGAAATGATATAACGGTAAATAAAATTACCTGGCATGGTATTTATCCCATTCTGCATCGGAGTCAATGGAACCTTCGGAGGCACAGGATATTTCATCAGATGATATTGGTGCTCAAGCAAATGATTGAACAAGATGATTTGTTTCTTCAGTTTAAGCCTAATGTAGTAGGCCCGAAAGAAATCTGCATTTTCCTCTTCCAATTTTTGCCAAACTGTATTCAGTATGAAAAGGTTTAACAGACTGAGAACTGACACACATTATAGCCAAAGTAATGATAAATATGAGAAAACATATTTCAATTAAGCAGCAAATGCATAAATCATTACAATCACCAACAATTTCATTTTTAATATACATACCAAGAGCTGTAAATCCGGGATCTATCCTTGCACGGTTAAGAAGTGTTTTAACCACTTCATCCTTATTCATATACAATTGTAAGCAACGTTCAATCAAGTTTTGGACCTACATCACCATTTATGTCATAATAAAGTCTGAAGAACAAGGCGTGACAGAGAAGGGAAACTTCCCCTACACACACACTTGTATAAAAGTATCTGTCGGAAAAAAGAACCATCTTACTAGCTCAATATCTTCACGTGAAACTTTCTGGTTGTCATTGCCTGATGCAGAAACTGAGCCTGAATCTGCTACAGGTGTATCTGTTGTATTGTTCTGCTGGTCACTTTGGGCCTCATGAGAAGCCTGAGTTGAAGATTGTTTCTCAGTTGTGTTTTGTAGATCCTGGAGTTATTAGAATGAACAATCTAAGAAAAAAAAGTTCCATATCTGAACAAGAAGTTACAACGTACCAAAAAAATTTAATAGCAAAAATGAATATCTAAACATATCAGGTTTCAGAATTTTCATATGCATACATTATTTTTTGGCTCTATAAGAAGAGAATGTTGATAAGTAGTTAACTATTACAGGATAAGGAGGAACTACATGATTACAGAACGGAGATTACTCAACTTTATAAATAAGCCACAAGAGTAAGCAGCGAGTTAATTGAGTCATAACTTGCACTGAGAAACTTTTCGAATAAAATAGATAGCATTGCCAAAAAAATGAAATTCCATAAATCAAACCAGAGAAAGACATGAAGGATCTGAACACATCAAAAGGAGACCTAGTAATATATAAACACAAGTACCTGTGTGGTCTTCATTTTAGCTAACTGCAAGCACACTAAATATCTCCCTGAAGCTCCAATACGCCATGGCTATAACTTGTATTACTACTTTGAAGATCTCTCAATAAAGGAGAAGAAATCGCCTGAGAATAAAATAGAAGAAAGATTCAAACAGACTTACAAGTCCACAAACTGTGTAAAATAAGAAGATCAAACTCCAGCATAAAATTTCAGGATAAGAAAAGCAAACATCATTTTTTAGTGCAAGGCACTCATATCTCTTTGGACCATGTAGTAAGATGAAATTGAAACAATATCTTTCCACTTCTGAGGAGAATAATTGATCTACTTTAATTAGTGAACTCCGTTTTTTGATAAAGTCAAGATTTTTGCACTGAATATCACACCAAGATAGTGTCGTCATGTTTCCAAGGATCCATCAACCCATCTATGCAAAAAAGAAGGTTCCTTTTTCACCAAAAATATCAATGAAACAAAAAATCTGGTTGATTTTCTGTCATTTACACCCAAATTGGCCAAAACGCGCAAGAGGAGCTGCTCGACTTTCCATTTCTCCTCTTCCTAGCATCCATATTTTCCACGTACCAGCTGGTCAAATGATTTTCCATTGTTTGAGATGCTCATATTTAAGACAATTCTATTACAAGGTAGTAATGTAGTTTTTTTAGAGGAAGTTAACTGTATTACAAAAGCAGCATTAAAGAAGTGCTGAAGTAATTGCAGGTTGAGCAAAAAACGAAAATCGAATACCTGTCTTATCTAATAAGGATTCTAAGAAGCTAAGAATTGATTCTGCATCATTTACAAACTCCTCCTTACACCAATAAGATGACAAAATTATACAATTAAACTTGATCTGTTTGACTGTGTTTGCCTTATCTTCAAAACATCTAGTGTTTCTTTCCCTCCACACTGTCCACCATATGCATGTCGAGATAGTCTTCTACCACTATGATTTCTTGTTCCTGTTCAGCCGCTGTTCCAACAACTAGCAGTTGTGAGGTGTTACTTGGCATAACCCACTTTGCGATGAATAAACAAATGGTTTATGGTTGGTTTCTACATCATCCCCACATAGTTGACTTCTGCTACGTAGAAAGATTCCCCTTCTTTGAAGATTTTGATGAGTCAGGCAAGCATTATTGACTACCAACCAAGAGAAGCAGGTCACTTTATACAAGGTTCTAATGTAGTAACAGATGGTCCACATCCTTCCCATTCATCTAGCACATGTGACATCAACTTACTATAAACATCTCCTCTTCCTCAGATTATCTGACATTAGGTTAGGATCGCACATAGTATACAGTATAAAAAACCCACCTTTAGGTGTTTTAGTATCCCACATTGGCTTCCGCATGGTCCTCTTATCACCTCCATTGAACAGGTAGTTATAGTATGACTACATAAAAAACAGTTGCTGCTTAACCAGTTCCATAATATTGTCAAGGAAATGGTATTTTGTCCTTTTCCGGAACAACATATAGGCTATAGCACTATACATTTCTTCTGAAGGACACTATTCACTTCATCCCACCCCAGTCTTGAATAGATCTCTGAAAAAGATGTTTCCCCTCATGCTTGTCCTTCATCACTCCCAAGAATTTAATGTTTCGCGGCATGTTTTTTACAAAAAAAAGTTGGGGAATTCTTCCTTCAAGGGTACCATACGTAAGACTATGATTCTTAACTGTGAATAAAATTAATCTTGAGAACTCCTTCACTCCCCCCATGGTTCCCTCTCCACATGCATATGCGGCTATAACACTATCAAGGAAGCAACTAATATTCATTTAGTATTTTATCTTTATTATGATAAAGTCGTAACACCATAAAGTAATTGGATATCAAAAGAAGCCAGAACAATAAATGTAATGGAAGGGACATTGTGAAAAAGGAGACGACTCAGGGTAGAATATCCCCTATTTTGTGGTGACTAAGATCATTTAGCAACCCAAGCATGCTAGAGTTGAGAAATGCTTTGTGCACACTAAAATGTTACTGATCTTGTATACAAGAACTAAAGCATTACTTCAACAGATGCCCAAAACTGAAAAAGGAGGATCTTTCATGAAAACGAAGTTCTAAATTTCTTTCCATCCGATAAGGAAATCAATTATCTATAAAAGAAGGTGCATAGGCATGAGGAAAATTTTCAAAGTGCATGATGAATTCTTCAATCTGTTATTCAACATAGTAGAGTTGGATAAGTATACTTGATAACTTTGCAACCTATCTATCCAGATGCTCTACATAATTTACGACTAATTTGTCTCCTACTAATGAAATGGCCCAGTGGTTTGGGCTTGGAACTTCCATGTTGGAGGTCTCAAGTTCGAAACCCCTTGCCAGCGAAAGCAAGGGGTTTGTCTTCTGGGTCAAGCTCGTTGCACGGGGCTTTCCTAGTGCAGGTTACCTCTCCTATGTGGTTTGTGAGCTATTGCATAGGAGCGGGGGTTTTACCCTGTGCGCACCCAAAGGGTAGCGGCTGCGGGTTTCCCTTGTCATAAAAAAAAAAACTAATGAAGTCCTAAACTAATTTCTCAACATGAGATGAGATTAGCATGGTTTATCGAATGCCAAACCAAAGATAATTTTCAGCTTCAATCTGGGAGCTCAAATGTGCAATTCTCTAAAGGTCCCCGCTGTCTTTACTTACAAGTTACATTCTGCCACGAATCTAAAAGAACAAGCAGCAGCCATTAGATACAGATATGAGACCTCTCGGGCTCTGTAAGGCGATGGATTGCTGCGTCTTTAACTAACACCGCTACTAGGACTACTGGCAGAACTAAATTGCTGAAAATGAAAAGGATCTAATTGAAAGAAGACTATCAAGAGATTGGCCTATTTGAATGAGCAGAACACTTACCAACAACAACATACCCAGTGTAGTCCCACAGAGTGAGGTCTTGAGAAGGTAGAGTGTACGCAGGCAGACCTTACCCCACAAACTTTAGCATCAGCAATAACAGTAAACAAAGAACCATGATAACAAAAAGCCTATTTTTATTTTTTACAAGTAGTATCCATAACAAAGAAGTCTCGAAAAGCTCAAACAAGAATGACTTGCAAAAATGATCAAATATCCACAAAGATTAAGTCTTCTCTACAAAAACCATCACTTTGAAAGAAAAATCACAGAAATTCTGTACTATGCTGAACAGCATAAAACACCCTTGCTGCAATATCCACATAAGAAATCAAGATAACCATCCCCATTTCAGAAAAGAAACCACCAGAAGTTATGAACTAGTAAAGATCAGATATCTACATTGCAAGAGCCTAATGTATCATAATACATAGAAGCAGAAATCTACAAGATCTCCAGATAGTTGCACACAGATTACTACTGCAAAATCAAGATTGTAGTACTGAAATACTCCTCATGATTATCACCAAGTACAAATAATAAAATTTCCCAAAAAAACAAGAACCCCATCTGACAAATCTCCACACTAAGCTCTAACCAGTGTAAAAACAACACCAAAGATTGCATTTTTAACAAAAATTAACCCAATTCTTGAAATAAAAAAACCAAAAAATGCAAATAAGAAAATACCCAAAAAAACAAAAACAGCCAAAAAAAATCAAGTCATCGTATAAAAGAGAAAAACAGCTAGAGAATACAAGACAAACCTGCAGTTCCCAGTAGCAAACAAGATGCAAATTTGAGCTTGCCAAACCAAAAAAAAAAAAAAAAGACAATTCTTGAAGTCGGAATAAAGTACTTTAGTTAGGAAAATTAAAAGAAATTAAAGTTGGAAATTTGGCCATAATAAAGAAGAAGAAGCAGAAGAGGAGGAGATTGGGACAAAGAAAAAAATGGTGTTTTTTTTTAATTTCTTTTCTTTTTTGTTGGATGATTATTGGTCCTTTTCTGTTCAGTAAGGTGTTGCTGAAACTGTAGCTGGCAAATGAAATAATGAAAAACTGGAAACTGCATATTACCGCCAAACCATAGTTTAACATAACTAATTATTTGAACTATTATATTTTATTCTAATCATCTATGGTTGTAGTGGGAGGGTAGAAATCAATATATCCGTGAGACGGAAATAAGTGAATCTTCAGTTGGTTAATTATTTGAATTCTAATTCTTTTACTTGTCATCTCGCCCTCCATTTTACTTCCTCTTACCCTAAAAAGCAAATATACCGTCAATTTTTCTACTTTCTTTGTCTATCTTTACATGTCTACTATTTTAAAAATAATTATTCAATAACTTTTGTTCAGTTTGGAAAATTAGGAGTCTATCTATTTTATCGTTGTTATTAAATACTATTCAATATCTAATGCATTTCTAGTTTAATATTTTCAAAGGATAATGTAGTAATATTATTCCTATTATTTATTATTTATTAAGATACGTGTCAAGTCAATAGTGAAAAACTATTATTAGACAGATAAAGTATTTAAAATGGATATACTCCTCATTTAGAAAAATGTTGTATATATGTTTATGGTGTAATAAATATTGCATATATATCCTCGATGTCTAATAAATAAGGCATATTTTATCATTTTCATTAACAAATATATATTTACAAAATGAAAGAAATAAAAAATTCTAAAAACAGTCTTAAAATTTTTAAAAAAATGTCAAATTGCTTTAATAATTACCTCACCCATTATTTTTACCCCCAAATCCGACCCAATTAAATATAATTCAAGTCCTCTTTTATTTAAATCTGATACAAGCCTATTTTATGACAGAGCACAACAATGATATTGGATTATTTTTTTCTTCATTTGGGTTAGGTCTAGAGAATTAAATCCTTTTTTTTTAATTCTGTAAATATAGATTTATTATCGAATAGAATATATATATATATATATATATATACACACACACACACATCATTTTTCCAACAAGGTGTATATATATGTTTCAAATCACAAAGTTGAGGAATATATTTGAATGTTTTCCCTTGGAAAAAACAAGCTGGAATGGAAATTTTTTAGTTGTAGCCATCAATGTGTTTACTTATGGGTCATTTGATTGTTGATTAGAGTTATGTCAATTTTAATAATGCATAAATTAGTTACGGAGTATTTATTCCATCTTCTACCATATAAAAATATATATAAGTTAATTCATAACTTATGTGCTAAATGTTATACATAACAATTAAAATTATTAAAATGATACTTGTTGCGTCAATTTTAATAGACGAATAACGTATTTCCTAATTAATAATTAAATAACCAGTATGTATTGTGTATACACGAAGTATACACATATTACATAGTGATTATACTAACAAAAAATTGTAGTAAGAAAATAAAGATTAAAATTATTTTTTGTTATGGCTTTGTTGGGCTGAAAATCCTAAGGAATCGTTCGGTATAAAGGATAAGGGATAATAATTTCGGGATAAAATGTAGAATTATTTTATCTTATATTTGATTGGAAATATTAATTAATCTCAAAAATTATTTATTGATAAGTTATCCCATATATATAGTGGAATAACTAACTTTATGAAATATTCTAATTCATGAGATAATTTTGACTATCATATCATCATACCAAATACCCCTAACCTTTAATAAGAAGTGCTTACATTTCCAAAGAGTTTAGCCGATACAAACTTATTAATCGAAATAGTAAATTTTAAATATAAGATGATTAAACTAAAAAAATATCTTATTCTAATTTGAAAACCAGAACCTTATTAAAAGTGTGAAGTAGCCTTATAATACTCATTAAAAGTCATATAACTCAAACCATAATTTGATGATTCATGAGTTGACTTTCTAAATAGATAAAAGTAGGAGTAGTAAATTTCTTGTAATTGAGTCAACTAACTTTTTTGGTTAAGGAATTCTAAAAAGGAGTTCTATTGAAATCAACTACTATTGTTATGTATACACAATTTGATTTTATCAAAATTGTAAAATGAACATATATGAAATTCATAAAGCAACACTTACTTTTCTTTTACCTAGATCGTGTTGGGTTTTAAAGGTGTGAATGAGAAATGAAGGGTTGTAACTTTTACGAAAGGTTGTGTCTTTTCTAAAGAGTTGTGACCATTCTGAAAGGTTGTGTCTTTTTCAAAGGTTTGTGACCTTTCTGAAAGATTGTACCTTTTCGAATGGTTGTGACCTCTCTAATAAGGCGCAATTAGCACCTTTTCATACTACCCTTTATTCGCTATAAATAAAGGGGTTTTCTCTCATTTTTCTGCATCGAATTTTTTTTTCTCTTGCATACATTTTCTTACAAACAAAATAAAGTCTGAGTGTGATTTCGTTGCTGACTTTTGAGTTCGTCGAAGTTATTGAAGTTTAAGGCACCACTACTTTTTTAATAGTTTATCCAATTTATCTTGGGGGAATAATCCACAACCTTGGGTATAGTGAGGGAATTAAATTTCTTAAGGACACACAATCAATTATGTGGATTCGGATAGTTTGTTTCTTTTCATCTTTATTGTTTCTAGTTTCCTATTCTAAATATAGGAGGTAACAAGCTTAAGGAATTTATATATTATTTTTCCTGTATTTAAGGTTTCTAGAGATTAATTGTGGTTTTCTACTCTGTCTGAATATGAAACTGATTTGAAGAATATAAAAATTTCATCAGAATTCAAGGTTCATTCGGATAATGATTAGAAGAATATAAAAATTTCATCGTCAAACTAGAAAATAGTTGTATAAAGATTGAATCTTTATTGTTAGTATCTTTAATACTAAATTTTCTGCCTATTTGTGACAGAGAAATGAATAATCTTAATGAAGTCAATGTTGGAACGATGAGTGTGCAACGACATCTACTACACCTCTAATCGTTCAAATGTTGCTCTTGCACTGGCTGAAAAACTTGTAAAAAGAATTCATTGTTGATTTCAAGAGATGGCAAATATGTTCTTCTATCTACCTACAAGTTCATTAGTGACAACGTTCCTATCCTATCAGAAAAAACTCTGAATAAAGAATGATTCTTAGTGATAGAAGCATGGAAGCACTCAGATTTTCTATGCAAGAACTACATTCTGAGTGGTCTACAAGATGATTTGTACAATGTGTATAGTAATATGAAGACCTCAAAAGAACTCTGGATGCTTTGAAAAAGAAGTACAAAACAGATGATGCCGAAATGAAGTAATTCGTTGTGGCAAAGTTCATGTACTACAAGATGATAGATAGTAAAGTTGTTGTCGCCCAAGTTCAAGAGTTGCAAGTTATAATCCATGATCTCTTTGTTGAAGGTATAATTTTATATAATACCTTTACTAAACATATTAAGTTTGTTCTTAAAACTCACATAATCTTTAACAGAGAATTGGTTGTGAATTATGTATACATAATCTTTAACAGAGAATTGGTTGTGAATTATGTATTTCAAGTGACTATCATAATTGAGAAGTTATCCCGCTATGAAAGGGCTTCAAAAACTACTTGAAGCATAACACAAGGAGATGTCTATTGAAGATCTCATAGTATGACTGAGAATCGAAGAAGATAACAAGGTTGCGAAAAAGAGGTCACGTGAAATTGAGCAAAATCTGAAGCAAATATTGTTGAAGAAGATCTCACAAAGTCAAAGAAAAGGAAGAAATCATCTAAATTGAAAAACAATCATCCTACAAAGAAATTCAAAGGAAATTGTTTTAGTTGTTGCAAACTTAGTCACAAGTCTATTGATTGTCGGGCTCCGAAGAAGAGCAAGAAAAAAGATCAAGCAAATTTGACTGAACCCAAAAAAGAAATGGATAATCTTTGTGTGATGCTTCCAGAATGTAACTTTGTTTGGCAATCTAAGAATATGGTGGATAGATTTTGGTGCCTCCTTCCATGTTTTTGCCAACAAAGAACAATTTTCATCTTATGCTCCAGTCTTAGTGGACTAAAAGTTATTCATGGCTAACTATACTGCTGCAAAAGTTGAAGAAACTTGTAAGATTTACTTGAAAATGACCTCTAACAAGGTTGTGACTTTAAGAAGAGTCATGTATCTTCTGAGTTGCGAAAGAATTTTAGTTTCTATACCGATTCTGACCAAGAATTAATTCAAGTGTGTTTTTGTTTCTGATAAAGTTGTAATAAGTAAGAATGATGTATGCAGAAAAATGTTACCTCATTGAGGACATTTTCAAACTCAATGTAATTGTAGTTGATATGAATAAGAATTTTACTTCTTCTTACTTGCTTGAGTCAAATTGTTTATGGCATGAACGTTTGGGACATGCAAATTACAAAACCTTGCAAAAATTTATCAACTTAAATATTTTGTCTAACTTTGGATGCAATAAATCAAAACGTCAAGTATATATGTGGTGAATCTAAGTATACTAAGCATCCTTATAAATCTGTTGAAAGGAATTTCAACCCCTTAAAGTTGATTCACACTGATATTTGTGATATGAAGTCAACACCATTTCGTGGTGGAAAAAAGTATTTCATAACTTTTATTGACGATTGTACAAGACACAGTTATGTCTATTTGCTAAATAGTAAGGATAAAGCAATAGAAGCGTTTAGGCAATACAAAACTGAAGTTTTCAGTTGGATAAAAATGATTAGAAGTGATAGAGATGGAGAATATGGATCTCCTTTTACAGAAATATGTTTGAAAAATGGAATCATCAATCAAACTAATACTCCTTACTCACCTCAATGTAATAAATATTATATACGGGAAAAAAATTAAACTTTGAAGAAAATGATGAATGTCTTATTTATAAATTTAGGTTTATCATAAAATTTGTGGGGAAAGGTATCCTTACAGCAAATCGAATACTCAACAAAGTACCCCATAACAAGAGACGGGACATTCCATAAGAGAATTGAAAAGAAAGAAAACTTAACTTGAAATATTTCAAAGTATGGGAGTGTCCACCCAAAGTCCAAGTTCTTACACCTAAAAAGGTCAAAAATAGGACATAGGATTGTGGACTATGTTTTCAGTAGATATGCCACAAACAGTAAGGCATGTCAATTTTTGGTTCATAAATCTAAAAATCCGAATATTCATAACAATACGATAATTGAATCAGATAACACTGAGTTTTTGAACATATCTATATATCCGTATAAAATTATACTATAGTTGTTTTAACGACCTCGGGAAGAACCAAAGGATAATATACCTAATAAAGAGTTCAAGGCGTGGTAAACATCAAAAGACTTCTACTTCCTTTGAATCTAATTTTGTAACATTTCTTTTAAAAATGAGCCTCAAACATTCAAGTAAGTAATGTTCGTTATGGACTCATCCTTTTGGAAATAGGCGGTCAATAGTGAGAATGATTCAATATTAAGTAACCATACTTGGGAGTTGATTGATCTTTCTCCGGGAAATAAATCTTTGGATTCAAAATGGATTTTCAAAAGGAAAATGAAAGCTGATGGAATTATTGACATATACAAATCAAGACTTGTTGTCAAAGGCTTTGGACAGAAAGAAGGTCTTGATTATATATTTTTACACATGCTCTCCATGTTAACTTATAATGTTTTGCATAATGACAAACTACCTTGTGTCGCAGGAAAATCAAAACTAGTGTATCTGTGTTAGATACACAAAATCCTTAAGATTGATGCATCAAAAATCAAATCAGCAGTCATCTATTAAGGAGAATATTGATTCACTCAAATCAATCTAACCAAAGATTGATTCATTCAAATCAATATGAACTCAAGGAATCAAATCAAATCTTGCAATTTAACCATGCCTTTCAAAGAAGATCTGTCATTGATGGAACTCAATCAAAGAAGATATATACTAAATCAAGCATGGGAATAAAAAAGGAAGAACGCCAAAGAAGGAAGAAAATCAAGATTACAAGAAGATCTACAAAGAAGGAAAATCAGCAAAGTATCAAGATCACACAAATATCTTCAAAAGAAGGAAGGAAATCAAGATTATATGAAGATCTCCAAAGAAGGAAAATCAGCAAAGTATCAAGATCACATAAATATCTTCAAGAGAAAGAAGAGAATCAAGATCACAAGAAGATCTCCAAAAAAGGAAGGAATCGACTAGCTCATGCACATATCTACTATGGACATGAATCAACCAGCCAAAATCAAGAACTCAGCTAGGATCGTTGATTTAAATACCCTTGGGTTATTCATTAACAAGAGCAGTCCTCAAACACTATATAATCCTCTCTTAGCCTTAGTTGTGCAGTACGCACTTCACTTGAACTTATATTGTAATCTTCTTTTATCTTTCATAAAACTTTGTACACACTTGATTGAACAATTGAAAAGAAAAGAGAAAGAAAGATCTGAGTGTAGGTTATACAAGTAGAGGTTGTGTCGAAGAAGAAAATCTGATTTGCATATCAAACAGGGCTCTCAATTGTAACATTTTGTAACACCTAAGTTCTCAACAAGCTCTTAAGAAAACCCTTGTAACCCAAGGGACTGAAAGTAGGCACCACATCGGTGTTTCGAACCAGTATAAAACTCTCTATGTCATTTACTTACTACTCTTACTATCTCTATATATCTGTTTTACTAATGTGCAAGTGAGTCGACTGACCAGTGTAGGAAGTCGACTGAAGGGAATTTTAATTCACCCCCCCCCCCCATCTTGACTTTCAATTGGTGTTAGAGCAATTCTCACTAGTAAAGTGTTTAACCACACGTGAGCAAAGATCCAATGGCATACTATCGGATTCCTGGTGCTCTACTTCAAGATGTACATTCCTCAACTCGACCACTGTATTTTAACGGCTAACATTACTTCCACTAGAAAGATAGATTCAGAATCTTTGTCTCTTCAAATGACCATCAAACATGGATTGTGATCAAGAAGGGTACAAAGCCTATTCCTGGACTAACCGAAAAAGATGGCACTGAGAAGCCATTTGATCCCGAATCCTTTGATATCAAACTAATGCTAGAGCTATAAGTTTGTTATACTGTGCAGTGAGTGGAGCTGAATATGACAATGTCTCAACATGTGAAACTGCAAAAGAAATGTGGGACAAACTAGAAGTAACTTATGAAGAAACCACCAAGGTTAAGGAAGCTCGAATCAGTTCATTAGTCAATGAATATGAATTATTCAAAATGGCTGAAGATGAAAATGTAGAAGACATGTTCTCGAGATTTAGCAAAATTATTTGCGAACTCAAATATCTTGGAATGGTATACTCAAATGGATTACAAGTTAGAAAACTCGTCAGAAGTTTTCCCAAATCTTGGGAAACTAAAGTTGGAGATCTGCAAAATATGACGTACGATGAACTTTGAGGAAACCTGATGGCCTATGAGCAAAACCATAATAACAGGTACAACAAAGATGATAAAAAGAAAATTGTGGCCTTTACTGCCGAGACACCTGCAGTCGGAGAAGAAGGTGATGAATATCAAGACGAAGGAATAGATCTCATAAATTGAGGAGTGAGACAAATTCTTAGACAAAAAAGGCAAAGACCCCAACAGGATTTTAAGAATAATGAAAGGAATGATAATCATTGCTACTATTGTGGAAATCAGGACATATCAAATAAAACTGTCCAGAACGGAGAAGGAAATCGAAGAAGAAATGAAGATCCAAAGAGTCTCAAAACCTGGGATCAAGGAGAAACATCTGAAGATGATCATGACGAAACTGCCAACATATGTTTCATGGCACTAGGTGAAACAAGTGAGGTAAGATCTTTTAACTGTCCTAACTGTAATGACTTACAAGATTCTTTAGACATGGATACTGATGAATTACAGAAAGTAATGGATGAATACAATACGATTGCTCAAGAAAAGAAAGACTGGCAGATTCTTCTCAAAGCAAGTTAGATTGAAGTCGACTTACTAGCCGAAGAACTGGAAAAAGTAAAAATGCAGCTGAACAATATCAGAAAATCTCCTAGTCATAGCTCTGTCAGATCTAATAGAACTGCTTTCAACAGGAGAAGATCTCCTAATCAAAGTTCCAACAGATCTATATCCAATTCTCCTTATCATTCAGCTAAAACTGTTGTTAATTTCTCTTGTTATACTTGTGGTGACATTGGTCATAAATCTTTTAACTATAGAAAATTTCTTCTGGAAAATAGATTCTGAGACCAAAAGTTGTTAATCATAACCCTCAAGGACCCAAAAATACTTGGGTACCAAAAAGAAATTAATCTACTTGTTTTGCAGGGCCAGACCATAAAAACCTACAAGAAAGGAATGTGGGTAATTGACAGTGGATGCTCCAAACACATGTGTGGAAAGAAAGAAAATTTCAAACTATTAAAAAACATTGTTGGAGGATTTGTAAGATTTGGAGATAACGCAAAAGGAGAAGTAATTGGAGTTGGAACTATCACCCTCAACTCATTATGTGATCCAGTAGAAGTATATCTTGTTGAAGGACTCAAGCACAATCTCTCCAGCATTAGTCAACTATGTGACATTGGGTTTCAAGTTTCCTTCAATACAACAAGTTGCATAATCAGACATCTAGAAAGAAATTTTTTCATCATAGGAGATCAAATTAATTATATATATGTCTTAACTGATATTGATCTACCTAATCTTACTTGTCTTACTGTAGCTTCTAATGATCCTTGGTTGTGGCACCAAAAGCTTGGACACACAAGCATGCATGCTCTTGAGAAGTTATCTAGATTAGAACTAGTTATCGAACTATCAAAATTACACTTTGAAAAGGATCATATCTATAATGCATGTCAACTTGTGATCATGGTGGCGAATTTGAAAATAAGGCATTTGAAGATTTTTATGCTCAAAACGGCTTCGCTCAAAATTTCTCTTCACCCAGATCACCACAACAAAATGGAGAGGTGGAAAGGAAAAATCATTCCTTATAAGATACAGCAAGAACAATGCTATTGGATCGAAATCTCCCCAATCAATTTGGGCAGAAGCAATCAAATTTGTTGCCGAAGAGTCAACTCCTGCAGAGGTGGAGTCGGCTACCCTAGCTGACAAAACCACTATCCCTAGGGAATGAAGATACAATGCAAGCTACCCTGAAAATTTTATCTTGGAAAAACCAAATGATAAAATTCAGACTAGATCTTCACTACAAAAGCAAGCATTAGAAGCTTTTGTATCCCAAATAGAATCCAAATGAATAAATGGATGAGTCATGGAAGAAGAACTTGATCAATTCAAGAAAAATCAGCTTACAAATAAAGGAATCAGAAAATAAAATTTTCATCAATCAAGCAAAGGTGGTTGATGAAAAGCTATATCGAGGAATGATTGGATCTTTACTATATCTTACTGCAAGTCGACCGAACATCATGTTCAGCATTTGCAAATGCACAAGGTTTCAACCTGCCCCAAAAGAATCCCATCTCACTGCAGTAAAACGAATCAATCTGATATCTTATTGGAACATCCAAAATGGGACAATGGTATCCTTTCTCTGAAAATTTTGATTTATCTGAATATTTAAATGCTGACTCTGCAGGTGATAAAAATACAACAAAAGCACTAGTGGAACATGTCCATTCTTGGGAAAATCTCTTATTTCCTGGCAAACCTCAATAGCTCTTCAACTACTGAATCCAAATATCTTGCAGTTGGAAGCTGTGGTACTCAGCTTCTTTGGGTGATGCATCAATTATTGAACTACGACTTATCTTTTGAAGGCATTCTAATATTCTGTGATTATACCAGTGCTATTAGTTTATCCAAATATATTGTGCATCATTCTAGGGTATCATTTTATTCGTGATCATGTTGAAAATGGTGATTTCTTGCTTGAGTTTGTTGATTCTGAAAATAATTAGCTGATATTTTTACAAAATCCTTGCTTGAAGAAAGATTTCATTTCCTTCAAATCTTTTGAAATTACCATGCTCAGCAATAAATTTTACTCTTTTGCTTATGCTACTACTTGTCTAGTTGTTTGTTATTCTTGTCTACTTTGTTTTCCTTTTTGATTATGTCAAAGGGGAAGAATTCAGATAACTATACTGGAAGCATACAGAAAGCTGGAAGCATACAGAAAGAGGGAGCCTATAGAAAGGGGGAGTCAGAAAATCGATAAACAAGGAAGTTAAACTAAATCATATAGTTAAAATTGTCATTAAAAAAAGGGGGTGATTGTTAACTTATAATGTTTTGCATAATGACAAACTACCTTGTGTCACAGGAAAATCAAGACTAGTGTATCTGTGTTAGATACACAAAATCCTAAAGATTGATGCATGAAGAATCAAATTAGCAACCATCAATTAAGGAGAAGATTGATTCACTCAAATCAATCTAACCAAAGATTGATTCATTCAAATCAATCTGAACTCAAGGAATCAAATCAAATCTTGCAAGTTAACCATGCCTTTCAAAGAAGATCTGTCATTACTGGAACTTAATCAAAGAATATATATACTAAATCAAGCATGAAAAATGGAGAACACCAAAGAAGGAAGAGAATCAAGATTACAAGAAGATCTCCAAAGAAGGAAAATCAGCAACGTATCAAGATCACACAAATATCTTCAAGAGAAGGAAGAGAATCAAGATTATAAGAAGATCTCCAAAGAAGGAAAATTAGAAAAGTATCAAGATCACATAAATATCTTCAAGAGAAGGAAGCAAATCAAGATCACAAGAAGATCTCCAAAGAAGGAAGGAATCGACTAGATCATGCACATATCTAATATGGACATGAATCAACTAACTGAAATCAAGGACTTAGCTTGGATCCTTGATTTGAAATACCCTTGGGTTATTCCTTAACAAGAGCAGTCCTCAAACACTATATAATCCTCTCCTAGCCTTAGTCTTGTAGTACGCACTTCACTTGAAATTATATTGTAATCTTTTTTTATCTTTCATAAAACTTTGTACACACTTGAATGAACAATTGAAAAGAAGAGAGAAAGAAAGATCTGAGTGTAGGTTATACAAGTAGATATTGTGTCAAAGAAGAAGATCTGATTTGCATATCAGACATGGCTCTCAATTGTAACATTCTGTAACACCCAAGTTCTCAAACAAGCTCTTAAGGAAACCCTTGTAACCCAAGGGAAATGGAAGTAGGCACCACATTGGTGTTCCGAACCAGTATAAAACTCTATGTATCATTTATTTACTGCTTTTACTATCTCTGTATATCTATTTTACTAACGTGCATGTGAGTCGACTGACCAGTGCAAGAAGTCGATTGAAGGAAATTTTAATTCACCCCCCCCCCCCCCATCTTGACTTTCACTCCAGTAACTAGGATTACATCTATTCTAATGTTTATTGTCCTAGCTGCAATATATGACCTTGAAATCCATCAAATGGATGTAAAACTAAATTTCTTAAATAGAGAATTGGAGGAAGAAATTTACATGGAACAGCCCGAGAGCTTTTTGGTTCTTGATAAGGAAAAGAAAGTGTGCAAACTTGTTAAGTCATTTTATAGACTAAAAAAAGCACCTAAATAATGACATATAAAATTTCATCAAATTATGTTGACCAATGGATTTAAGATCAAACAACCCTGATTTTGCCAACTGAGGCCGCGAGATCTAATATTTTTTTGGTTGGGACCACCAAATTGAATGAAACCTCATGCATGTGATAAATGTGTTTACATTATAGACACTCCAAATTGAGTGGTCATTGGATGCTTATATGTGGATGATATGTTGATAATGAGTAACAACATTGCTAACATAAATATAACAAAGTGTATACTTGCTAGTAAGTTTGATATGAAAGATCTAAGAGTTGCCGATTTGATATTGGAAATTATGATTCACAAAACTCCTCACGGTCTAGCATTGTCTCAATCTCATTACATTCGAAAAACACTTGAAAAATTCAAGTACTTAAACTTCAAAAGTGCAAAAACACCAATTGATGTAAATATTGAAGTCATTAAGAATAAACGTGAAAGTCAGTCTCAATTGGATTAGGTCAGATTATTGGGAAGTTTGATGTACGTCATGAATTATACATGACCAGACATAGCTTACGATATAAGTAAATAAGTCAATACTATCACGATCCAAAGTAGACCCTACACGTAACATGACGTATAGAACCCCGAGAGGCCCTTCACAAGCCACTTAGCATACATCATACAAGATAATAAAAGTAAAGAGCTCAAAGAAAGCATTTCATACAAAAGTGTTTGACGAAAGCGGAAGTCTAAACATAAGTCTCAAAGTCATCTATTACATCATAAGGAAAGTGATTGGGACGTAACTCATATATCACATATAAAATCTGAAATGAAAATGACATAAAGTAATAAAAGATCTCGATCCTCGAAACATGAGGACTCACCAATCTTCTAAGTCTATAAAGGATCACTAGCCATGATTATGTGAGATAGGCGCGTCAGACTCTACATTAGTGAAACAATGTAGGCACAAGTATGCATTAGTACATGGAATGTACCAAGTATGATAGTAATGCATAAGAGTTATGAAATCATGCTAAAAGGACTTTATATGACATGCAATGACCAAGGTAAATCATAAAATAACATGTTAGAAAACATAAGTCATAATCATGGTCAATGCAAGCTAAACATCTTATAAAACACTTTTGAGATACTTTAGCAAGTAACCTTAGTTCATTATTGTGGGAAGTTTACCTTTAACCAACAGAGACTATGTGAGCTATAACATGAAATTTAGTGTATATACCACACCGAAAAGAGATTTCCTTACTTGCCAAGGTAAGAACCATAAACTTGAGCTAAAGTGGATCCACTAGCTAATGTATATCTAAGACAAACCTATGGTGGCACATAGTTATGGGATAGGGAGATTGTTATTAGAAACCCGGCCTCAACTAACGGGAGAGCTTCCATCTCAATTTCCTTCCTATGCTAAGTATAAATCCCACGGAATAGTAATTAATCATAATTTGTCTTATTATCCATGGAAAGGCACAAGTAGTAACCAATCCAAGCTAGAGTTCATTTAGAATAGCTCTTTAATCTTGATTCAACTTAGGTGAGAAAACCTTTCAACCTTATGAATCCTTTTTGTGAGAAAACCCTTTCACATTCATATTTTGAGTAGTATGTGAGAAATTCTTTCACAACAACAACAAAAACATCAATTCTTTACTCTCAAGGAAACCTTAAATCATTTATATCAATTTCATAAAAAAAACATGCATATCTTCATAAATTCATCTTCCATAGTTCATAGGCTTCATCATATGATTATAGTCTAGAAATCATGGATCATGCACAGGTTCATGTGATTTCAACTTAAAAACATGTAATTACTTCAATTCATGCATAAAAAGATAGAAAACAATCAATTGGATCATAATTGAAAAGAACCCATGAAGAATGAATAAAATCCTAACTTTGATTGGAGAATCTAACTTGAAAAATTGGAGAATTTAGGAACCATATGGAGGAAAGGACTCCATAGGTGAATATTATAATGCCTTAGAAATCAATGGTGAATTGGAGCTTTTTAAGCCAAACCTTAGCTTTCTCCTCCCTTAGTTCTTGAGGGAAATTTGGGGGTGATCTTGGAGGGGATTTAGGGATTTTTGAAGAATGATTTAAAATGAGTAGTTTTTAGGCTTAAAAGAATTATATAGGTCTTTTGATTAGGATTAAAACGATTTAGTTTAGGCATTAATCAATTAGGAAAAAGACTTAAAAGTCCTTAAAAATAACAGTCGATCCATCCTCATCTACGGTTGGGACCTACGATCCGTAGATCCTTCTATGGACCATACTGGTCAACCGTAGATATGTTTAAAGACTATTAATTAAATCAATGTTTGACGGAACACATGTACGGCTTGTAGGTCTTACTACGGCATGTACATGGCAACCGTAGAAACCAACTTTAAGCTTTAAAAGTTCACTAAGTCTGGGACTCACCAACGAGACCTATCTACGACTCATACATAGGATGACAGATCGTCCTAGTGAACCCTGGGACTTATTTTAGAAAAAAATTCTCACTTCCTACGATTGCCATCTACGACCCGTAGAAGCTTCTAAGGTCCGTAGATGGGAACCGTAGACACAGCCTGCAATCCAAAATTTTATTTTCTCCCATTTCCGAATTTTGAGATGTTACAGATACACAAATAATTCCAACCAAAATCATTGGATTACAATTAAACGAGTTTTGAGGTACTTAGATGACACTCAAAACTTTCTTTGAATTATAGAAAGTATCCAACAGTTGTTAAACGATATAGTGATCCAAATTGGATTACTGAGTCAAATAAAACTAAGTTCATGAGTTGTTATGTTTCCATCATTGGTGGAGGAACAATATCATGAAAATCATCCAAACAAACATGTATAGTTCGCTCTACAATTGAGCCTGGGTTCATACCCTTAGACAAGACCAACGAAGAAGCTGAATGACTTCGAAATTTCTTAGAAGATATTTTATTTTGGCCCAAACCAATTGCTCATATATTTCATTATGGTAGTCAAGTTGCAATAGGAAGGGCTGGGAGTGTTATGTATAACGGTAAGTCTTGTCACATACGACGAAGACACAACTCTGTTAGACAATTATTCTCTAGTGGAACTATCACAATTGATTATGTAAAGTCAAAGAATATGTGTCAGATTCACTTACAAAAGGTCTAACTAGAGAGACAGTTGACAGATCGTCAAAAGAATGGGACTATGGTCAAAGACTAGACCTAGAAGACCAAAGATTCCAAGATCTAGGTTCAAGGAGATCAAACAATTATATTGATAACGGTTCAACACTGTCAAAATTATTTTATGGTTCATTCCCATGATGGGGTAATATTCAGTAGAAAGAATTATGACATTAAGACTTTTTAATGATTTCTAACTTTGACACAAGGTATATCAAATGGTGTATCTACAAGATGACACATTTAGAAATCACATATGTATGTGTGAAGTATAAGTGGCTTCAAGGAGAATCCAGTAAGCCCAATTTTCTACGCACTTATAAACCAAGAAGTATCCATAGCTGAAATGAACAAAACAATTATATTAGTTAAATCTATGTACTTTGTACGTGTGTATTACACCGATTAATAATATTATGTATATAAAAAAGTAAATTATTATGTGTATTTTATATTATTAAGTATGAAAGTTTTAGAAAAATAATATTAAAATTTTAAGATAAAAAATGTTAAAGTGGAACATGATAACTCAATATCACATAACAATTAAGGAGAAACAAATTAAATGTAATGAACAAAATATTTTCATTGATATAAAAAGATCAAAATATTGGTATTAATACACGAAAATACAAACTAAACAATAAAATATTGGAAGAATGAATTACATTATATATGAGCATAATAATATAACATAACTATTTGTAACAAATAAACAATAATAGAAAGGATTATAATAAAATAAAAGACGCGTCTATCAAAAAGCTAACAACACACACCTAAACAGAATTACCAAGGAGCAATAACAGGAAAAAAGTAGGAAAGACATAATAATTCTAAAAATATATTTAGTGACACTAAACACTCCCAAATTATCATGATTAGTATTTAACTAAAATAAAAATTGGGAATCAATTAAAAGAGCGGATATGCTCTATTTAATATTGAGTATGTTTTTTCTTATAATATATTTTAGAATTTCTTAATTTTAAAATATATCTTTCTTTTATCATATATTTTAGAATTCCTTAATCATTAAATCTCCTAATATCATTTATCATATATTTTCTTCTTGCCTTATATTATAAAACTTCTTAATTTTAAATATTATAATAAAGCTAATTAATTAATAATTTTTTTAAAAAAAAGTAAATGATAATTTTATCTATTTTTTTAGAGTCTTTTAGTGAAGGACAAAAAGTTCAATCAATATTTCTAAGAATCTTCATGTATTTAATATAACACCATTATTTTGAGTTACTTCATATTATGATCGCAAATATTTTGATCTCATAAGGTGACATAATTATTTTTTTTTACATATGCATATGTAATCCAAGTGAGAAATTATTTGACTTTTTTCTTGACTTGCATATACATTGTATTAAGAATAACTATGTTAGTTGTTATCCGTGAAAGATTGGTCTAGAAGACCACTAACTACAAGTTGACTAAGTTTCATCTGGTCTTCATAAATTCAAGTATGTTTTCATAGTTAATTTTACGTTTTCAATGATTTGACATGATAAATTCTTGAATAAAGATGATGTCTCCGTCAAGTTTGATCCTGACACGGATTGTCTATATTTGAGGATGGTTTTTAATTTTTTTTTTTCTGCAAATATATTGATGGTCATTAATTTTTATTCCTTTAACATAAGTTGTATAGTATCTAATTCACCAGATTTAAGTTTAGAAAAGTTTTACATTTCCTGAAGAGCACTTTTACCTTATCGGATAAAAGTTTTGTAGGAATACGTTGTATTATATTATGATACGGAAAAAAATTGTCTACTTTTTATATTAGATAATATTTTAAAATTTTGAAGTAAACTACTTATATTTTCATTTGGTAAAAAAATTCCATGCAATATCATCTTATAAATTGTATTGCAAGTAAATGACTAAAATCTTATAAACTTCAATTAATCCTCACTAATATAAATATTAGCAATAATATTATTATGTAAGATTAAAGATTCTATATTTTAAAAAACTACAGCACCAAAAGCTATAAATATGAAAAAAGTTATATGTATGACTCTTATTAAAAGTTAGCTTTAATAAACCTATTTTATTGAGTAACCTTTACGGTGACATACAAAATACATAAAAACAACACATAAAATACATATATACAAAACAACATAAAGTATTATTATTATTATTATTTTGAAAGATATATTATTTCGCTAAATTAAATAACTTTTTTATACCTAATTTTGTAACTAGAAAAAAAAAGATTTTTTTTCCAAGTATTATCAAAATAATGTTGGATTATAGTTTTTGAGAAAGTAGAAAGGTGTTTTCTGTGATCCTTGCTTTGCTTACGAGGGTAGCTTTATCTATTCTTGTTTCACTTGTCTTCCATAATACATTTTTGATAAATGATGATGGATTATAATTTTTGAGGAAGTAAAATATAAAAGGTGTTCTATTTGTGATCCTTGCTTTGCTTACGAGAGTAGCTTTATCTATTCTTGTTTCACTTGTCTTCTATAATACATTTTTGATAAATGATGTTGGATTATAATTTTTGAGGAAGTAAAATATAAACGGTGTTCTATTTGTGATCCTTGCTTTGCTTACGAGAGTAACTTTATCTATTCTTGTTTCACTTGTCTTCCATAATACATTTTTGATAAACATAATAATCCTATCCTATTTCAAAATTATATTTATCTCATTAGTTAGAATTTTATTGTCAGCTTTAAAATAACACATATGATACATATGATTCTTTGATCATAATTAGTTATTATTATTGACCAAAAAACTTTGCTTGGTTTTACACATTTGTAGTTTTTCATATTAACAATTTAATATTTTTTATTTTTCGATTTTGGATTTAGAAGGGTAAAAAAGATAATAAAGTCTCCATTGAAATTGTCTCGAATTTTCAAAAAGACACCTTAACTCAGAATCATTCCTATTACCCACAAAACAATTTTGAACAATATTATTATATCATTTTTCGATCAGCCCCAGATTTTAAGAAGCAATTGTGTTCACACACCAATCATTACATGACACGTGTTAATTTAATTTAAAATGTAATTTTTTTTCATTTTAAGTTTGTTCTTTATTTCTTTTTCTCTCTCTCTTACTTTTTGTGTTATTTTAATTTAATTTCATCTTAAATTCACTTCATCTTCCACCTCCCACTTTCAAGTGATTCATCCCTCCATTTTCTTTCTTTTTCTTCACCTCCCACCCTCACCCCACCTCCACGTCAAGTCGAACCCCACTCCTATTTTTTTTCTTTTCTTTTTCTTCTTCTTTTTCGGTAAAATTCTTTATAAAATTCATACTATTTTTTAGACTTTATTAAATTATTGATGACAAAATTAATGATTTTTCTAAGAAAATTTAAAATTTTGAAAGTATCATCAACTACTCCATTTCATATACCTTCAAAATTAGAAATGATAATTTTAAAAGAATCAATGAATTCCCCCAAAATTGAAAGAACTTACTTGAAATCAGATAAAAAAAACTAAATGATACCTTCCTAATCATCTTGAAATCTAATGGGTTTATCAAATTGTTCGAAATGTAAGAAAATATTTAGATAAAGTTACAAAATTAAAGAGAGTAAAACTAATAGTAGTAAAACAAGGAAGGTGAAGTTGTGGTAAAAATTGTGACATTGAAAGTGAGAAGAATGAAAATAAAAAGGAAAAAGTTAAAATAATAAGAAAACTAAGAAATATATATTTTATAATAAAATATTTGTAAAAATAAAATTATATTAGTTATTTTAGGTTGTTCACTCTCTTTGAGAGAGTGCACACCACTCTGTATGTCAGGTGGACGAATAATGATATAATAATATATGTTCAAAATTGTTTTGTGGTGTAATATGATGGTTGCAAAGTTAATGTGTCTTTTGAAAATCCGGGACAACTTCAGTGGTGACTTTATACCTTTTCTCAATAACTAAAAAGGGTTGAAAATGATAACACATTGATTTGATATATATATATATATATATATAAACCATGAAATATAATATATATTTTCCTATAAATATAGTAAAACATTGACAAATAAACAAAATATATATATTTATTTCAAGATGAAAAAATGAAATATAAGACATTTTTTTTGTAAATCAAATATAATAATTCAGAGTTACAAATTAGTATATAATCTTTTGGCAAGAACTTAATTATCGTATTTCAGACGAAAACAACCATAGATATTAATTTTGCAAAAATTACAAAAAGCGGAATAATAAAGCCAGTGCTCTTTGAGAAAGAATCAAATTGTGTGATAATTGTTTTACTAATAGAAAGACAAAGTATATATATCGATATTAGAATTACATACAAATTCATATTGGGCAATATTCTCGAAATTACAAAGCTAGGGATGTATTAATGAAAGCTATATAAATCTAAATACGTTGGAATCAAAATAACATGACGTTATGTAAAAGCTAACAATTATAAATGTTGAATGTTGATTCTATTTAATTTACAATAAAGGAAGAAATCTTGCTCACTATAAGCAAAAATTCATTTATAAAAAGTGTTTATAAATCTTGTAAATTATAATAAAGAGATTTTACATACAAGTAATTAAAGTTCTTTAAATATTCACTTTCTCCGGCAGTAAAAAAAGTTCAAGATATAAGTTGAAAATTAAGAATTTAAAGTTTAAATAATAGCTAAATTTTTTTTAAATAAATAAATTGTCCAATTTAGCACAAAAAGTTTGTCAAATTGACCTTTAATAAATGGAAAGTTTCCCAACAAAATTTGACTATGAAAATAGTAATATAGATTTTGTAGTAGTATATAAGTACTCCACCTGTTTATATGTACTTTTCCATATTTAATTTAACACAATTTTAAAGAAATAATAAATAAAATAATAAATTTATTATATCACTTTAAATAATTATAAATTATTTAAATAATCAAAATATGTAATGCATACCTAATAATAAAAATAATAAAAATAATTATATCTTAATTTTTTAACTGAATAAGTAAAATTAATATCTATTTTTTAAATATATACTATATATAGATAAATAAAAATATTAAAGGAAGTAGTAAAAGTTTTTCTATTTTTGTTTCGGTCCCACAATCGAAATGGTCTAATCTATCAAACTGATTCCCTGATTAAGAAATTAACGATAAATGAGGGACCATACTTTTAATAAAACAAAATTTGAAATTTTTGTGTTTTTATAAAAATTTAAGTTGATATTTATAGTAATTAAATTTACATATAAATTGATATTATAAATATATATATTGAATATTTAATATATGTATAAAATCTCAACAAAATAATTACTTTTTTTTGTCTTAATTTATTGATTTTAACTTGACATGAAATTTAAGAAAAATAAATAACATATTTTGAATCTTATGTTTATCTAAATTGATCCCTTATTACTGAGGAATAACACCATTTGAAGCCATTTACACGAAGAACTCTCTTTAATAAATTACATAATTTCTTGCTACTAAATTTGTAAAGGAGTTAAATATTTTTCTTTGTCCGAATTCAATTTAAATCATAAATACGTGAAATTAAAATGTCCTCTAATTTTGTGATCTTAAATATGTTAATCGAAAAGTTAAAATTTTAAAATTATCAAAAAAAGGAAGAGATATATCTTTTAAAAATTGATTTTAAAAAAATACAAACAAACCAAAAAGAAGAGAATACTAGATTTAGGTAAATTCAAATATGTTATGATTAATAAAATATCTCTATGCTAGTGGTTTTTGTTTTTTAGTTTACGGTTGACAGGGACGGAATTTTATATATATATATATATATATGGGGAATAGTTTATCTTATTATAATAATATAAATGTTAGGATAAATAACTTTGTGATTAATTAATATTCTACAAAATAATATAATTTTATATTTTATTTCAAAACTATTACCTCTAATCCCTCGTACCAAGTGACCTAATCTTTCAACTTGGCATTACATGTTTATTTATAGACACCTTAGTTACAAGCTTTGGTTTTTTCTTAAAAAATTAAATTAACTCACTTTTCAAAGTAGAGAAAAGTTAGAAAATATAAGTAGTGGTTCAAAGCGCCGTAATTTAAATACTAACGGTTGCTCTTAGAATATTTAATTTGACGTTTAGAAAAAACATCTTTTTATTTTATATTTGCGGTGATAATACGAAATTGTCATAATATAATCACTGTAATATATATATATATATATATATATTGTTAGTTTTTTTTAGTAAATAACTTTTTTTTTCTGGAGAAAGGGCGGCTAGCTCATTTAATATTTCACTAGAAAAATCACGATAATTCAATGCAAATCTTCACGAGCTAATTGCTGGATCAGTAAATATATATATGTTAATTTTGTAAATAATCATGAGTGTAAAAATAAAGTAAAAAAGTTAAGCAAATAAAAAAAAAAAAAGAAAACATGAAAAGGGTAACTTAGAAAATAAAGTACACAAAAAAGAATCAAGGATAAATTAAATTAAAAGGTAAACAAATAAATAAAAAAAAAAAAGAAAATACAAAAAATGGCAACTAATCAAGGATAAAATAATCTAACTAGTATGATTTTGTTTTCTAAGGGTAGGGAGGATCTCTACAATGATAGGTTCAATTAGAAAAATAAAAGGTTTATATAGTTCTTTTAATTTTATTTTATTTTAATTAACTATTTAACGAAGAGATCCTTGATTTTGTCAATTTAGAAATAGCTAGATGATTGACCAAAAACTTTTATAAAGGAAATTAGAGCTTTTGAAGAAAAATAAATAAATAAACAAAAAAAAGTAACTAGATAAGCGGAATATTTTATTCTTATAGAAATGTTTGAAAAATTTCGTATCTCAAGAAATATTATATAGACATAAAAAAATTATACTTAGACAATTTTTAACAGCGATATTGAGAATACTATTTAGATATCAAATGTTGAAATTAACATCAATCTTTGTTATTGAATTTCTAATCCAAAATGAGATAAAAGTTCTAGAGGACTCTTTTAACCCTTAGCCGAAATATATATGATTTGCATGACTAATATGGGATAAAGAACTTTGGTCGGCTTACTTTAAACAAAGATAAATAATGATAGTCGAAAAGATTTTATAAAAAATACTTATATATCTATTTAAATTATATTTAAGGTTAATTTTACTTTTAACAAATATAGATACAAGAAGAATCATTACAAGAAGAATCATTGTCCACTTAGAAATTTTGCTATTTAAATACTTTTTAGAAAGTTAAAAGTAAAGATAAATCACACTTTCTTCTAGAACTAAACTTAATAGTTTTTTATTTAAGAAGATTCACAGTTTGAGGGATCAAAAGCCTACATATCAATTAATTGAATGTTAAAAGTTATTAATCATGAGAATAAAATAAAATGTATTGATGCTTAAGGGAAAAAAGACGTCATAGAGCAATGATAAAGTTATTTATGTGCAATTTATATGTTACAAGTACGAATATATATTGATGCTTAGCTTGCATGAGGATATGCTAACTATATTACACCCTATTAAAATGTGAATTTTTCCAAAATCCTACATAAAAAGGGATGCTTTGTAGACTTTTTTTATTATTATTTTTTTTATGTTTGATGGACTAAAAGTGCTAATATCCTTTTTCGTAACACACCAAACTTATGCATTATTGATTAATGTACAAGGTTCATGTCTCATGTAACTTTTTTATTTTTTATTTTTAAAGTTGTTTGAGGAAGTGTTATAGTTTGTTGGAATTTTGTGAAAGAAAAGTCATGGGTGACTAGGTGACACTAGTGACATGTTTGTTTTGTTATGCAGAGTACAGACCAACCACTTCATGAATTATATAAAAAGAGAATCAAGTTATATATGCTCTAACCCTTAGCCAAAATATAAATGATTGGCAGTTTATGCACACGTTTCAAGAATAGAGTGGTAGATCGTGGCACTCATTTCGACCATCGATGGTCTTCAATAATGAAGATCTTTTTTCCCGATTTTCATTCTATGTCTGCATATTTGAGTCTGATTGAATTCGAATTCGTGTTGGAAAGTTCCACATTAGAGGTAAAACGCTTCCTAATAAAGACGACTCTGTACCTAGGAGGACTCCAACCCCAGACGTCTGATTAAAGTTGAATGAATACTTATCGCTCCACCACAATCCTTGTTATTCAATAATGAAGATTTATCATTAGTTTGAACTACAGTCTATTCAAATTGAACACCTTAACACAGGAGAGTGTGCTTCTATTAAACATTTTTAACTCAAATTTTGGAAAGGCTCCAATGTTTGATGTCAAGTATTTATTACGTAGATAATTTAATCACTTAAAATATTATATATTTTTTAAAATTGTAGAGATTAATCTTAATCAGAACATGCTTACGACTTGTTGAGCTTAATATATATTTTAAGTGGCTAAATTATCTACATAGTGGATGTTTGATAATAAGTGTTGAAACTTCTTCAAAATTTGAGCTGAAAATATCTAATAGAAACACTTTACCAAGTATTCTGATGTTCAATTTGAACAAATTATAGTTTGAGTGTTTAATGAAATATATTGATAAGTTTTAAAAGTGTGAATATATTCCTGCTTAACTAATGTCTTTCAATCAACTATTATTGCTCTTTAGGAACAAGCCCCTCGATAATAATTAGCTAATGTAACCACTAATTTTTCCTCACCACTCCCCAATCTTCCACAATCATCATTTTCTCCACTATCTCCCAAGCTTGGACAGCGGTCAAGCCATACCCTATTTAATCCTTGATCAACACATCTTCTTTTACTCCTCTCATTTAATATTCAATTCATTGACAAAAGCTTATATTCTATAGAAAAATTCACACTCGGTATAATTTTGTAATCCTTACAACAATTTATATCACACTTTCGAAGAAATAAGTGATCTATTTGAGTTTTGGTCATCACATTTCGAATTGACTTAGTGGTCTTCCTTCTTCTGAAAGCACGTCTATCACCAACTTAAAAACTTTAGCAAAATTTAGAAATGAAGCTCCTCTTCCATTTGTAACCCCTAACAAAAGTTTCTACGAATATTCTCAAAATTACTAGGGGTTATCCTGATATGATCATTGAAATCTCAGCCGATAAATAACTTTTTGGAGTGCAGTTATCACTTTATTCAAATCCTTCAGAAGTATTTCTTGACCTCATCGTACCAGCAGATTTACGGCATCGCATAATTAATCATATTTCAAGAGTCAAACATACATACGTATTATCGTAAGGTTTCATATTAATATTTATCTAATGTCATTTCTCAACTTATTGAGTTAGAACTTGAAGAACAAATTGAGATATCTACTTGACTTTGCGGGCTTTAAATTTCAAATTCTAAATTTTGAATGAAAATTCGAGAATTGCAGTTGTTGTTGTTGAGAAATTGATTTCGATGCATTATTAATTGAAAAATTGGAGATTAAAAATTGTTTCTAACGAATTGAGCTAAAACATTTCACGTCTTATTATTAGAGTTTTTTGAATTTCGAATCAACGTGTAGAACAATTTTAGTCATTGAATATTGCAAAAGTTTATTTTTGAATTATAAGAATAAAATTCATTAGTTGAATTATGAACAATTGAAGAAAAATCAAAAAAGCACCATCAAAGAACAAAAACAAACTTGAAATTTTGAAGTCTTGCCGGCTCAAAATGAAGAAAGAAGAACTATAGATTTCTAACTTGTTTGGTTTTTTTTTTTTTTGGGAGGGGGGGGGGGGTGCTTGCGTAACTGTATAGGTAACAAAATAAATTTCAATAAAATAATTGTATGTATTTGTAATGTATATGTTATAAATTAAAATTGTGTATATATGATGTATAACTATGTATTAGAGATGTATATTTATCCATATACATTATTTATACAATATTTATACATTGCAGTAGTTCATCTTCCTCAATGAGTTGATTTTTTTCTTCAATGAAAACACATATTTTAAGAATAAATTAGCCGAATTTCTCTATTAAGGATGAATCGATCTGAAGAACAGAGACTTGATTCGATATTTACAGTTACTACATATTAGGAATGGTACAAATTTCTCTTCATTCTATTGTGCTTAATGAAGGAACCGTCTAAATATACTTTTTCAAATCCAAACTTCTTTTATTTTTTTCTAAGTCTCCTTCTTACATAGAAGAACAAATCTGTTGTAAAAAACAAAATTTTAGTAGTAGATAATAATTCTCTTAATATTGATTAGGCGGAACAATATAAATATTATGTGAAATTTATTCCAAATTTAAGAAATATATTTAATTTTCATATAATATATATATATATATATATATATATATATATTATATATTTCAAAATTTATCACACATGCCATTGCGAAAAATGTTCTCTCAAATTAGAAATTGAAATGCAAAAGAAAAAAAAAAGTTAACAAGATGTATACTCCCTCTATTCCATACTATGAAAAAAAAAAAAAAAGCCCAAGCCATAAAACTATTAACAAATTTTCAATACATTTCGAATGAATTGGTATCAAGAAGTATTCATAAATCAAGAATATATTTCAATGTCTACTCCATATCTTAAACAATATATTTCTTAAGATGTATTTATATTTGTGGGTAAGGATTGTTGACTTTAAAGGAATGTATTTGTATTTGTGTGTCGGTAAACAAATACATATTTATCAAATTGGAAAATACATAAATACATCTCAAGTATTTTTAAACCAAATTATTACTTGAGCACATTTTTATTCAATTTTTCATAGTTTAAAGACATTTTTGACGGATTTTTCAAAAAATAAATATTCCTTCCGTCTCATTTTATGTGACATTTTTTAGATTTCGAGACTCAAATAAACATCTTTGATCTTAATTTTTTCATAGATCTTTTAAACATTTTGAATTATCAATTATTGTGATTTATAAGTATTTTTTATGTAGTTTATAAATATATAAATTTCATTTCCAAAAAAATGAAGATTCCATGGGTAAACTCCCGTCAAATAAAAACTATCTAGCTCTCAAAAAACGAAAAGTGTCACTAAATTGAGACAAAAAGAGTAATAGTTCTATGATTTGGTTTACAAAAGCAACAAATCCTTCTTGAATGTACACTTTGCCGCTAAATCTGTCTTGTTCTCATGAACATAGCCGTTAAATCCTACTGTTCACATTACCTAAGACAAAACTTCAAACAATTTTCAAGACATTATTCAACATTTTCTTCAGATCAAAATCTCATTTCTCAGTTACAATCATGCAAAAAAATCTCAGAAATCACTCAATTTCATGCCTTAATGATCAAAACTGGTCAAGACCAAATTTCTTTCACTCTAAGCAAACTCCTCGCATGTTCAATCCAGTTTACAGATTATACATCTTCAATTTTCAAGTATGTAAAAAACCCAAATCTTTATATGTATAATACCATGCTTCGTAGCTATTCAATCAGTGATGATCCACAAAAGGGTCTTGTATTTTTCAACTATATGAGGGAACAAAATGTTGTTCTTGATCAGTTTGCTTTTGTTTCTGTGCTTCGATCTTGTATACGTTTATTGGAGAAATGGACTGGTCTAGCTGTTCATTCAGTTGTTTTGAGATCTGGGTTTGATTTGTTTCTTGATTTGAAGAATACCCTTTTGAATTTTTATTGTGTTTGTGTGGGAATCCGTTGTGCACACCAGCTGTTCGATGAATTTTCAAAGAGGGATTTGGTTTCCTCGAACACTTTGATGGGTGGTTATCTTTGTGTAAGTAATTATTCTGCTGTTTTGGATATGTTTTTAGAGTTGCGTAGGGATGGTATTTCTGCTAGTGTCACGACGATGTTGTGTGTTTTGTCTGCGATTGGTGAGTTAAGGATTGCTTTGGTAGGGGAATCCCTGCATGGTTATTGCATAAAGATTGGATTTTGCGATAGTTTGAAGGTGCTAACTGCCTTGATATCTATGTATGGGAAGATAAGCTGCGTTAGTTCAGGCCGTAGTCTATTTGATGAAGCTTATCCGAAAGATGTTGTCTTGTGGAACTGTTTGATAGATGGATATGCTAAAAATGGGTTGCTAGAAGAGGCATCGTTTCTATTGAGGGAAATGAAGGTTCAAAGATTGAAGCCAAATTCGTCAACCTTGGCAAGTTTACTTTCTTCTTGTGCTTCATCTGGAGCTCTTAACATGGGTGAATATATTCAGAACTTTGTAGAAGACCAGCAATTAGCTTTGGATCCAGTTCATGGCACGTCGTTGATTGATATGTATGCTAAGTGTGGGTTGCTTTTGAAGGCAGTTAATGTTTTTGACAGTATGGAGACTAAAGATGTGAAGTGTTGGACAGCAATGATAATGGGTTATGGGGTACATGGGGAGGCAAAGGATGCTATTGCACTCTTCCACAGAATGGAGGATGAAGGTTTTAGGCCTAATGAAGTGACTTTTTTGGCAGTATTTAGTGCTTGTAGTCATGGGGGACTGGTGGCAGAGGGCATAAACTGTTTTAGGAAAATGGTCCTAGAATATGGCTTGACTCCTAAAATTGAGCATTATGGATGTTTGACTGATATCTTAGGTCGTGCTGGATTGCTTGAAACAGCACGGGAACTAATAAAAGGTTTGCCCATTGAGGGGGATGCTACTGCATGGCGTGCCCTACTAGCAGCATGTAGAGTCCATGGTAGTGTTGAGTTGGGAAAACAAGTGACAAAAGAACTAGAACAGAGATTTGGCGAACACCCTGCTGATGCACTACTTTTGAATGGTACTTATGCGATCGCTGGGATATTGCCCGAGGAGAGAGACATGCTAGAGGTGGGATCTTCTCTCAGTGGGAAGAAGGAGGCTGGATGCAGCTCAATTGAATTATGTGATAATAGCCAGATTTTTCTTAGCCAATGTGAAGTACGCTAGTTCCTAGAGGACACTGCCTTCAGCTGCCAGAACAAAATTTTGATCTTCAGTATAAGAAATGTTTTTCTTTCTTTCAGACAAAGAGTGTGCATTGGCAAGCCGACTATCAATTATTCTTTGTACTCGGTTTCATTCATTCATTCATCATGAAGATATAAGATCAATCTCCAAAAGGTATCATGCAAAACACCAAAATATATCTCTTTTTTCTTCAACTATCCATGATGTAGGCTGCTATTGCCTACAAACACAACTGCAGGGTAACAACAGCAAGAGAGCTCAGATACAGCTCTCACAACATTGTCATCAACTGCAATCTGCCATCCTTGCTATTCATCTGAGGAGGTAAAATGCTAAATAACATCTTAGCATGAAAATTATCAAAAAGTGTTTTACGTATTCATGAAGTGAAAGTACACTGCTCTAGGTTGACAAGAATGAGACAAGTAAGGTAACCATGTGGCATGCTAAATCCAAGTCCCCTGAATGTCAGTTTTCTTTGTAGAACTGGTCAGCCTTCCTTAACGCCTTCAGTATACACTGAGACTACTCGAGATTACTTATGGGTTCCTTTGTTATGCTTTTAACTAATCTTTTGTAAATTTCCAGTTCACCACCACTCTGCTAATTCCCCTGTGCAAACACATATGGCACAATAACTCAAGTTCAAGAAACAGCGCATCACTTTACAGCTTTATGCTACATGACATGTTGTGTTTCGAATATGTCTCTGTTTTCTATGTTCTTCTTTTTATGATAGTGAACGCTGTTTTGGCATAAACATAATTTCACAACAACTGTGAAGAAGACTATTGGTCCAAACATGCATCACTACTAATGGAAGCTCTGATGGAAAATTAAGGATACCAGGTTATCGGGTTGAACACTATTGGAAGCATAATTTGTTTCAACATGTATCGAAGCATTTATTTGACAGCTTGTTCAATACTGTGATGAGTGTGAAGAATAAACTTAAGAAAAGTTGAAAGCAAAGAAGCATTTACAATAATACTGTGGGCAACAGAAACTACACTTTTGGATCTACGAAACAAAAAGGTCTCCAAACTCAAGGCAAGTTACACATTCACCTTGGAAGAGAAGCGTCAAACTTGTGAGTGGATTAAAATTTTGAAAATGCTTGATGGATATGCATGATATGATCCTGAGTAGACTGTTGTAGATGATCGCGAAATGTTCAGTTGATTGTTGACTTGTTCCAAGTCAAGAGAATTGTGATTCGTGAAGGTGATCTTCTCCTCTTTCTTTATATCTTGGGTTCTGTTTTGTCATTCTTTGGAGGCAATCAAATTCGTAAGTATTGTTGTCTGAGGCATTCGTCTAGGATTCTCGACTCATCAGGTATAAAGCAAAATGGCCAATCAGAATATTCTGAATTCAATGGTTTCAATAAACACTCTACAGTAGCTTGTCTTGGACCAGATCGAGAACAATTCTCAACAGTTTGTGTAGCCGTAACTCCTATTTATTTGATTCCATGATTTATAGATGGAATCAAATACTGCAACCTCACCCTTTCCGCGCACCATGGCATGGTGATAGTGCCTAGATTTTTCTTGTTGAACTCTTGCAGACTATTTGAAAGGGAACCTTGACGTAACTAGTAAAGTTGTTGCCACGTGACCAAAAGGTCATGGTTCAAGCGGTGGTAACAGACTTTGCAGAAATCTAGGGTAAGACTGCATAAAATAGGCTACTGTGGATTTGGTTAACATCTGTATTGCGGATGTGTTGACACTAGAGAAGATAAGTTGGTTGGTATGAAAAATGATGATTGCCATTCTATCATTGCATCTAACTTATTATGGTGTGTTTGACATTTGAAAAGGTAAGTTGATATGTACGAAAGATCATGATTGTCATATTCTTGTCTGTATCTTTAGTTCCTAGTACGTTTGAAATGCCTTGCTAGAAAGATTATGAAAAGTCATCACAAATATTAGTCAGTTTCCTCAAGGACTTGTACTCAAATACATTGAGGGAAGACAACTTAGGTAGGATGAAACAAAACATTCCTATAATCCTAATGGAACATCTTGCCTTTCATCTTGTCCAATATTATAGATAGATGTAGTCCTTTGAAAGACAACCATTTATTTCACTTAATATGAGTTATTATTTATTTTTTCCACTTTTTAATCAACTAGGAAACTTGTCCCCACATGAATTTAAAATGATTTTTTTTATAAATTAAGTAGAAATAAAAAGATCATTCATTCATGGAAGTAATTAACTATTATTGAACCAAATATACAATATATAACTATTAACGAGTTTTAATCAATTTCATGCAGATAAAGGAATTGTGGATACATCATTTATGATAGCTCCCATAATAATTTATTGAAAATTCTACTTTTAATAATTTCAAATTTGTAATTTATTAGATTTTACTCAGAACTAATGGGGGCAAGAATCTACCATGTCCTAAATGTTGCTTTCGTAAGAGAGGGGCCTTGTCTAACATATGAACAGAAGTGTAGGCTAGTGGCCGCTGTAACTGAGAAGAGATTATGCATCAAAAGTATGCCAAATGATAAGTCTTCAGGGATTGATGGATTTCCAATTGAGTTTTTTTGTGAAGAACTAGACAGTAGTTAAATCAGATGTGGTTAAGCTTATCCAGGAATTCTTTCACACAGGTGAAATGCTTTAAGCCTTTAGTTGTACTGCAGTTACTCTTATCCCTAAAGTCTCTAATCCTATCTAGGTAAAAGACTACAAACCTATAGCTTGTTGCACCACGTTCTATAAGATCATTACAAAAATCTTAACAAATAGAATGAAGCTAGTGATCGACCATGTTGTTAGTCCTGCACAATTTGCCTTCATAGAGGGGAGGAGTATTATTGATAATGTATTGATCAGTCATGAAATCCTAAAGTGGTACAGTAGGAAAGGGCTATCTCCTCGATGTGTTATGAAGGTAGACCTAAGGAAAGTTTATGATTTCATTGAATGATGCTTCTTATAATCAATCATGGCAGAGTTGGGATTTCCTTACTTATTCATAAAGTGGGTGATGGCTTGCATTACCTCAGTATCAAACTCATTACTGTTGTTTGGAGGACTCACAACACCTTTTGTGGGTAAGAAAGGCATCAGGCAAGGGGACCCTATGTCTCCTTACCTTTTTGTGCTTGCTATGGAATACCTCCAAAGAGAACTCTCTCAATTGGGTAAGAGCATTGGTTTCCAGTATCATCCGAGGTGTAAAAGGTTGGGGGTTACTCATGTTTGTTTTACAGATGACCTATTGCTCTTTTGTAAAGCTGAGGAGAAGTCCATTCAAATGCTACATGATGCTTTCACAAGATTTTCTAAAGCTTCAGGGCTGCAGGCTAACACATAAAAGAGTTGTTATATATATGATTGGGGTATATTCTAGGGTGAAACATGAAATTCTGGATCAACTTGGCTATCAAGAAGGTGAGCTACCATTTAAATATTTGGGGGTTCCTCTTTCCTCCAAGAAACTAATTGTGGCACAATGTTTACCAATAGTTGAAAAGATAACTGCAAGAATCAGGTGTTGGGTGTGACCTAGATTGTTGTCCTACGCTGGAAGAACTCAACTAATTAGATCAGTTATCTTTGGCATTCAAACATATTGGGGCCAAATTTTTCTGTTACCTAAAAGAATTTTGAAGATGATAGAGAGTACTTGTAGAACCTACTTATGGACAAGTAATACTCTGAGCTCCAAAAAAGCTTTAATATCTTGGGCAAAGTTATGTACTCCTAAAGTTACAAGCGGCCAAAACATAATAAATATGGCCCTTTGGAATCAAGCAGCTATCATGAAGCTATTTTGGGCAATAACATAAGAGAAGGAAAGCTTGTGGATAAAATGGTTGCAGGTATATTATATGAAAGGGCAATCTGTGGAACTATGCTCCATCCCGATGAATGTTACTTGGGTGTTGAGAAAGATTATTGAGGTTCAGAAAATCATCTTGAATGCACAACACTTGCAAGGTGATCTAAAGAGCAGGCTAGCACTGATGGCCCGTAATGGTAGATTCTCGATCTAAAAGATGTACCTTAGCCTACTCCCTATTTACCAAAAGATGCCATGGAAGAGTATTGTCTTGCATGACTCGTTACAGCTGACAGACTGCTGAAAATTGGTATACATGTCCCTCTAGAATGTAGTTTCTGTAACAATGCAATGGAGACTGTAGAGCATCTGCTTTTTGATTGCTCTACCACAAAGGCTATTTGGGCACGATTGCTGGATTGGTTAGGCTTTACCTGAAGTATTGATGGCTGGAAAAATGAACTATGTTGGGTAAATAATCAGGCTAAAGGTACATCTAGAAAAGGTGCTTTGGTTAGTTGTTGTTTCATCACACTGGTTGCATTGTTCTAGAGGGAGAGAAATAAAATCAAGTTTGAACAGGACCAACTTCAAGTTGACAATTAAAGGAAATTGCCTATCATCTTCATGTGAGAGCTCAAACTCGTCCAAGATGGAAGGCTGCTCTTACTTTGATAGTCAGAATTCCATAGGGATGGGCAGACACTAGGTTACTCATTTAAATGTCATAGTAGTCGTTGAACAGTTTGAGATAGATTGCTTCTAAGCTTATACATAGTTTCTGTCTTTCTTTTATATTTTTAGGACATGTATTGATGGATGTGGTAGCAGGATTGAGAAATAGGTGGTCTGCACCTATTTAGTTTTGCAATGGTTCACTTTGGTTTTGAAATGAAAAAATTCGTTCACCAAAAAAAAAAAAAGTTGTAATTTTATTTTATTTTTTAAAAAAACTAAAATTCTTAACCTAAAGTAATCTAAGAAGAGAAAGTAGATCTTATTTTCCATTAAAAAAAAAAAAGAATTCATCTAATTAATTATTTTCTTTAAATTGGGCATAAATTCAAAGTTTTATTTTAGAGAAGTATAAAAGAAATACTCGAAACCTTATATGCCAATAACTAATATTTTAAAATAAATAAATATAAGAAAGTAAAAGAACAAAAGAAAAAAAAAGTGATTTAAGGAAATAATATAAATAACATTAATGATAAGATTAAGGAAAAAATAAAAATAATTAATAGCATTGTGTTGGAAGACATGCTAAGAGCCTGTGTGATTGAAGTTGAGGCCATTGGGATCAATTCCTGCCATCATGTGAATTCTTTTATAACAACAGTTACCACGCTAGCACTGACATAGCCCAATTTGAAACATTTTATGGGAGGGGATGTAGATCACCTATAGGGTGGTTTGAGCCGGGGTATGTGCTGAGTCGGGGATTTCAACTCATTTAGAGCTTGATATTCAGAGTTTTAGTGTCCTCAATGCCTATCTTATGCTCTAAACTGATGTTAAAATACTAATTTGCAACAATAAAGTCAAATGAGTAAACAAAGACATTACCAGGAAAAAAAGAGCGAAAAAACTAAAGAAGTTGAAGAAAAGCAAGGCTGATACTCGCTGAAGCTACTCGGTGATACGTCGAGTGGGTCTTCAGATCGCCAAAAGTTCCAGCCTGTCAGCCTATGAACAAAGTCAACTTGGCGATAGAAAGGGTAATTTGGCGAATCGCCAAAATGTTCGGCGATAATGATTTAGCCCGCCTAAAGTTACAAAGTAAATGGGGAACAAGCAAGCCAAAAGAGCGAGAAGAGGAGCACTTGGCGAGCCCGACCTTGATCCCCTAAAGTCACAGAAGGGAAGTGATGAAAAGCTAAGCCAAGAAGGCGATGGAAAGGAGCACTCGGCGCATCGCCGACCTAGTCGGCGAAGGCCGACTTATTTCGCCGAGTGGCTCCGAAGCTAAAAATCTGGGAACATATAAATGCAAATTTCAAAAGAAGAAAGGGGAGTTATGAAGTTTTGGAGAGTTCCCACATTGTCTAGTTTTGGGTTTTTGATCCCTAATATTGTTCTTTAACTTTTTGAGTAGAGATTTAGGGTTTATTTGATTTGGAATTCAATTTGAGCATTTTGAAGACTTGTGGATTGTTTCCTAAGCCGATGGAAAACACAATTGGTAATAATTCCTCGATCTTTATTATGTGTGGCTAAAACCCCCATTCTTGGGGGTGTGGTTATGTGATTGAATGCTTCAATTAGCTTATGGGTGTTAGTATTTACTGATTTTAATGTTGATTTGAAGTAGGTTCAATTGGTAGTTGAGTTTTAATTGATGAATTGTAGTTGCATATGCAATTCTAGCCTAGCATTCTAAGCTTGCTTAAGAAAGAGGTTTTAGAGTTAAAACTATTGATTGATGATTGTAGTGATTAAGTATTTGTGGACTTAGCTTGAGAAAGTGGGTCTAAATCTAATTCTACCAATCTAGCTAGAAAAAGTAGATTAATTGAGGTATTGAGCTGTTTATATGTGTTATGCTTGTTGAGGTTCGAGAGAACTCAATTGATTCGTGATAGTTGATTGAGAAATGGCTATTACACCTAAAGCCTAGCCTACCCACTAAGATTCAACGATTTCTAGTAAATAATAATCACCCATTAAGAGAAATTGGCATTCAATTGGTCAAACTCCCAAGATCCCCTCTCTACTTGTTTGTTCCCGATTGTTCGTAGTTGTTAATTGTTCACTCAAATCCCCCCATTTGACATTAATTGTCAACCCCTTACCATTTACTTTGTTGTTTCGAAAATGTCTACACCTACACACGATTAGAACACGATTTCACTTCGTAATTGAATTCTTTACCGTAATCACTCCCTGTGGGATCGACCCCAACTCTTAGTTGGGTTTATACTTTATTGCGATCGCCTACACTTAGAATTGGATAAAGTGTAGTTGAGCGTTATCAAAAATGGCGCCGCTATCGGGGAGTGGTGTTTAGAATTCTTTTAGTGACGTTTTGTCGTGAACTAATCTTGTTGTAGTTGAATACTGCTTTTGGGAAAGACAATGTGACACTTTACTTGACCATGAGCTAGGTGGCAAGTTGATGATATATTGAGATTATGAGATTGGTATATGGATTGCTAGTCTCGCATGGGTCCTTTTCTGGAAGCCAAAGCTCAGAAGGTGTATACGACAGGTTGTGTGACGACCCTTTTTCCACCACATCATTTCATCATCATTACATCGCATTGTCCATCTTGTTGGATTGTGTAACTTGCTTATATGTTGATTTGCGTATTGTATTCCTCTTGTGTGTTTACTTTATTTGCACCATTAATATATAAATTGGCGGCATCAATGCCGGAGTGGGACTTTTATGCGTGCAGGTGGAAGCATTTCATAGTTTATTTCTTAAGTCAGATTAGTTGCTGATGCTCAGTTGATCTAACCTCCTGCGTACATGTGGATTGTACTCATCCCTACTTCTGTTATCCTTTTCTATGCAGATGCTAGTCAGGGTGATCTTTGTAGTGGCTGATCAGATCTAGCAATTTTTCTCTTTCTGAGTTGTGGTGAGAACCTGCTTTCCGGATCGCCATTGGTCTTCATCTATTATTTACAGTCTTTAATTTCCTTTCAAAGACTTGAGATGTATTTTAGAATCTAGAAATGTTTTAGATGATCTTTATACTTATGCTACCATGTTTTGGGAGCTTTTTGGTTGTTTTCTTATCGGTTGTGACCTGACTTTCCTTTGGAAGTCTTGTATGTGTTATTCTTTTAGCTTGCACACTATTTTGGGGTTCTCGGGGTGTGCGTCATCATGATCTCGGATTTTGGGTCATGAAAAATTCGGCGGGATTTTAATTTTTAAAGTTTGATTTTGTTATTTTGTGGTATGTTAAATCAGTAAAACCTATAGTTTGTTTGGCTTCAACTTATATATAAAGAGAATTATGGCTTCGACTTTAAGAATTATCTCAATTATATCATATTAGACACAACTTTTGCATATAGAAATATTCAAAAGAAAGTACAAACATTTCCATTCATTAATCAATTACATAAAAAAGAACATTTCAATCAAGATATAGTAGTCAAGGTTTCACTGCGTAATCGTCAAGCAAAGCATATAGAAGAGGACATGCATAAAATACCTATAATATATGGTTCTCCAAACTTCCAAGAGTCATACATCGCCTCCCTTGTAATTGTAGAGAATAGCAAAAGAAAAGTATAATCGGGAAACCTTCTGCTAGCCCAAGATCGTTAACTAAGATTGAAAGATTCAACTAAGGAAGAGGAAGTTAGAAAGGAGAACTTGTTTATGGAAGAAAACTATTTTATTTGAGTTGTTCTTGGGTTTTCTTGGGTTTTTCTTTGGTTGTTTACAAATGACTATGGGCACCCCTATTTATACTAGTGTAAGGATGCTTCTAGAAATTATTCTAGATAGATCTACAAGAAAAATCTAGATGACCTTATCTTCTAAATATCTAACAAGAATCTAGATTATTCTATACTTTACTATAAGTATCGAATTATCTAGAACATCTAGATTTTTTTTAAGTATAAATATCAAAGATATTTACTCTACCAAATTCTAGAAAATTCTACAAAATATCTAAGATATTTTTTATACCTCCAAAAATCAACTTTAATTTTTCACACTCCCCCCTTAAAGTGATTTTTTCGAAACTACCCCATACTTGTTGTGGAAGAACTCAACCAAAGCTTTGAGCCATGTCTTGGTGAAGATCTCAATAATTTCTTCCGAACTCCTCTTGCTTCATCAAATGATAAAGATTTTCCGTTATCGAATGAGGCATGTGAATTATCTCATCGCTGAGTCCCTAGACTCCCCCTTTCTCTTAACTTCCCTGCAGTTGTACTATCTGGAGATACATCTATGGTGAACAAGTTTGAAACTCTGATGCTCAAAATTTTAGAACACGCTTCTTCTGATGCAACTCCATAATATTGAGAGATTTCATTAGTATTAGCCTTTTCATCTGATTTTGTGATGATATTGTCATCTATTTCTTATGAAGCCTCAGCACCATAGTAGGATACACCATCAGATTTCCTTTAGAGCACTTCAATAATATGTTTATCAAACTTTAGAGATTTCGAAAGTTATATCGTTTATCACTTCACCTGAAATTTGGCCTTCAAGGTCAGCTTCTCCATCTATTTGATCAACATTTTCTTCATTTGCTTCCAATATTTGATCTAAGCCAATGACTGGCCTCAATATGGCTAATGATTGATCAGAGACTTCAACTTCCCATGCATCTTCCTCAATACTTTCTCTATAAAGGTCACCATCGACATATATAACTCTAGGCACTTGTTCAAAATTTATTTCCTTAATTTCTTTGATAGAAGCTACCATATCACCAATATGAACATCTTTAATAGTTTCTTGTTTCATACTGATGACATTAGTGTTTTGCTTCTCCACATGATCGACTGCATTATATTTTGAATCTTCGATCAAGTCTTCTTCAAGGTTGATAGAAACCATATCATCTATTGCTCGAGCCTCAACTACTAAATAATTTTCCCAATATTCTTCTTCTTCAGCAAGTTTTTGAGCCATATTGCTCTCCTTGGCTCCACAATATCTTTTTATATGTACTACTTCACCACAACGATAACATCGAGAGACTTTTTACCGCAATAGTTAGAAGACTCTTCCTTCTTTCGAGGCAAACTTGAATCACCTGAGGATCGAGAGTGCACCATATCTCTTGATTTTCCTTTGAAGTTTCTTTTGTCGGCTACAAGAGCATCTCCTTCTCCATATTTGACAAACACACTAGCTAACTGTTTGGCTAGTAATTTTTGTGACGATAGCAAATTTTCAAATTCCTCCAAGGATGGCTATTGAGCCCATCCTTGAATCGATGTCACAAATGGAGTATATTTAGGTTTGAACCCACGAATGACTATTCTTCTCTTTCGTGCTTCAGAAATAGCCTCCTCCGGATTTAATAAACATATCTCTAAACATAAGTTCTTAATCTTTAAAAAATACTCAGAGATAGAAAGATTACCTTGAGTGATGTTAGCCAATTCATTCTCCAATATCTGCAGCCGAGCTTCATTCTTCTTGTTGAACAAGTGATCGAGGGTCCTCCATATTTCATAAGCTGATTTACACTTTATAGTATGATAGAATAAATAGGAAGAGATTGTCATTTTCAGAATGAACTCCACCTTCGTATTAATCTGCTTCCACTTCTTGTACACACTGCTATTTTTTGGTCCGTCATCAGGAGGACTTGTGTCATTCCCATTAACAACATTCCACAAATCCTCTCCCACAAGGTATGATTCCATACATGTTTTTCATACCTTGTAATTGGACTGATTCAACAATTCCATCCTTAGTCCATTAACACGACCGCTAAAATCCATCTATACAAACTAGTTGAATCTACCACCAACCCGATCTTGAAATAACACCGGCAAGCCAATCTACGGCTATGGCTCTGATACCATGTAGAGAATAGCAGAAGAAAATTATAATCGGGAAACCTTTTGCTAGCCCAAGATCGTTATCTAAGATCAAAAAATTCAACTAAGGAAGAGGAAGTTAGAAAGGAAAACTTGTTTATGGAAGAAAACTCTTTTATTTGAATTGTTCTTGGGTTTTCTTGGGTTTTTCTTTGGTTGTTTAAAAATGACTATGGGCCCCCTATTTATATTAGTGTAGGGATGCTTTTAGAAATTATTCTAGATAGATCTATAAGAAAAGTCCAGATGACCTTATCTTCTAAATATCTAACAAGAATCTAGATTATTCTATACTTTACTATAAGTATCTAATTATCTAGAACATCTAGATTTTTCTTAAGTATAAATATCAAAGATATTTACTATACCAAATTCTAGAAAGTTCTACAAAATATCTAAGATATTTTTTGTACCTTCAAAAAATCAACTTTAATTTTTCACTGCAATAGCCTACTAAATTAACCAAATTAAAATGATGGAGATTGAGAAGAAAGTTACTTTAGCTTTACAACTACCCCAAGGTATCACTTCTAATACATGGTGGGGCAGACTTGAATACATTGAGTACATCCTATACACGTATCGTAAATATTTACTGAATGTGACATTGGGTATATTCATTTTGAATGTTATAAATTTTCAATCTAGTAAACTTAGAAACTAATCATACATTTAGATACCAGATGAATCAAATAAACATGCCTTTTATTGGTAGGTACTATCGATGAATATATCGCGAAGGCTATAAACTTATAACTTGTCACATAAGATAACTTGTAAATGGACATGCATAAAAAAACAATATCAAACTTTCAAAGTCCATAAATGAAGAGCATAACTAGAACGTAACATTCAAGACGATTCTAAAAAACCTTGAAGTCCACGTGTATTCAGAATCTTTACTTCAACACCAAGCCCAATGCCAGTTTTCACTAGCGAACTTCCACTCTCAGTGATCTAACTCTTGTAAACAAAACCAAACTCGACCACTACAAGAACACCTTCAGGTCCTTGTCACAAATCTCAACTTATTAAAAGCAAAGTATTGAACCCGTGAAGTTGCTATTTTTAGTTCCCTACCTCTATTAGGTGTGATTGGAGTTTAAACATCACTGGATGTTGAAGATAACAAAATTGGACCAATAAGAGCCTTTCTGATGGTTTTTCTTGATGATTCCTTTCAACATTCAAAAACTATGAGTAATGAGGTCAAACTCTATTACTCAAAAAGATGATTCTTTTGATTAACACTTTCTACTAGTAAATCATGTTAAAATCTCTAAAGTTGGTCTGGTCTCTTGAAATCTATAGAAAATGTCAATTTTAATCAAGATTATCTCATGGACAAGTGTGAGCTTGGACATACAAAATTGAACTACCTTTAGCATCATGATGTGACTAAATGATATAACTACAACAACATTTGTAGCAAAGGATTGATGATACGACCCAATTATTTTCAAATCAGAACCAAAAGGAATTTATGTTATAAGATTAAATGGACAAAATAAGGTGATAACTAGATAGAACGTTAAATGAGTGAACAAGATGCTCAGCCACTTGGCATATGCATAAAAACTTTAGAATTCTGCAACCACCCATAGAAAAAGCAGTGTTTCCATTTCTTCATCTTTCTGTTGGTTATGGTTTCAAAAGACATTTGCTTCTTAATTCCCAATATGAACTTCATTCTTTTAAAAATTTCACATTAAATTTATCATAATCCAGTATTTTAGTCTCCTCTTATCTATAGATTCCTTTCTGTTAATGGTGTAATCTGCTTTTCTGAGAAATGTAATCCAAAAGATAGAAAACACAAAGTTGCACAATTTGTGTGAATTTTTTTCTTGTATATTAAGGTTTAAGTATTAAGTCATCTTAGTTACATGCAAGAAAAAATAAACACAAATTATGCTACTTTGTATTTTCTTTCTCTACATTTCTCAGAAAAAGGAAATTACATCATTTATAGAAAGGAATCTATAGATAAGAGGAGAGTAAAAATACTAGATTTTGATACATTGAACGGAAATATCGAAAACAATAAAGCTCATATTGGGAATAAAGAAGAAAATAACTATCTTATCAAACAATAACCAATGAAAGAGAAGAAATCAAACAATACTTTTTCTAGGGTGGCTGCAAAATTCTAAAGTTCCTATGCATGTCAATAAGTGACCAAGCATCTTGTATTACTCGTTTAACATTCTATCTAGTTATCACCTTATTTTTTTTATTTAATATTATAACATAAATTCCTTTTGTTGCTGATTTGAAAATGATTGTGTCTTATCATTAAATCTTTGCTTCAAATGTTGTTGTAGTTATATGATTTAGACACATCATGATGCTAAATGTAGTTCAGTTTTGCATTTCCAATATCACACAAGTCCATGAGATAAACTTTCTGAGTAATGGAGTTCGACCCCTTAGTCATAGTTCTGAATCCTTATGAATGGAATCGTTAAGTGAAACCATCAGAAAGGCTCCTCTTGCTCCAATTTTATCATCTTCAACAACCAGTGATGTTAAAAATTTGTTGTCAATGAGTTGAGGTTGGCAACAATGAACTTCAGATTTGAAGGTATTCTTGGAGTGCACAAGTTTGATTTTGCTTACAAGGGTTGGATCAATGAAAGTGACAGTTCACCAGTGAAAACCAACATTGGGTTTGCCATTGTAGTAAAGATTCTGAGTACACATGTACTTCATGTCTTAGAAAGTGGCTTGAATTCTACTTTTTCTAGTTATTGTCTTAATTTTATGGACTTTGTAAGTTAAATAATGCAATTTTTTATGCATATCCATTTACATGTCATTTCATGTGACATGAAAAAGTAAACTCTCTTCCCAATCTCCACCATTAGAATTTGGTTAATTTAGTAGGATATTGCAAGAAAGGCGATGGGAGGCTAATCATTTATGATTCTATGGCTTGTGGAAGTTTAGAGAACCATATATTTTGAAATATTTAGGCATGTGCTCTTTTATATGTTATTTTTGAAACTTAGTATCTTGTTTGAAGCTGCTGTAGGAACTGTTTGATCACCTCTTCCCTATACTTTTTGGGCCTACCTCTACCCCTATGGGTACCTCCAACAACTAGCCTCACAGATCTTTAGTGAGATGTCAGTGCACCTCTTCTGTAGATGCTCATACCATATGAGTCGCGCTTCCATCATTTGATCTGCCACATAAGCCACTCTCACCTTCTCCCAATAACCTTATTCCTAATCTTATCACTCCTATTTTGCCAACACATCTATCAACATTCTCATTTCCACAACATACATATTTTAAACATGTGACTTCTTAAAAGGCCAATACTCCACACCATACAACAAAGACGGTCTAAGCACCACTTTGTCGAACTTACTTTTAAGTTTATATGGTACTTTATTATTACATAAGGCTATAGCAACAAGCCTCCATTTCATCTATGCCACCCCAATGCAATGTGTGACATCATTAATGGTGTCCCCGCTACTCAGGATTATGGACCCAAGATATTCAAACCTTTTTTTGTTGGGCATAATCTGTGTGGAAATCCTTACTTCTACATCTGCTTCATCCAATGTAACGTTGTATTTGCACTCCAAATATTCCATTTTTGTCCTGTTCAACCTGAACCCTTTAGAGTTTGGACTTACCTCCAACCTGTATTAACTATGTCTCGTGTCTAATCAATTAGTTGTATATCGTCTGCAAATAACTTATACCATGGAACCTCCTCTCGAATAGACTGCGTCAACTCATCCATCACTATGGAAAATATGAAAGGGCTACGAGTTGATCCCTGATGTAGCCCCATATCAACTTGAAAGTGCTTCGAGTCTCCCCCACCATTCTAACCCAAATTTTGGCTCTATAATACATGTCTTTTATCACCCTTATATAAGCCATTGGGACACATTTAGCTTCTGAACATATCCAAAAGACATCTTTCATGATTTTGTCATAGACCTTTTCATTGTTAATGCACACCATATGTAGCTACTTCTTCCTTTCCCTATATTTCTCCACTAGTCTCTACACAAGATGAATGACTTTAATAGTCAATATCATGAAATGAAATGTCCTTTTTAGCATGTTTTAAATGTTTTTATGTATAGCTATCATACTAAGTACATTTGTGTACTAACACATACTCTTGCCTACATTCTCCCAAATGTAGGGTCCGACAGGCAGGGTTTCCATTCTAATGGCTAGAGTTTGGACTTTGATATCTTTCCGAGCTTTGTGATTCCTGATGGTTCGAGGATGGGATTTTCCTTATTGTATTTTCACTTTCGTATTTCCTTTTTGAACATGATGTATGGCTAGGCCCAGTTTCATTCGATTGTAATAGATGGCTATGTTGAGACATGAGTTAGACTTCCGCTTTTCTATAAGATGTTTTGGACTTAAAAATGTTGTTTTACTCTTTATTGTTCTACTACTTTATGTTATGAGGACTAAGTGGCTTGTATGGAGTCCTTCGGGGTTCTATACTCCATGTTATATCTAGGGGGTACCCCTGGGTCGTGACAAACTTGGCAATCAGAGCATAAGGTTTAAAATGGTCCAAGTATGTCTCATAAGCGACGTCTAGTAGAGTCTTGTTCATGAGTATGAAGCGCGCCACATTTATGAATGAGAGGCTACAAGATGAGTAGGGAACTCCACTTTTTTCATTACTCGTAAGTCATGCCATAGAGTTTAACTATATAAAGTCTCTCTTCTAATCCTTACCTTATTCTCTTCAGGATATGTCTTCTCGAAGGGCCTCCTCAAGCTCCTCAAGATCCTTTGGCTGGGAATATGACAAATGCGGATGTGAGGTCGGATTTTCAAATATTGGCTCAAGCTTTGGTGACTCAAGCCAATAGAGAGGTTGTAGCTCCGGTGAATCCTAATGTGGATTCGGCAGCTTCAAGAGTGAGGGACTTTGCAAGGATGAACCCCCCAAAATTTCATGTCTCCAAGGTAGAAGAGGATCCTCAAAGGTTTATCTACGAGGTCTATAAGGTACTTTCTATTATGGAGGTGACTCCAGTGGAGAAGGCGGAGTTAGCCTCGTACCAATTGAAAGATGTTGCTCAAGTGTAGTATGATCAATGAAAGGGAGAGAGACCGGTAGAAGTGGGTCCTGTAGATTGGGAATTGTTTAAATCGGCATTTATTGAAGGAAGCAAAGACGCAAGACTTCATTAACCTTTGTCAAGAAAGTTTGAGTGTGAGGGAGTATACTCTAAAGTTCACCCAACTATCCAAGTACGCTCCAACTATGGTGGCAGATTCGAGGGTTAAGATGAGTAAGTTTGTGATGGGCGTGCCCGACATGGTAGAAAAAGAATGTCATACGGCAATGATCATCCATGATATGGATATCTCACGTCTTATGGTGTACGCCCAACAAATTGAGTAATCAAAACTCAGGGAAAATAATAGGGAGGTAAAGAGGGCTAAGACCGGTGATGGTAATTTCTAAAATGCAAGGTCCGATGGACAAGATCAACCTAGGTTTAGAGAAAAGTTCTCCGGTCAAGGTTCAACTTATGTTCCACCTAAGTTTAACAAGGATAGGGTGTCTAACCCTAAACCTCAAGGAGGTAATGGAGGTGGATCTTCTTTGGCTAGGTCTACATGTGCTAAATGTGGGAAGAAACATGATGGTAAGTGCCTAGCCAGCACTGATGGATGCTTTAGATTTAGGAAGAGTGGACACAAAATGAGAGATTGCCCTATGCTTGCGGCAAAAAGAAGGAAAGGCAAGCAAGCTCCTCCTAGTTGTTCAAATTCCAATGCTCCAAAACAAAACTGCTTCTATGCTTTTCAAACCCGAGGTAACCAAGAGAACTATCCAGATTAGTGACCGGTATGTTAAAAGTTTTTCGACATGATGTATATGCCTTGCTTGATCCTGGTGCTACTTTGTCCTTTGTAACACCTTATGTGGCCATGAAGTTTGATATGCTCCTCAAAATATTACTAGAACCTTTTTCTATCTCTACTATTATTGGTGATTTTGTTGTGGCTAAGAGGATTTATAGAAAGTGTCCCGTTTCATTATCCCATAGAGTTACCCTTATAGACTTGGTAGAACTTGACATGTTAGACTTGATGCCATTCTTGGGATGGATTGGCTGCATTCTTGCTATGCTTCCAAAGATTATAGGACTTGAGTAGTCAGATTTCAGTTTCCAAATGAGCCTATCCTTGAGTGGAAGGGGGGAAATTCCATGCCTAGAGGTCAATTTGTATGTTTTCTAAAATCTAGAAATATGATTTTGAAAGGGTGCTTCTATCATCTAGTTAGGGTGAGGGATCTAGATTTTGAAACCCCTACTCTTGAGTCGATCCCTGTAGTTAAAGAGTTTTTGGAGTTTTCCCTAATGATTTGCTCGGTATTCCTTCTGAGCAGGAAATAAAATTCGATATTGACCTATTCCCAAATACGGAACCTTTCTCTATTCCTTCTTAAAGAATGGCTCCGACAGAACTTAAGGACTTGAAAGATCAATTAAAGGATTTGTTGGATAAGGGCTTCATTTGACCGAGTATCTCTCCATGGGGTGCTCCGATTTTGTTTGTAAAGAAGAAATATGGTTCCCTTTGTATGTGTATTGACTATAGACAGTTTAACAAAGTGACCATTAAGAATAAATATCCTCTTCCAAGGATTGACGACTTGTTTGACCACCTCCAAGGGGATAGTTATTTCTCTAAGATCGATCTTCGTTCGGGTTACCACCAATTGAGGGTGAAGGATAGTGATATTCCGAAGGTAGCTTTCCAAACTCGGTATGGTCATTATGAGTTTTTGCTAATATTGTTTAGATTGACTAATGCTCCAACGTCGTTTATAGATTTGATGAATAGGGTGTTTAGACAATACCTTGATATGTTCGTAATTGTGTTTCTCGATGATATTTTGATCTATTCGAAAAGTGAGGAAGAGCATACTGATCATTTGAGGATCGTGTTGCAAATTTTTAAGGACCAACAGCTTTTTGCAAAGTTTAGCAAGTGTGAATTTTGGCTAAGGTCTGTAGCTTTTCTTGGGCATATTGTGTCATGCAAGGGTATTGAGGTAGATCCTATCAAGACAGATGCAGTCAAGACTTGGCCTAGACCTCTAAATCCTTCCGATATTAGAAGATTTTTGGGTTTGGCTGGTTACTATAGAACATTTGTTGAGGGATTTTCCTCCATTGCCTCTCCTTTGACGACTTTGACTCAAAAGAAGGCCAAATTCATATGGTCGGAGGCTTGTGAGAAAAGTTTCCAAGAGTTGAAAGATAGACTTACATCCGCTCTAGTGTTGACCTTACTTGAAGGTATGAACGATTTTGTGGTGTATTGTGATGCCTCTAGATTTGGGTTGGGGATGTGTGCTTATGAAAAATGGTAAGGTGATTGCCTATGCTTCAAGGCAACTTAAGATCCATGCGAAGAAATATCCTACCCATGACCTTGAGTTGGTGGCGGTTGTTTTTGCCTTAAAGATAAGGAGACATTATTTGTATGGGCTTCATATTGATGCTTTCACCGATCATAAGAGCTTGCAATATGTGTTTAGTCAAAAGAATTTGAATCTTTGCCAAATAAGGTGGCCAGAACCCTTGAAGGATTATGACATGAGTGTCCTTTATCACCCTGGTAAAGCTAATGTGGTATCAGATGCTCTTAGTAGATTGTCAATGGGTAGTGTGGTTCACGTAGATGAAGAAAAGAAAGAGTTGGTTCGTGATGCCCATAGGTTGGATCAATTGGGTGCTTGACTAGTGGATTCCACCAAGGGTGGTGTTATGGTTCATAATGGGTCCGAATCGTCTTTTGTGATGGATGTGAATGCTAAGCAAGGTCTTGATCCAATTTTGGTAGAATTAAAAGAGGCGGTACTCAAAAAGTCCGTTGAGGCTGTCTTCCAAGGGAGAGATGGGTTACTTAGATACCAAGGTCGGTTATGTGTTATGAATGTTGATGACTTGAGAGAACAGACTTTGGAAGAAGCTCATAGTTCTCTGTATTCTATTCACCCTGGAGCTACCATGATGTACCATGATTTGTGGGAGTTCTATTTGTGGAATAGGATAAAGAAGGATATTGCAGGATTTGTGGCTAAGTGTCCTAATTGTCAACAAGTGAAGGTTGAGCATCAGAAACTGGGAGGTTTATCCCAGGACATAGGTATTCCTACTTGGAAGTGGGAAGATATGAATATGGACTTTGTTATAGGGTTGCCACGTACTCGGCGACAACATGACTTGATTTGGGTAATAGTGGATCGGATGACTAAATTTGCTCATTTCATTCCCGTCAAGGTTTCCTATTCGGCGAAAGATTATGCTAAGTTGTATTTGAGATAGATGGTAAGGTTACATGGAGTACCCTTGTCCATAATTTCCGATCAAGGTGCCCAATTTACTTCACAATTTTTGAAGTCCTTCCAAAAGGGTCTTGGTACCAAAGTTAAGCTTAGCATAACTTTTCACCCCCAAACTGATGGGTAAACTGAGTATACTATTCAGACTTTGGAAGACATTTTGAGGGCTTGTGTGATAGATTTTAAAAGTAATTGGGATGACCATTTGCCGTTAATTGAGTTTGCTTATAATAACAGTTATCACTCGAGTATTTATATGGCTCCCTTTGAGGCTCTCTATAGTGAGGGGTTGGTCTCCTATAGGATGGTTTGAGGTGGTTGAAGTTTCTCTTATAGGTCTGGAATTGGTACATGAGGCCATAGAGAAGATTCGACTTATTAGAGAGAGGTTGAGAACGACCCAAAGTCGGCAAAAGTCTTATGACGATGTTAAGATGAGGGATCTTGAATTTGAGATTTATGATTGGGTTTATTGGAAAATCTCACCCATGAAGAGTGTTATGAGGTTTGGGAAGTAAGGAGCTTAGTCCCCGTTTTGTAGGCCCATATGAAATTTTGAGGCGTGTTGGCAAGGTTGTATATGAGATAGATTTGACAAATGAGCTGGCATCGGTGCATCCGGTTTTCCATGTCTCTATGTTGAAGAAATGCTTTGGGGATCCAACATCCATAGTTTCCTTAAAGGGTTTGGAGGTTAAAGAGAACCTTGCTTATTAGGAGGTACCAATTGATAATTTAGACCGGCAAGTCAAAAAGTTGAGAAATAAGGAAGTTGCCTCCGTGATGGTGTTATGGAGGAGTAATTTAGTTGAGGGTGCTACTTGGGAGTCCGAGGTTGATATGAAGTCCCGATATCCTCATCTCTTTCATTCTACTCCTACTCTAGCTTAAGGTAATGAGTTCCTCTTGGGTTGTTTTATGTGTTAGGAGTCATGTGTGATTATGTGTTTCCATGATTTCCTTATGATTATGTATGTTCATGAAAAAGTTTTAGGTTTTGAAAGGAATGACTTGTATGATTTATTTTTCCTCATGTTGTTGTGTATTGAATATGAGTTGTGTATAGACATCATGAGATGATTGTTGAACATGCATTTTTTATGCTCCTTGAGAATGAGTCGCATAATGGCTCCATGAGATAGTGTTGAGCATGCTTTTAGTTTGGAGAAGGAAGTTCCTCCTTATATATGAGAAATTTTGAATTTCATGCATATTGGGTTGCCAGATGTAGTTCCTACTTCTTTTTTTTTTGTATTTGAGTATGATTAGTTGGGAGTTGATGTTTCCTCCTTAATTATGTGTATTGAATGCATAATGGGCTGATAGAGTTAGTTCACCCCTCTTTTGATGTTTTGAGAACGTCCTAACTTAGAGTTGATAGTTCCTCATTGGTTGTATGCGTTGCATTGCTTAGGCTGGGTTGTTAGTTCCTCTCCTACTTTTATAGAACTAGTTTAAATCTCATTCGAGGTCTAATGGTCCCAAGAGGGAGATATTGTAAAACCCCATATTCAAAAAGACCAAAATAGGAAATTTCCAAAAAGTTGCAGGTGCCAGACCATGCCGGCTACCCACTGCCCGTGGAGTGGACTACGGACCGTAGGTGTGGTTTGTGGTTGGCCTGCCTAGTAAGATCTGAGGGCTCAAGACCATGACACGACCTACGAGCCATAGGTCAGACCACGGTCCATGGTCAGGTGTCCATGGTTTGAGACCTTAGAAATCACCCTCTTTGATGATGACCAATGGTCCACCAGGACGGGCCATGGGTCAGACCATGGTCCATAGATTGGGGTCCGTGGATGGTTACCTGGCAGTTAATTTCAAGGTCAGTTGGGTCTTTTCCTAATTAATTAATTCTTATACTATGTCATTTTGCCTATATTAAGAACCCTTATATAAGTATTTTTACCCCAAATTCACCCCATTTAATTCATTCTTCCTAAATCCCAAAAGAAAACCAACTCATCTCAAATATTCTCTCTTTAGAACTTGAATAAGAAGAAGAAGATTCAACTAAGGTTTGAAGCTAATGATCCAAATTCTCCATTGAAGATAGACAGTTGGATTGAGGTATGGTAGCTTTCATCCATGAGGTTCCTTCCACCCATGGAGTCCCCAAACTCCTTTATTTCAAATGGTAGGATTCCCCAATTAGCTAGGGATTTCCTCAAATATTATGAGTTATTTTGATTATTGGTCTTATTGATTGAATTATGTTTAAATATGCATGAATTGATGATTTACAATGCTTTTATGATGTTTCCCCTATGAACCCATGCAAACCCCCATATTTTCCAAATTGTGATCTCATAGAGTTGTTGATTATGAAAGATGAGTTTCATGATCTAAAGCATGAAGTAATAGAATTACATGAATTTTTGATAAAATCCCTATCTAATGATAGAATTCTAGATTTGGTGATTGAAAGTAACTTTGAACCTTGAAAGGGGAAAGTATGCGTTCTGCATGATCTTCTGAAACCTTTGTAAATGCTTAAAGGGTGCTTTGAGAGTAAAGTGTCAATGTTGTTGTTGTTGTTATGTTGTTGAAAGGATATTCTCATAAAACACTTACAACCATGATGTGAAAGGTTTTTTCACATAGAAAGGATTTTTAGGTTGAAAGGCAATTTTCACCTAATTGAATCAATGAATAAGAGCTATCCTAATGAACTAGTTTGGATTGGCAAAATGAATTGCCTTTCCATGGATGATGAGAATAAGTAAGAAAATACTATTACGTGGGAATTATGCTTAGCACCGAGTGGATATTGACATTTGGATGGAAGCTCTCCCGTTAATAGAGGCCGGGTTTCTAGAAGAAGTCTCATGAGATGGAAGCTCTCCCGTGAGTAGAGGCTGGGTTTCTAGCAATCTCCTTATCCCATAAATATGTGCCCCCATAGGTTGATTAGCTAGTGGATCCACTTAAGCTATAAGTTCATGGTTCTACCTTAGGCAAGTAGAAAAACCCTTTTCGGTACGGGAGACACCGGGTGATCATGTTTTAGCTCACATGGTCTCTATGTCGGTTAAGGCTAATTCTCCCATAATAAGATGATTAATGAACCAAGGTTACTTAAAGAAGTATCTCATATGTGTTCAAAGATTGAAAGATGATTTAGCTTGCATTGACCATGATGTTATGACATATGTTTTCCAACTATTTCTACTATGATATTTAAACTTGGTATATTGCATATCATGAAATGAAATGTCCCTTTTAGCATGTTTTTATGCATAACTATCATACTTAGTGCATTTTTGTACTAACACATACTCTTGTCTACATTCTCCTAAATGTAGGGTTCGACAGGCAGGGTTTCCATTCTAGTGGCTAGAGCTTGGACTTTGATCTCTTCTGAGCTTGGTGAGTCCTCATGGTTAGAGAACGAGATTTTACTTATTGTAGTTTCACTTTTGTATTACCTTTTTGAACATGATGCATGGGCTAGGCTCATTTTCATTCGATTGTAATAGATAGCTATGTTGAAACATGAGTTAGACTTCCACTTTTCTATAAAGACGTTTTGGACTTAAATGTTGTTTTACTCTTTATTGTTCTACTACTTTATGTTATGAGGACTAAGGGGCTTGTATGGAGTCCTTCAGGGTTCTATACGCCATGTTACATCAAGGGGGTATCCTTGGGTCGTGATAATTCCATTCAACTTTCAGAAACTATTAGTAACGAGGTCAAACTCTATTACTTTGAAAGATTATTCTTCTAATAAATGCTTTTTGCTAGTAAATCATTTTAAAATCTCTTAAGTTGGTCTGGTTTCTTGAAATCTATAGAAAATGTCAATTTTGATCAAGTTTATCTCATGACAAGTGTGAGATTGGACATACAAAACTGATATACTTTTAGCATCATGATGTGGATAAATGATATAACTACAACAATATTTGTAGCAAAGAATTGATGATACGACCCAATCATTTTCAAATCAGCAAAAAAAGAATTTATGTTATAAGATTAAATGGACAAAATAAGGTGATAACTAGATAAAACGTTAAATGAGTGATACAAGATGCTCAGCCACTTGGCGATGTGCATAGAAACTTTAGAATTTTACAACCACCCATAGAAAAAGCAGTGTTTGCATTTCTTCATCTTTCTGTTGGTTATGGCTTCAAATTATATCCCCATTTGCTTCTTAATTCCAATATGAACTTCGTTGTTTTCAAAATTTCACATTCAATTTATCATAATCCAGTATTTTAGTCTCCTCTTATCTATAGATTCCTTTCTATTAATGGTGTAATCCACTTTTCTGAGAAATGTAATCCAAAAGATAGAAAACACAAAGTAGCACAATTTGTGTGTATTTTTTTCTTGTATATTAACGTTTAAGTAATAAGTCATCTAGATTTAAATGCAAGAAAAAATATACACAAATTATGCTACTTTGTATTTTCTTTCTCGACGTTCCTCAGAAAAAGGAGATTACATCATTTACAGAAAGGAATCTATAGATAAGAGGAGCGTAAAAATACTAGATTTTGATACATTGAACGGAAATATCAAAAACAATAAAGCTCATATTGGGCATAAAGAAGAAATTGGCTATCTTATGAAACAATAACCAATGAAAGAGAAGAAATCAAACAATATTTTTTCTAGGGTGGCTGCAAAATTCTGAAGTTCCTATGCGTGCCACTAAGTGACCAAGCATCTTATATCACTAGTTTAACGTTCTATCTAGTTATCACCTTATTTTTTTATTTAATATTATAACTTAAATTCCTTTTGTTGCTGATTTGAAAATGATTAGGTCTTATCATCAAATCTTTATTTCAAAAGTTGTTGTAGTTATATCATTTAGACACATCATGATGCTAAATGTAATTCAATTTGGCATGTCCAATATCACACAAGTCCATGAGATAAACTTTCTGAGTAATGGAGTTCGACCCATTTAGTCATAGTTTCTGAATCCTTATGAATGGAATCGTTAAGAGAAACCACCAGAAAGGCTCCTTTTGCTCCAATTTTATCATCTTTAACAACCAGTGATGTTAAAACTACTCCAATCACTCCTAATAGAGGCCGGGAATTGGAAATAATAGCTTTACATGTTCAAAACATTGTTGTCAATGAGTTGAGGTTGGCAACAATGAACTTCAGATTTGAAGGTATTCTTGGAGTGCACAAGTTTGATTTTGCTTACAAGGGTTGGATCAATGAAAGTGACAGTTCACCAGTGAAAACCAACATGGGGTTTGCCGCTGCAGTAAAGATTCTGAGTACACATGTACTTCATGTCTTAGAAAGTGGCTTGAATTATACTTTTTCTAGTTATTGTCTTAATTTTATGGACTTTGTAAGTTAAATAATGCAATTTTTTATGCATATCCATTTACATGTTGTTTCATGTGACATGAAAAAGTAAACTCTCTTCCCAATCTCCACCATTAGAATTTGGTTAATTTAGTAGGATATTTCAAGAAAGGCGATGAAAGGCTAATCATTTATGATTCTATGGATTGTGGAAGTTTAGAGAACCATATATTTTGAAATATGTTATGCATGTGCTCTTCTGTATGCTATTTTTTACAATTAGTATCTTGTTTGAAGTTGCGGGAGGACCTGTCTAATCACCTCTTCTCAATACTTTTTTGGCCTACCTCTACCCCTATGCGTATCTCCTACAACCAGCCTCACGCAGATTTTTAGTGAGATGTCAGCGCACCTCCTCTGCAAATGCTCATACCATATGAGTCTCGCTTCCATCATCTTATCTGCCACAGAAGCCACTCTCACCTTCTCCTAGATAACCTTATTCCTAATCTACTCACTCCTATTTTTCCCACACATCCATCAACATTCTCATCTCCACAACATACATATTTTGAACATGTGACTTCTTAAAAGTCAATGCTCCACACCATACAACAAGGACGGTCTAACCACCACTTTGTAGAACTTACTTTTAAGTTTATGTGGTACCTTATTATCACATAAGACTATAGCGACAAACCTCCATTTCATCTATGCCATCCCAATGCAATGTGTGACATCATCAATGGTGTTCCCGCTACTCTGGATTATGGACCCAAGATATTTAAACATTTTTTTTGGGAATAATCTGTGTGGCAAGCCTTACTTCTACATTTGCTTCATCCAATGCAACACTGCATTTGCACTCCAAATATTCCATTTTGGTCATGTTCAACTTGAACCCTTTAGAGTTTGGACTTACTTCCAACATGCATTAATTGTGTTTCATGTCTATCAATTAGTTCTATGTTGTCTGAAAATAACTTACACCATGGAACCTCCTCATGAATAGACCACGTCAACTCATCCATCACTTAGGCAAATATGAAAGGGCTAAGAGTTGATCCCTGATGTAGCCCCATATCAACTGGAAAGTGCTTTGAGTCTCCCCCGACCATTTTGCTTCTGAACATATCCAAAGGACATCTTTCATGATTTTATCATAGACCTTTTCAAGGTCAATGAACACCATATGTAGCTACTTATTCCTTTCCCTATATTTCTCCACTAGTCTCTGCACAAGATGAATGACTTTAATAATCAATAACCCCAATATGAATTCAAATTTATTCTCAAAATGGACACCTCTCTTCTCACCCTCAACTCCACCACTCTGTCCCAAACCTTCAAAGTGTGGCTTAACAATTTGATACACCTATAATTGTTACAATGTTAGATATCAACCTCATTCTTGTATAGTGGAATCATTGTACTCCACCAATGAAATTCTTTTTTGTATTTGGTATGCTTACCTCGTCTAAATCCTCCAAAAAGAGCTTTTTAGCCTCCTTATCTTGGCTCACTTATGGTGAATTAAACTAATAGCATTCAAATTAATCCTACCAATGAGTAGCTTAATCATCATCATCCTATCATTGATCCTCCTAATCTCCACCACTCTCATCCTAAGGTCCCTATCCACTAAAATACCTACACCATTTCTTTCTCTCAAGCTTCCTGAGTACCACAACTTAAAACCTTACACATCTCATGGTTTGGTACCTATAAATCGTGTCTACTAGATGTAAGTTATATGTATCTTCCTCTTCTTGGAAATGTTTACTAGCTCAATAGACTTCTTATCAACGATCCGATGTTATATGACCATACTTTCGCTTAGGAGAACTCGCAACCCCTTACTGCTACTTCTTCTCAGTCCTGACCTGAACCATTGACATAACCCTAGTCTACCATTACTCACCAAAGCTACTAGGAAAATATGAATGTGACAACATGTCTCAATCGTTATGAGTAGGTCAATAGTGAAAGAAATCAAGCCAAACAAACGTTTTGGATAATGGCTTAAAAAATGTTAGTCTATGCCAATCTCAGAAGGAATATGAGACTTATAAGGTCTAGGGTCATCTGGAAATATGAGGGGGTAATATGTCTAGTCTTTGTTTAAATTTTCTAGTATCCAAGACATTAAGGAACCCAATCTTACGATAATCAATTTTGGCATGAAGGGGATAGTTCGGGATGTCAAGGGAAGAAGCTACCTTGTGAAAAATTGGACTTTCAGATATTTCCAAGCCTCTGAAGTTCATGCAATCTTGTATAGCTGGCTTTAGACCGCTATAGCGAGAGTTTGCATGCTCTATAGCCGGCTGACGGCAATGATAGGGTTGCTATAGCGGGGTAGGTCAGGATTTTATACAGAAAAAGTCCTAAAGTTTCCTACTTTATGCATAAATGTTCTAATGGTTGAGAGGGATGAATTTGGGCAGTTCCTACTTCATTTTCCACAAAATTCATCAGTAAATGTGAGTTCATTACTCTTCTATCTAATAAATTGATTCTTAAACCTTAGAATATAGGATATTACCCTTGAGAAAGGGTTTTGACTTGAGTTAATGGTGGAAAAACCCTTATTTGGGTGGAATGATAATGAATTGACCTAAGTCTAGGACTTTTTTTTATGATCCAAATATAATTAGGCCTTTCTTTTTATTAATTGATTGGATTTATTTATTATTTTAGACCAAGAACAAGCTACTTCAAAAGGGGAAAGCTCGGGTTCCTTAGAATTTTTAAGGGGCTTGATTCGAGGTAGGTGATGGTTGTATGATTTTTGATACGTATGCAAGTCTACAACTTTATAGTATCACCTATATAATTCATGTTGGGAAAAAAGAAGAAAAAATGTGGAATGACATTTGATAATCTCATGCAATGAACTTGTTTATGTTATTTATGCTGTCAAGTGTTATTGTTCATTATGATTGTGATTGTGCATGATTGATGGTTGGCTTATGTACCAAGCCGGTACATTAATACTAATGGTTGGCTTGGGTACCACACTTGGTATGAATACTAACTTTGGTTAGCTCGTTTACCACAATAGTACAATAATAGTTTGTGTGTAGATTCCTTGAGAGGACAAAGTATGTGTTTTTGTGGTTCAATGAAAGGAGTGGGTCCTTGTAATTGTAATCATGTGGGACATGTTCGAGGTATTGGTTGATTTATGGTATTGTGACTCGGAGTCTATGCATTCATGATTGTGCTATATTGTTTTCTTGTGTTTACTATGTTGTAGTTGTCTATTAACATTCATGATTTGCACTTGCCGTGTGATCCTATCAGTACACAACCACATTGTATTGATACTACACTGGTTCTATTATTATTGAGTACGGGGCATCTTCCCGTGGGTGATACGAGACCTCACATAAGGAATGCTTGACTTCAAATCAAAGGGTGAACTACTCTTTCAGGTTGTCATGAGTTCTTCTACATTTTACTGTCCACAATTTTGCGCAAGCACATTAGACTATTAGGTCATGTTTTCTAAGCTTTTGGGTTGCATCCCCATTCTAGACTTATTTAGAGTTTTGGTACCACAACCTTCAGTTTCTTATAGTTTTATTTTCACTTATGTTTAAAGTATCGATTGAGTTTATGGGGATTCAATTCGTTGGTTGTTTTTAAGATTGTTTCTTGATATGTATTTGTTGATTTGGTTTAGAAAATGGTGTGGTGGGTAATTTTTGGGTTGGTAGTTTGTTACACACGATGGTCATGTCATGACATAAACTAAACAAGATATAAATGAAATGGGAATCTACTAAAACCACTGAATCAAGAGGAGTGTTTATCAATGAATAGATGAATAAAATCAACCAAATCGATAACATGTGTACACCCAATATACTAACACAAGAGAAACCATAAGAACTATGGAATAATATCACTATAGATACAAAAAAATAGAGGGTATAGTTAGACTTGGAGAAAAGTGAATTAAAGAAAGAGATATGCAATAGAATACTAATCACAAAAGATCAATAATTAGACAAGAAAGATATATCAAAAACTAGATCTAAAATATAACTCCAACTCTTGCATATAGATCTGGAAACAAATCTAAAAATAAAAAACTACAAGCAACCTGAAGCAAATCAGGAAACTAGTTTGGGATGATAGAACCTGAAACTTGAAGTAGAAATCGGAGGAACTTTTGTGGAGTAGAAAGAATGGATCTGGTTGTCTAGATCTGACTCACGCCAAAAATTATGAGATGTCACCATAAACTGATAGCAGTGTAAGGTTTAATCGGATGAAGTTAATACTTTTTGGAAGTCGACAGATCTTGATTAAAGTCACCAAAAATTGCTGGATGTCGCTGAAGTCGCCAGAGCTTGCCTGAAGTCATTGAAATTTGTTGGTATATAGTCTTTATTGGCCAGATCTGGTATGGATCTGGTTTGGAGTGGACTTTCCGACAAAAATAGTCTAGTGAAGAGAGAGGAAAAGGCAAAAAATAAGGAAGGAGAAGAAGATCTATAAAATTAAGGGAGTAAAATATATCCTCCTGTTAGCAGATTTGCAACAACTGAAAAATTCTTGATTTTTACCAAAGAAGAAGACGATCCAAAGTGGTTTTGACAAAAAAATTCTTGCTTTGAGAATGAAGAAAGTTGGCGGTTGTGTCGGAATTACAAATGGTGTACGAGTGAATGAAATATTTGACGCAAAAGATACATCATCAAAGGAAAGAAGAAAACAGAAACAAAAAAGGTCTTCATGTTTGGCCTTGGTTTCATCGAAGAAGACTAACCCTTTTATCTGGTCTAAAAATGATAAAAAGGGTTATGCTATCTGGGCTAAAGAGCTACTTCTACAATAGGCTAGCCAGAAGCCCAATTCGGATAAAAGGCCAAACAAATAAAGATTTTACATATAGCTGAAATGTATATACGTAGAGAGGGAATAAAGTTTGTTATAAAAAAAGCCAATTAAGATTGTACAACTGGAATGGTAGTTACAATAGAAGGTTCAATTCTTTTCTTTAGTTGTGTATAAATATAGGAACAAATTGTGTTATGCATATTCAATCAATACACATAAAATTTCTAAATCCTTGTTTCCTTTATGGTATCAGAGCACTCTTAATCATAATGTCTCTTTCTCATCTTCTTCAATCTATCACCCTCTTCAACAACAACGACGAACTCTGTCGAGAATTTTGGAACAACACCTGATAATAGATGTACTTCTCTGGGTGGTAATGGTACTATTACTCCGGGGATTGATTCCAATCACCCTTATTTTCTAACTCATTAAGATGCTCCTGGTATGAACCTCATCAATAACACCTTTGATGGGAAAGGATATCAAACATGGAAGAGATCTGTTCTCATTGCTCTTTCAGCAAAGAACAAGTTAGGATTCATCACAGGTACTCAGTCTGCACCTGCTGCTGGGTCACCAGATTTGCAACCATGGAGTAGATGCAATGATATGGTCACTTCATGGTTGCTCAACTCCCTCTCCAGAGAAATTGTTGATAATGTGATCTATTCTAGATATGCTAGGGAACTTTGGATTATCTTAGAGCATCAATTTGGGCAGTCCAATGGTGCCAAACTATTTAACCTACAAAAGGGGCTAAGAAGGTTAGTTCAAGGTACTAGTCACATTGCAGGTTATTTCACTAAATTAAAAGACTCTGGGATGAGCTAGACTCTTTGAACTCTAAAATCAAATATTCGTGTGTATATGTGTGTGAAGGAAAATAGAAAATGGAATAATTTTTGGAAGATGAGAAACGTTTTCAGTTTCTGATGGGTCTTAATGACAGCTATGGTAAGGCTAGAGGAACCATCCTTATGATGAATCAATTACCTAATATCAATGTTGCATATTTACTACTTTTACAAGATGAAAATGAGAAAGAGACATATATGAGTTCTCTCATGCCTTCTGATTCATCATCTTTCATGTTAAATATCATAAATCAGTATAGAGGAAGGCAGTCTCAACAATTCACAAGTAACAATTTCAGGTCTGGAAATTCATATACCAGACCTAACAACTCACCAGTACCGTATAAATCTTAGAAACAGTTTCAGAAATTCAAAGGAAAAAGGGAAAAATATGATCCTAGTGCAAACTGTTCACATTGTGGAAAGAATGGACATTTGAAGATGAATTGTTTTAGGTTGATATGGTTTCCAGGAGACTTCTAGTTTACACATGAGAAGGGAAACCATAGTCAAATAAGGGAAAATGCAACTGCTACAATGGAGGAGGCAGAGCTAGTACTCAATGTTCATACCATCTATCAACATTTTAACAAGGAGCAACTTAATTTCTTACATCAGGCTTTAACACAAATGAAAATGGAAGAGACCACCAGCACGTCAAATACAAATAGAAGAGAACAGGTCAATGCAAATGCAGTTGCTGGTACAATTATAAAGTATTTTGGTTCTTGTTTTTCTGTGTTTAATTCCAAAACTCAGATTATATATTCAAGTGCCTCAGACATATGTGCTTTGATCCTTCCTCCTTCTTATTTTTATCACCTCTTAGAGTTCCTCTAAAAATCATTCTTCATAACTCAGATTCTATTGTTGTTACTCATAGTAGTGTTGTATCTTTATTTTCTGATTTAACATTGTATAATGTCCTCTATGTTCCTAGTTTCAAGTATAACTTACTACCATTCATAAGTTGTGCCGTCAATTCAGCCTTTCAATCCTTTTAAATTCTAATAAGTGTCTCCTACAGGGCCTTTCTACGAAGAACCCACAAGTTTTTGGTAAAGCTAAGGAGAACTTCTACTTTCTTCAACCCAATCTTCAGAAGTCTTGTTTTAAGGCAACTCTATCTCAATCAGCCCAAAATGATTCTAGTGTTTCTTGTTATGCTTCACAACCTTTTTCTATTTCCTTTCCTATTTGTTCTAGTGTTATTTATGATGTAAATCTATGGCACATTAGACTTGGGCATTTACCCTTTTCATCAATGAAAAATGTCAGTTTCATTCCTATTCCTTCTAGTCCTGATTGTTACTGTGATATTTGTCCACAAGCTAGGCATTCTAGACTACCTTTGCTAATTAGTCATATTAAGTCTAAATCTAAATTTGAGCTACTTCATGTTGATACTTGGGGCCCTTACTAATTTTCTACTTACAATCATTATAATTACTTTCTCACCATAGTTGATGACTACAGCAGGGCTACTTGGACTTTTCTATTAGCCACTAAAAGTAATTCCTTCACACCATTACAATCTTTCATAATGATGATTCAAAGACAGTTTGATGCAAAAGTAAAAATAGTCAGATCAGATAATGCCCTTGAGTTAGGTAAAAGTGCAGCAGGTGTTAGCTTCTTGAATTCTCTAGGCATTGTTCACTAGACTTCTTGTGTTGCCTTACCTCAACAAAATGGTGTGGTTGAGAGGAAACACATACATCTCCTTGAAACTGCTAGGGCACTCATTTTTCAATCAAAGGTGCCTATGATTTATTGGGGGGAATGTATCTTAACTGCTACCTTTCTCATTAATAGGTTTCCATCGAAAGTTTTACTTGGCAATACACCTTATGAATTAGTTTTTGGGACTGTTCCTTCTTATAAAATTTTAAGGTGTTTTGGGTGTTTATGCTATGCTAATACCTTGAGCCATGGGAGAAGGAAGTTTGAGCCAAGAGCCAAATGTTGTGTGTTTTTAGGATATCCTATCAATCAAAAAGGGTATAAACTTTTGGATTTGGATACAAAACAGATTTTCACCTCTAGAGATGCCCATTTCATTGAACATATATTTCCTTTTGATTCTAATCAGCCTGTTTCTCCTATTTTTACAAAATCTCCTTTTAATTCTGATCCTTCACCCTCTCAATCTTTTCCTAAGGATCCTACTTCTTCACCTATTTCTTCTTTGGATACAGAGTTGCATACTCCTTCTCCCTCACTTGCTCTGCCTACCAATTCATCATCTCCAACACCTGCTTTCTTCAACCTCTGATCCTCCTTTCAGAAGGTCCACTAGAACTACTTTTGGAAAAGTTCCTTCTCATCTTATAAATTACATCTGAAATTCTATTGTTCTTACTAATGTAACTCACTCTTGTTTTTTCTCCACCACTACACCTCCCTCTATTTTAGTCCATACTCTTTCTACCCGCAATCAAGCCACTCTTCAAAGTTGTTCTCACATTTTTGAACATTCTAGCTATGCTCGGGCTTGTTCACATCCTTGCTGGAAAAGTACCATGGATGCTGAACTTGAAGCTCTATAATCCAATAAAACTTGGGATGTGGTTTCTTTACCCCAAGGTTGGAAAGCTTTACCTTGTAAGTGGGTATAAAAGGTTAAGCAACATGCTGACGGTAGTTTGGAAAGATTAAAGGCCAGACTGGTTGTGAGAGGTGATATACAATAAAAAGGGATAGATTTCACTAAGACCTTTTCACGTGTGTTTAAAATGACCACCATTAGGTCTTTATTGGCTATTACAGCCATGAAAGGTTGAGATACTACTCAGTTTGATATCAATAATGCCTTTTTACATAGAGATATACAAGAGGAGGTTTATATGAAGTTCCCTATTGGATTAGATCCACCTCAACCTAATCTGGTTTGCATACTCAGAAAATCTCTTTATGGCCTCAAACATGCCTTTAGTCATGGTATGCCAGGCTTGTAGGAGCTCTTAATTTTAAGAGTTTTACTGCCTCTCTTAATGATTACTCCTTGTTCTTTAAACAATCAGGTTCTTTCATGACTATCATTGCAGTCTATGTGGATGACATACTTATTACATGAGATAATTTGCACGAAATTACTGCTCTTAAGTTGTTTCTACATTCAGAGTTCAAAATCAAGGACCTTGGGCCTCTACATTAAGTTTTAGGCATGGAAATACTTAGAGAGTCACAAGGTATTATCATCAGTTAGTGAAAACATACCTTAGATCTCCTACAGGAGTTTGATGTCCCCCATCTTCATTCATTTTCTTCCCCTTTGGATCCATCAATGAAGTTATCTGCCGATTCAGGGGAAATCATGTCAGATCTTACATTATACAGGCATCTCATTGGCAAACTAAATTATTTCATGCATACAAGACCTGATTTGTGTCATCCAGTTCTGCTTCTTAGTTAGTTGAAGGAAAAAAATAAATGCATAACCAAGAAAGAAAGAAAATCAAGTGTAACGGAGCAAAAATATTTATTTGACTTTCCATAGTTTACTAAAAAGTTTTTTTTCTAGAAAACTAAAACACAAAAAACATTTTTAATTTCTGAAATTATATATACAATCACATGTTTACCATACACCCAACAAACTTTTCTAACATAAAATTATCTAGCACTTCAATAATTTAATTCTCCGCTTGTAGTGAAAAAAATAGTAAGACAAGTACCTGATTTTATTTGTAGAATTATGATTCTGATCATTGCTCAATTATTTTTCCACATAACAATATAGAGGATGTAATAGAAAATGAATATGTCATGACCCAAAATTCAACGTGACATGTCATATAAGACCCCAAGAGACACAAACCACTTGACATACATTTAACACAATATAGTAGACAAAATTAGAATGTACGTAGAAAGTCTCATATCATAGGAAAGTTTGACATAACAGTGGAAGTCTAATCATATTCTTGACAAGTCAATCTTTAGAAGAGTGGTTGGAATGTAACTCCTACAACACGTACAACGTCCAAAACCTAAAGACATAAGAAAGCATAGTAAAGGTGACACGGTCCTTGGAACATGAGGACTCACCAAGTCTTCAATGACCAATCAATTGACTAGCCACAAGCGGGAGGAGAAGAAACATCAAATCCTACATTATGAGACAATGTAGGCACAAAATTGCATTAATACAATAAATATACCACGTATGGAAAAATGCATGAAACATGATCATAAGGGGACATAAAGGAAAACATGAAACGCATGACCACTAAACTATAGTAAAATCCTTTAAAGAAGAATCATAAATCATGAACATGTTCAATGCATACTTAAAATAGTAATGAACGCTTCATAAAACCTTTGAAGAAAATATAGTTTGTTTATGTGGGTATTTACTGTTAACAAACAAAGACCTTGTGAGCTATAACATGGAATTTGACTTTTTGCACCCATACAAAAAATAGATGTCCTACTTACCAAGGTAAGGAACATAAACTTCTAGCTTAGGTGGATCCACTAGCTATGTCTTTCTAACAGAAGTCCTACAAGGGTAGGTAGTTAGGGACAAGGATATTGCTACTAGAGACATAACCTCTACAAATGGGAGAGCCTCCATCTCAATCCTCTGGGTGCTAAGTAAAAATTCAAACGGAATATTCATATACATATTCATGTCATCATAGTTGAAAAGCACTATTAAATTACTCATCCAATCTTAATTCATCATAGAGTAGCTCCTTAATTCATGATTCATACATGTGTGAAAAAACCTCTAACCATTATGATATCTTAATATGTGAGAAAACATTCACAATTTCATGCATATGTGAGAAAATGATTCACAAGATCATTGATGCTTATCTTAAAAGCAACCTTAGTTACTAAAACATTTTTTCATAAATCATGCATAGCTTTCATAAATCGTCATTCATAAGTTCATAGCTTTCTTCATAAATTCATCATCATAAACATGTACCATGCATGGGTGCATATGAAAAGAATTGGAAAACATGTAACTGAATCAAATCATACATAATAAGATTAAAATCAAACAATTGAATCATAAAAAATAGGATCCATAGAGAATTGTATGAAACCCTAATCAATTTTGATTAAACTAAATTGGAAACTTGGAGATCTTTTGGGACCCAAAGGATGAATCAAATTCGTTGGTGAATTCCCACATACCTTGATGATCAAAGCCCAAAATCAATTGCGGAAAAATGAGACATGAATAATGAACTCTAGTTTTCTTCCATGAAGATGGAGAGAATTTGAAGGGGATGAACTTAGATGGGATTTGGGGATTTGAGAGAATGAGAGGGCTTGGGTAGTTTTAGGATTGAAAAGTAGTTATAGGACTTAAAAATATGGGCAAAACAACATAGTATAGGTATTAAATGCATAGAAATGACCTAAATACCCTTAAGAAATAATTGTCAGAAGTGATCTATAGTTGGGACCTACAGTCTGAAGAACTTTCTACAGCTCGTACTGTTCAACCGTAGAACCAACTTCAAAACCCATAATTCACTTTAATTTTCATGAAATACTTCTACAGGTCGCTGAGCATTTTACGGTATGTTGACGCCATCTGTAGTCCTCAACTTTGAGTCCAAAATTTCACTAAGTGTAGAACCTTTCTACAAAACCCATTTACAATCCGTAGAACCAATGATGACATGTTGTTCTCTTACATAGACCTTGGGTCTTAAATCATTCCTCTGATTCCATCCTACGACTGCCATCTGCACCTTGTCTGAATTCACGGATAGTTCTATCAAGTCGTAGGTCAAACTTTAGAAACTTGAAATTTCAAAAATCTTACCCAGTGTTTGCGAGACCCTTCCAACGACCCATATGAAGCTTTACGACCCGTAGGTCGGTCTATTGCACCAGATCTATGTAACATTTTTCTGAACTATTCCAACTCAACTCAACTTCCAACTTTTTTTTGAGGTGTTACAATATCTACCCCTAGGGAACCTTGGTCCTCGAATGGGACTCAAACTAGTATGAATAGAGTAGGAGAGAAACTAAAACCCAAAAAGAATGCAATTTCATCAAAATGCATACGAACATGGAGAATAACTCCAAGCTAAATCATAACATCAAAAAGAAGTTTTTCATGAACTTTCATAACTATGGAAACATGAGAATGACTAAAGCACATGAATCTAAAAGAATGAACCATGAGGAGCTAAGCCATCAAGCTATAGTAGGAGCGGAGGGAAAAAGATGAGGATACCGGGACATCATATCCTCTTCGGCCTCCCATATAGCACCCTCAACTTTTTGATTCCTCCATAAAACCTTCACAGAAGCAACTTCTTTGTTTCTTAACTGTCAAACTTGATGATCTAAAATCTCAACTGAAACCTCTTCATATGAAAAAATTTCTTTAACTCCCAAGGTTTCCAAAGGCACTATGGATGTCAGATTTTCAACATACCTTTTTAACGAAGAGATATGAAATATCGATTGTAGCGATGCTAAATCATTAGGTAATTCTAACTTATAATAAACCTCCCAAATACGCCTCAAAATATGATATGGGCCCACATAGCGGGGACTAAGCTTCCCTTTCTTTTCAAATCTCATTACGCCCTTTAAGGATGAAATTTTCAAGTAGACCCAATCATCAACATTAAATTTAAGTTCTCTTCTTCTAACATCGGCATAAAACTTTTGTCGACTTTGAGCCGTTCTTAACCTAAGTCAAACATTTTCGTTAGCCTCATGCACCAACTCGAGCCCTATCAAATAAACCTCACCAACTTCAAACCACCTATAGGAAACCTACACCTCTTACCATAAACAGCTTCAAATAGTGTCATCCCAATTCTAGAATGATAGTTATTATTATTATAAGAAAACTCAATCAAAAGAAAATTATCATCCCAATTACCCTTGAAATCAATTACGCAAGCTCTTACATATCTTTCAATGTCAAAATAGTATGCTTTGTTTGTCCATCAGTTTGAGGATTAAAAGTCATGCTAAGCTTCCCTTAGATACCAAGACCTTTCTGAAATGACCTCCAAAACTGAGATGTAAACTGAATGACATGATAAGAAATAATAGATGAGTGCACTCCATGCAACTTCACCATTTCCCGAATATAAATATTGGTATAGTCTTCGACTAAAAATTAAGTCTAAACTAGAAGAAAGTGCGTAGATTTCGTTATTCAGTCCACCATAACTCAAATTGAATCAAACTGATGAAAAGTGCGAGGTAAACCCATATTAAAGTCCATATTCAAATCTTTCCACTTCTACGTAGGAATACTAATGTTTTGAGCCAAACCTCCCGATTTTTTATGCTCAACTTTCACTTGTTGACAATTCAGACATGTAGCCATAAATTTTGCAATATCCTTCTTCATCTTGTTCCACCAATAGACTTCCCACAAGCCATAATACATCCTGGTGGCTCCTGGGTGAATAAAATATCAAGAACTATGAGCTTCTGTCAAAATCTTTTTTCTCAACTCATCAACGTTCACAACACACAATCGACCTTGGTATAGAACGACACCATATCCCGTTTGGGAGAAAGCTTCAATGGATTTTTTGGAAACTAACCTTTTCAGATCAACTAATACCAGATCAAGATCTTTCTTAGCCTTCACATTCGATATAAGAGATGATTTGGAACTATTCTAAACAATCACACTACCTTCGTTAGAGTCAACCAAGTGAACACCCAATCGGGCCAATCTATGAATAGCACGAGCTAGCTCTTTCTTATCACCCTCAACATAGACCAACACTACCCATAGGTAGTCGACTAAGAGCATTCACCACAATATTTACTTTAAATAAATGATAGAGGACACTCATATCGTAATCCTTCAATAACTCAAGCCACCTTATTTTTTAATGATTCAAATCCTTTTGAGTGAACACATATTTCAAACTCTTGTGATCAGTATATATATCCACATGAACACCACAAAACTAATGTCTCCAAATCTTTAAAGTAAACACTACCACCACTAAGTCCAAATCATGAGTTGGATAATTCTTTTCATCCACCTTCAATTTTCTTGAAGCATAAGTATGACTTTCCTATGTTGCATCAAAACACAACCAATACCAATCCATAAAACATCACGATAAACTACAAAACCATTCAATCCTTCCAGTAATGTCAAAATAGGGGTTGAAGTGAGTTTGTCCTTTAACTCCTGGAAACTCTTCTCACAAGCTTTCGACCGTATGAATTTCACCTTCCTTTGAGTCAATGTCATCAAAGGCGGAGCAATAGAGGAAAATTCTTCCATAAACCTTCTATATTAATCGGCCAAGCCTAAGAAACTCCATATATCTTAAGTGGACAAAGGTCTAGGCTAATTCTTAACCGACTCAAATTTCTTAGGATCGACTTGAATACCTTCATCAACGATAATATGGCCAAGGAAAGTAACAGACCTCAACCAAAATTCACATTTTCTAAACTTAGCCTATAATTCACGATCCTAGAGATCATGCAACACAATCCCCAAATGCTCAATATGCTCATCCTCACTCTTTGAGTAAATAAAAAATGTCATTAATAAACATAATCACAAACATGTCAAAATATTACTTGATGACCCTATTCGTCAAATCCATCAATGCCACTGGGTCATTAGTCAAAGCAAAAGACAACACAAAGAACTCATGATGACCATACCAAGTTCAAAAATCCATCTTCAGAATGTCACTCTCCTTCACCTACAATTGGTGATATCCCGATTGAAGGCCAATCTTAGAGAAGTAACTCTCTCCTTGGATTTGGTCAAAAAAATTATCAATCCTAGGAATATAATGTGTATTTTTTATGGTAAACTCATTCAATTGCCAATGGTCAGTGAAATTCGGAGGGAGTCATCCTTCTTTTGAACAAACAACACTGGAGCACTGCATGGAGAGATATTTGGTTTAATAAAACCCTTATCTAATAAATCTTTCAGTTGATCCTTTAACTCTTTAAATTTTGTTGGGATTATACGATAGGGAAGAGTAAAGATAGGTTGCGTATCTAGGAGAGAAGGTTAATACTGAAGTCTATTTCCCTTTATGGCGGAATGCCGGGAAGATCATCAAGAAGCACTTCCAGAAACTTATTTACAATTGGAACTGATTCAAGAATAGGGGTTTCAAAATCTTTATCCCTAACCCAAACAAGATGATAAATGCAACTCTTAAAAATCATCTTCCTATCCTTTAGGCAAGAGATGAACTGACCCTTAAGAACATAATTTTCCCCTTCCTATGACATGATAGGTTCGTTTGAAACCTTGAAGGTGACCAATTGGGTCCTACACTCTATGGAAGCATCACATTCATAAATCCAATCCATCCTAAGAATAACATCAAAATCTAACATATCAAGATTTTGCATATCAACATTAGTGACCCTATGAGAAACAAAAATAGGACAATTTCTATACACTCTCTTAGCAACAATAGAATCACCAACATGAGTAGCGATCTGAAAGGTATTAGAAAGGATTTCGGGAACTAACATCAAATCTCATGGCAACATCAGGAGTAACAAATGACAACATAGCACCTGTATCAACTAAATCATAAAGATAAAGGTGAAAGACATTCAACATATCGGTAATAACATCCAGAGAACCCATGTGATCCTGTCGAGTCTGAAGAGTATAAAATCTTCTTTGCTTTGGTGCACCAGAACCGAAACCACTAGGCTGAGCTTGTCTACCATCTCTTCCCTTAGTGGCGACCAATGAACAATCTCTCATCTTGTGACCACTCTTTCCACAATTAAAGCAACCATATGTGCTGGCCAAACATTTGCCATCATGTTTCTTGCCACACCTTGTGCAAGTAGGCATCGATAATCCTCACCACTATTTTCTCCTTGAGGCTTAGGGTTAGACACCATATCCTTGTAGAACTTAGGGGTGGGAGAATAGAAGAACCTTGACCAGAAAACCTTCACCAAAATTTAGAACTACTTTATCAACTGGACCTAGAATGAGAAAAGTCATCATTATCCACACAAGCCCTCTTCGCCTCCCTTGCCATCTCTTTGAGTTCTTGTTCTTCAATTTATGCTGAATGAGCTGTCAATCTAGATATATCCATTTCCTTGATAAGCATGGTAGTTTGGCACTCTTTGGCAACCAAGTCGGAAGCACATGACACAAACTTACTTATACTTGTCCTAGAGTCAGCAACTATAGTTGGATCATCCTTAGCCAATTGAGTAAACTTCAAAGCATACTCCTTCACACTCATATTACCTTGTCACATATTAATAAATTCAAGTACGTTTGTCTCCCTCATCTCAATAGGAAAGGAATGATCAAGAAATTCACCTTTGAATTTCTCCCAATCAAGAGGATCTGCATCTACAACCCTCTCACTTTTAAATTGTTCAAACCAAACTTGAGCAACACTCACCTTATCTACCGTAGACAATTCCATAATTATCAGTATCTTTTGCACCTCATCAATGAACTCTTGTGGATCCTCATCCACTTTCAACCCATGAAACTCTGTGGGTTTCATTCTAGTGAAGTCTCTTATCCTTGTCGGTGTTATACCTACATTTGGGTTCATGGGAAAAACAACTTCTCTATTAGCTTGGGTAGCCATAGCTTGAGCCAACACTTAAAGTGGTTCAGAATTTGGCATGAGTCACTTGCTCGGCCAAAGGGTCGATTGGAACTTGAGGAATCTTGGGCTCGACATTGTTGTCCGCATTCCTTCTCATGTAAGCTCTTTGAGAGGCCATGTCCTGTAAAGCATCGAACAAGATTTAGGAGAAGGATCTTTATAAAGATAAATTCTATGGCACGACTTTAGAGTAACAAAAAAAATACATGTTTCCTAAAAATTTTGTAGCCTCCAATTAATAAATGTGGTGCACTTCACACTCATGAACAACATTAATCTACTCAAAACGGCTTGTCAGATATCTTAGGACCTTTTTCTAAAACCTGGTGCTTTGAATACGAAGTTTTTCATGACCCAAAATGCACCCTTGATGTGACATGGTGTATAAGACCGCGAGAGGCCCTACACATTCCACTTGACATACATACAACATAATATAGTATACAAAAGTAGAATGTGAGTAGAAAATCTCATATCATATGAGAGTTTGACATAAGAGAGAAAGTAAAATCATAGTCTTGACAAGCCAATCTAATATATCAAAAGATTGGTTGGGATGTAACTCATACACCGCGTACAAAGTCCAAAAACTAAAGACATAAGAAAGTGTAGTAAATGTGACATGATCCTCGAAATATGAGGACTCACCAAGTATTCAATGATCAATCAATTGACAAGCCCCAAGCAAAAAGAGAAGGAGAAGCGTTGAACCCTACATTATGAGACAATGTAGGCACAAGTATGCATACATACATGGAATATACTAAGTATGGGGAAATTCATGAAAACATGAAACATGATCATAAGCGGACATAAAGAAAAACATAATACCCATGACCAAGCTAAAACATAGTAAAAATCTTTAAAGGAGAATCATAAATCATGAACATGGTTAATGCATACTTAACATAATAATGAAAGCTTCATAAAACCTTTGAAGAAAATATAGTTTGTTTTGTAGGATATTTGCCGTTAACCAACATAGACCTAAAGAGATATAACATGAAATCTGGTTTTTTGCAGCCACACAAAAAATAGATGTCCTACTTACAAAGGTAAGGAACATAAACATGTGAGTAAACCTTTCACATAACATTCATAGTGTTTCATAAGAATCACCTTTCAATCAACACAATAAGCTTATCATAAGATACATACATACTACGTGCATAATAAGTGTAAAGGGTATAGGGAAGAAGGACCTTGCATCAATACCACAATTACACAATAGTCATAGGATCATCACTATCTAAGTGAATCATGAGTTCGCATACAATCTTCATCAACATATACAAACCCTAGATATTGCCTTTCAAGACTAGGAATCAATATCAACCCTAAATTCTAGAATTACAACACTAGATAGGGGAATTTCATGATTCAACAACTTAATAAACATAAACATAATCAGTTGTCAAGCTCTCATCATCAATCAAGCCATACATAGTTCACAATTTAGGAGAATCATGGGTCCAAGAGAGATTTTCATCATAAAAAATTAATAATCCAACATTCCACTCATAAATCATCATAATCAACCAAAATAAACCATAATTAAGCAATGGAAAACGTTTTGGAAGAAGAACCATGTTAGAGATTGAAAACCCTAGGTTTGGGGGATTTGGAATCTTGAAAACATAATTTGAAGGGGCTCCTTGGGTGGTAACTACCCAAGGATGAAAAACATATACCTGAATTAAGAATCTCCAAGAAATTAGGGGAAGAACCTTGAAAATCTACCAACCCTAGCTCCAATGGCTTGTTCTTCTTCCTTGAGTTTAGAGAGAGAAATATTTAAAGTGGAGGGAGTTTTTGATTTCAATTCGGTGTTTGTGAATAATGACCAAGTCTTGTGAAATTTGACTTAAAAACAATATATAAACTTCCCCTAAAAATACCCAAAACACCCCCACTTTAATTGGACTAAAAAGGAAATGACCTAAAACCCTCATTAAATGGACCCCGTACAAGCCTCACGAGCCACTCCATGAGCCATGGTGAGGACCATGACCCGTGGTACCCCTCTTGGAGCTGGGGCAGTAGCCTTGTTTTTGGAGCACAAGGCTCCTTTGCCTAACTCATCTTCACGAGCACCTTCACGAGTCGTGAAGTGGACCACGGTGCTCCTGAAGGGTGAGGCAGTAGTTAGGCTACTTTATTCCCCCATGCCCAAATCTCCTTCACGAAGGGCTCCACGAGCCGTGGTCAAGACCACGAGCCGTGGTCCCTTCCGTGAAGTTGAGGTAGTGGCTTGGCCAAAGGGTGGCCAATTTCCCATGACCAAAAAGGCTTCACTACGAACTTCACAAGCCATGAAGTGTACCACGACTCATGGTCCCTCTCATGAAGGTGGGGCAGTGTGCTCCTAGGCAGCCTTGGCCTTTGGCCTTGACTTGGCCCCTTTGCCTTGGCACTTGCCCTTTGGTCTTGACTCAAATAACTTCATTTCAACCTTAAATGACTTACTATATTCGGGGTGTCATTTTACGATTCTTAACCTTACATTTAGGCTCTAGTTTAACCTACCATTTTTTCCTGAGGTGTTACAATATCCTCTCGGTTCTAAGTTAAAATCCCAATGGAATAGTCATATTCATATTCATGTCATCATACTTGGAAAAGCACAATTAAGTTACCAATTCAATCTTAATTCATCATAGAGTAGCTCCTTAAATCATGATTCATATATGTATGAGAAAATCTTTTACCAATCATGATTTTTTACTATGTGAGATTCAAAATTTTATGCATATATGACAAAACCTTTCACAATTTCATTAATACCTATCTTAAAAGAAACCTTAGTTTCCAAGAGATCTTTTTCATAAATAATGAATAGATTTCATAAATCACCATTCATAAGTTCATAGCCTTCTTCATAAATTCATCACCATAAACATGTACCATGCATGGGTCCGTATAAAAACAATTAAAATATATGTAATTGAATCAAATCATGCATAGTAAGATTGAAATCAAACAATTGGATCATAACAAATAGGACCCATGGAGAATTGTATGAAACCCTAATCAAATTTGATGAAATTGAATTGGAAACTTTGAGATCTTTTGGGATCCACTGGATGAATTAAACCCATTGGTGAATTTCCATATACCTTGATGATCAAAACCCAAAAGCAATAGAGGAAAAAGGAGATGTGAAGTTTGAACCCTTGTTTTCTTCCTTGAAGCTTGAGAGGATTTGGAGGATATGAACTTGGATGAGATTTTGGGATTTGAGAGAATGAAAGGGTTTGGATAGTTTGAGGAATTGGAAGGTAGTTATAGGACTTATAAATAGGAGAAAACGACATAGTATAGGTATTAAATGCATAGGAAAAGTCCTAAATACCCTTAAGAAATAGCTGCCTGAAGTGATCTATGATTGGGACGTACAGTCCGTAGAATTTTGTATGTCCCGTACTGGTCAACCGTAGAACATACTTCAAAAATCCAAAATTCACCTTACTTCCACAAAACACTTCTATGAGTCGTCGACCTTTCTACAGTCCACAGAGCCCATCTATAATCCTCAACTTTGAGTCCAAATTTCAGCAAGTGTATAACCTTTCTACGGAACCCATCTACGACCCATAGAACCAATTACGACCTATTGTTCTCTTTTGTAGACTTGGGGCTTAAATAATTATTCTTAATCCTTCCTACGAATTCCATCTACAACTCATCCCAATTTGTATGATTCATCATGTCAATCGTAGGTCAAACTTTAGAAACTTGAAATTTCCAAAAATCTTACCATTGTCTACGAGACCCTTCCTATGACCCGTAGGTCTATCCATAGCACCAAATCCTTGCAACATTTTTCTGAACTTTTCCAACTCAACTCAATTTTCAATTTTTTTATAAATGTGTTATAGAATATATAGCTAGAAAAGATCAAGTCAATTATTATATTTAAATATAATTAAAATGGGCGTGTATATAGGAAGAAAGCTAGCATTGGTACTTTATAGTTCAAACTTTTTGGCTATAGATGCTATTATAAACATATATCAAATATACTTAGGGAATTTTTGTTGTTAAAAAAGTGATGTTGCACCTCTCCATAGCTTAGAAATCTATTTATCTCCTTTTTTTTTTTTTAATTTTATTCCTTTGTTCTTTTCATTAATAACTATTTTTAATAATTTATAAAATAAATGATATTCATTACTATTCCAACCCTTCCTGTCATTATGGGTGTGCTATTCATAAAAGAAATCAGGCGAGAAAACTTTTCTAGTTGTGAGTTAAAAATTTCAGGCTAGGCTAGGCTTGAATGAAATTTTAGAAAGAAGAGGTCTAAGGAAATCGAGGGGAAGTGTTGGGTGAAGTGTCTAAGTTGAGTTCCTTGTTACTAAGATGTTAAGGAGTCCGTAGGACTTTTCATAAATGAATTCGGGTAAATAGAACTCCCGATATCAAAGTTGGCGTGAAAGAGTTGGTTTGGAATGTCAAGGTTTGAAGGTGTGTTGTGAAATAGGAGAATTTGGGAGGATTTTAAAGGTTTTGTGCCGTGAAAGCCACTACAATGATTGACACACCAGTACAATGGGTGGAATTAATTCCATCTATAGCGGGAGATCCATCTACAGTGCCACCACTAAAGCAGGATTGAGTCGTTATGGTAGGGTAAGACGATCGCTAAAAATGCAGATTATTCCCCAATATAAGCCATCATTCAAGAATGTTTTGGGGAAGGATAGAGGCGACCTACGGTGGTTTTCACATGTTTTCTATCAAAATCATCCACAAAGGTAAGTAAATTACTCCTCTAGCTTGGTAATTCAATTATTAGGCCTTAGAATCCATGGTAATGACATTAGGGGATGGTTTGGTTTGACTTAATAATGGAAAAACCCTTGATTTGGGTGAAAATTGCATGAAGTTGGCCTAGAGCTTGGGATTAGAATATAATATGGTATATTAAGGCCATTTTGGTACAATTTTGTGTTACATTGACTGTTTATAGACCAAGAACAAGCTATGCTTCATAACAAGGGAAGTCTCAAGTTCAATAGAGCTTCTAGGCTTGATTTAAAGTAGGTGATTATTGAATCTTTTCTATTCAAGTCAGATGTGCATGATTAGCTGTTTCGCTTGTAGTACTTGTACAATATATTGTTAGGGAATAAAAAAGGGATGAAATTGAAAGATATCTTGTTATCAATCTCATGCAATGAAGTTATCCTATTTTCTTGTGTGCTACAAGTGTGATTGTATTCATAGTGCTTGTGATTGTGTGATATGTGATTCTTGATTGGCTCGGGTACCTGATTAATGTTTCAAGTACACCTTATATGATTCTAGGTGTAAACCATCATTAACTAGTATAAAACCCAATGAAGAGTTAGGGTCGAACCCACAGGGAGCGGTACGTGTCTAAATTCAGTTATGAGGTTATAAAGTGGTCTATTCGGTTATAGGAATAGAATTTATCGAAAAAACATGTAAACACGTCTAAGGGGATGACAACGAATGTCAGATGGGGGGTTTGGATTGTCAATTATCAGCTACAACACAATAAAACATGAATGAAATAACAATATAGAGAGGAATTCTCGGGGTGTGATTGATCATAGGCACATTTCACTATATGGGTAATTGAAACTACTAATAAATAGCTAGATATTAGTAGGTAGGCTAGACTATAAGTGAGATAGTTTTCTCTCGAACAACTATCACGATTCAAGTGATTTCTTTCGAACATTAACAAGCTTACCTAATAAGAACAACCCACACCTTAATTCATCTACTCTCTCAAGCTATATAGGTAGAATCAAGATTAGGATTTACTCTTTTGAGCTAAACCCATATCAACCCAATAACTACAATCATCAATTGAAAGCTTTGATTCTAAAACCTCTTTTTCAAGAAAGCCCAAAATTCTAAGTTTGAATTGCATTTGTATCTACGATTCTTAGTTTAAAACACAACTATTAATTAAACCCACTTCAATTAAGCATTTAAATCAGTAATTAACAATACTCATAAGATAATTAAGCCCATAATCATATGATCACACCCCAAGAATTAGGGTTTTAGCTACACATCATAAAAATAGATAAACGATAACCAAATACATTAGTCATGATCTGATAAAGGTTCCCAAGTGTTTACAATGGTCCAAATTGAAGAAATTTAGAAACCTACTTGCAAATCCTCAAAATTCAGCTTAAAAATCCTAAAAGTCTACAATAAGAACTCAAAAAATAAGAGAAAACTCTAATTCTAAAACTTGGGGATCAGAACTCTCTGGGAACTCAGGGATCTGCTCAAAATTTCTTTTAAATTCCAACTTATAGTTGCCCACTTTTTGGCCTGAAAGTCTATTTAGTGGAATAAGTTGGGCCTCACCGAGTGATTCGGCGATCCGCCCTTTGCTCCCTTCCATCGTCATTCTGAATTGGTTATCAGCCTCCAAGGTTCTGTAACTTTGGGCGGTCCAACTTGTTATCGCATAGTGGATCGCGATTCGCCAACTGCCTATTTCTGTTACCAACTTGGTTTTTCTCAAGGCTGGCATGCTGGAACATTGGGCGAACTAAAGAGCCACTCAGCGGTTCACCGAGTTGTCTTGGCAATCACCAGGATTTCTTTTCTTCACTTCTTCATCTTGTTAGCTCCTTTTTGTCCGGTCTTGTCCTTACCTTGATCCTTAGCCTTCATAGCTAAAAATTAACACTTTCACATCAGTTTAGAGCATAAATTAGGCATTTGAGGAAACTAATACTATCAAAACAAGGCCCTAAATGAGTTGAAATCTTGAACTCATCAGTATGGTACATAATATCTCTTGATTGGCACAGGTACCACGTCTAGTACATAATATCTCATGGTTGGCTCAGATAATTTTATGCCCCGAGGCTACCCCCTTGATGTAAACACGGGACCTAGGATCACGAGTGACCCTAAGCTAACCCTGAGCTGGCATATCAAAAGCATACTTAAACAACTAAACAAAAGATATTATACGGAAACTTAAAACATGAGATAAACTGAATGATGGGGAATACCCAAAATAGATCTGAATATATAAATAGTGAGTAAGATTTAATGATACTGAACTACAACTCAAAATACTTGTAACACCTCAGAACTTATCAGACTAGAACACCAGAAAAATGGGTGAACCACGACAAGGTTCACGGACCATGAACAGAACAACGATTTGTCGACATGTCCGTGGATTTACACCCAGCCAATAAATGGTGGACCACGAGACCTTTCACAGGCCATGGACCACCACACGAACCATAGGGAGGCTCATGGAAGCCAGACAGAACTCACCAGGCTCAGACATCAGACCAAGGAGCCCTTCATGGGCTGTGGTCTTGATGATGGGCAGTGGTGGCTTCCGTGAAACCAAACCAGTAGGCCCCTAGCCCAAGTGAAGGACCATGGTGACCTTCACGGTCCGTGATCCTTCACAAGGTCTATGAAGTGGACCATAGAGGGAAGGGTTAAGAACCAGTAGTCACTGGCCCAATAACCATGGCCCATACAATGGACAATGGTCCTTGTGACGGTCCGTCATTGCGTCCATGGTCGGTCCATATCAAATTTTAAGTGGGGTCGTTTTGGTCTTTTCCCTTATGCGTTGGACACCTAAACTACGTCGTTTAACCCTTAAACTACGTAGTTTTGGTTAGTTTGAGCCTAGTAACTTAGTCAGAACTTACACTAAGAGATTCATTCACCAAAATATAATCAGACTTATAGCAAAAGGGGAAAATCAGGCGATAACTTTGTCAAGAACACGCAACAAGGTTTCTCTAGTTCCAGCCCCAAAATCGAGAGATTTCTCCGTGAAAATTGTCACCAGGTATGTGGGATTTCACTAGTGGGTTCCTTTCACCCATTAGGTCCTTAGATTTCAGTCATAATCTCTATTCCCTAAATATTGCTTAGACCTAGGGTTTCTAGAACTTTAGATAATTATTGTGATTTATCTGTTAGATTATTCCAAATTAGACTATCATGTTTTCGTAATAATGTTTCTTAGTTCCTTGCATGAAACTCAGAATTCTAGTTGTGTAGATTCATTTAGTTCATGAATTACACTAGCTAGGACAAATATACATGCCTCAGTTTCCAAATGTTTCATTATCGGTACTTAATGTTGCATTTTCACTTATCATATCAGAATATTGAGCTATCCAGTGTATTTTAGTTATGTTGTATTGTATACATTTCTAGTTGGGAGTGATTTTAACACCGAGTTGGACTAGGGTCAGTCACCCTCATAGTCCCATGACTATGTTGCCCCTAGGTTTATAAGTCCCCTTTGTGGGCATCATATTTAGTGATCACGCCAGTCATGCCTTTATACCCCTGGCAAGGTATATTAGGTCCTCTTGATGGGGCGTATACATCAGACTCCATGTTTAGCTCATGTGGTTTTATGTCGGTTATTAGTAGCTCCAACAGTTAGATTCTAGTGTATTGACAGGTTACTAGTTACATTTTCAGTATTCGATTTTAGCATGTTATGTACTTGGTCATTGCATTTGATTTAGTTCATATTCAGTATATCTTAGTATCTTTATCATGTTTAGATTATATCATTGTTCAGTATGCTTTGTTCAGTTATATGTTTGTTTAGCTTTATCCTATCCTGTATGCTCAGTACCTTTCAAGTACTGACGCATACTCTGCGCTACAATATTTTGTGATGCAGGTTTAGGTCCTCAGCATTCAAATCACGTGTTGATCAGTTCTCGATCCATATTCAGCATGTGTGGTAAGTCCTCATTCTTCGAGGATAATAAACATGTTTCTTTATTATTTAGTCTTTCCTTTCAGTTTCAATTTTGATAGGGTTAGTTGGGGGCATGTCCCAGCATCTCTAGTCAGTTAGAGGAATTTTATTCAGACATAGTATTAGATTTAGCTTTAGATTTGAGTTTTATCTTTCAGTTGTTATTGAACTCATAGTCTTTTATATATTCAGATAGTATTGGGTATTCCCCACTAATTCAGTTTAACTTATGGTTTTATGCTTCCGCAGAATATTTCTTACTTCAGTTTATCTTAGTATGCTTATGATATGCCAGCTCAGGGTTTTCTGGGGGTCACTCATGATCCTAGGTCCCATGTTTACGTTAAGGGGTAGCCTCGGGGTGTGACAATACTAAAGCTAAATTTATCTATATCTGAAAAAAGCCTTTAACTGACTAGAGATGATGGGACATGCCCCCAGCTAACTCTAGTAAAAACTGAAACTAAAATGAAAGATTGAAATAGAAAACAAGTCTGTTGTCCTCAAAGTATGAGGACTCACCATTGATGCTGCTAAATACGGATCAAGAACCGATCTACGCGTGATCTGAATGCTGAGGACCTAAACTTACGTCACAAAAAAATGTAGCTCAGAGTATGCGTCAGTACTTGAAAGGTACTGAGCATGCAAGATATGATAAAGTTGAACAAACATATAACTAAATAAAGCGTACTGAGCAATGATATAATTTGAACATGATAAAGATGTTGAAATATATTGAATATGAACTAAACTGAATGCAATGACCAACTACATAACATGCTGAGATGGAACACTGAAGTATATCTTAAAACTAGGTCAAATGCACTATAATCTGACTGTGGGAACTACTACTAACCAACATAAAATCACATGAGCTGAACATGGAGTCTGATGTATACGCCCCATCGAGAGGACCCAATATACCTTGTCAGGGGTATAAAGGCATGACTGGCATGATCACTAAATCTGATGCCCAACATAATGGACTTATAAACCTATAGGGGCACGTAGTTCTGGGACTATGAGGGTGACTGACCTTAGTCCAACTCGGTGTTAATCCTACTCCCAACTGGAAATGTGTACAATACAACATAACTGAAATATACTAGATATCTCAATATTTTGACATGCTAGCTGAAAATGCAATATTTAAGTACTGATAATGAAACATTTGAAATCTGAGGCATGTATATCTCTATTTATCTATACTAGCTAGTGTAATTTTTGAACTAAACGAATCTACACAACTAGGGTTCTGAGTTCCATGCAAAGAACAAAGCTACGATTCCACAAAAACATGATAATCTGATTAGGAATACTTTAACACCTAAATCACAACTAATATCTAAGGTTTTAGATACCCTAGGTCTAAGCAAGATATAGGAATCAAGAGTCTGGTTGAATTTTAGGGACCTAGTGGGCGAAAGGAACCCACTTGTGAAATCCTACATACCTGGTGATGAATTCACGGTGAAATCTTTCTATTTCAGGGATGGAACTGAAGAAAACTTGTTGTGTTTCTTGGAGGGTTTTGGGTCACCTCTTTCTCCTCTTTTGCTGTAAGATTGATGAATTGTAGTCAATAAATCGCTTAGGGTAAGTTCTGACTAAGTTACTAGGCTTAAACTGACCAAAACTTCGTAGTTTAGGTGTCCAACGCATAGGGGAAAAGACAAAAATGACCTTAACTTAAAAGTTGTCGGGGCCAACGACGGGCCTGATCGATGGACCGTGGATGGACCTACGGCCCGTCTTGTCATCTCGTTGTTTGGCTTTAGAAAGTTAGGAACTGGGGTCTGAACCATGGATCTATACCACGGACCGTGGTCTCACCTACGGTCCGTAAGTCCTGGCGTGGTTTTGGACTGTTTCTGAAAATTCTGAGTGGAGTGGAGATTGCCAACCCCAGACCCCACCTACGGTTCGTGGGTGGTCCCCGTTGGTAGCACCTGCAACTTCTGAAATTCTGCAATTTGGTCTTTCTAGAATACGGGGTGTTACAAATAGCATCCCTACTGCATATATCAATTGGATCGGGTACCATGCTTAGTACAAAATGTCTTATTAGTTGGCTCGGGTATCACACTTGGTACATATGATTGTTCTCTATTAATTAACAAAAATTGTTTATTGTAATGTTGTTGAGCATATTTGTTGTGGTTGTTTAATCAGGATGAGGACTGGGAGTCATGTTGACATTAATGATTGTGGCTAGCTGTGGAATATGAGCGGGTCAAGTCGAATATAAATCGATAAAAAATGAGTCAAACAAAAATGGATAAAATGCTCGACTCAACTCATATTTTAAATGGGTAAAAACGAGTTACCCAATGCATAATATGAGTAAATATGGATACCCATATTATAATAGGGATCATGTTAAAAGCTTCAAAAGCAAAATCTCTTACCCCACTCCTCATCCACCCCCCCCCCCCGTAAGTCCTGGCGTGGTTTTGGACTGTTTCTGAAAATTCTGAGTGGAGTGGAGATTGCCAACCCCAGACCCCACCTACGGTTCGTGGGTGGTCCCCGTTGGTAGCACCTGCAACTTCTGAAATTCTGCAATTTGGTCTTTCTAGAATACGGGGTGTTACAAATAGCATCCCTACTGCATATATCAATTGGATCGGGTACCATGCTTAGTACAAAATGTCTTATTAGTTGGCTCGGGTATCACACTTGGTACATATGATTGTTCTCTATTAATTAACAAAAATTGTTTATTGTAATGTTGTTGAGCATATTTGTTGTGGTTGTTTAATCAGGATGAGGACTGGGAGTCATGTTGACATTAATGATTGTGGCTAGCTGTGGAATATGAGCGGGTCAAGTCGAATATAAATCGATAAAAAATGAGTCAAACAAAAATGGATAAAATGCTCGACTCAACTCATATTTTAAATGGGTAAAAACGAGTTACCCAATGCATAATATGAGTAAATATGGATACCCATATTATAATAGGGATCATGTTAAAAGCTTCAAAAGCAAAATCTCTTACCCCACTCCTCATCCACCCCGCCCCCCCGCTTCCCCTCCACAAAAAAAAAAAAAAAAAGAAACTTAAAATTTTTTTTTTGTATCACCCCCTATCTGGCTATCTCCACCCAAACTCGCAATGCTTCAAAATCTAAACTTGTTTTTTTTTTTTAAACTAAACTTATTTTTTACTACCCTAGCCCCGACCCCAACTCCCCCCAACCCTACCACCCCCCCTCCAGCTCCTTCCCAATAAAATAATTTGTTTTTAATAGAATATTATTTTTTTAGTTATCACCCATCCTTCCCCCCCTACCCACCCCTACACCAACCACCTACACCTCAAAAAAAATATTAATGCCACTTTTCTTTCTTTTATGGATGAGCATCTCTTACCCATTTAACTACCTACTTTTAAATGGGTAATATGAGTTTTGACTCATTTTGTATCCATTTTAAATGAGTTGTGGCTATATTTGTATATTGTCTTGTTTTACTAAGCTTCGTATATTTGGAGCTAGCCGATGATCCTACCAGTACACTATGGATTTTGTGTGCTGATATTGCACATGTTCTTTCTTTGTTGAGTAAAAGAACAATGTTGTGTTAGATCAATGAAAAAAGTGTTAGATCAATGAGATAATAATCTTCAGAGTAATATGGCTGGTATGGTACTTACTTTTCTCCCTGTGGTACAAAAGAAAACTAGAAAAAGGAAAATTCCTTTTATTTTCATCCAAAACCTGCTTTGCAGATGCTGAAGACTCTGTGTCTTTGGCATGTTCGTCCTTATGAATGTCATCTTGCCTGACATATGCCTTTTTCTCTTCAGTCTTACTAGTTTCACCTGGTGTAAGCTAGCGTGCTCTTTTGTTATTTCTCCTTTTTTTTCTTGTGTTCTTTGATATTGTCCTCTATGATGTCCTTGCCTATTTTAGCATATGTTTGTGATACGCTGCAAGCAACCTAAGACATCTTCAAAGAATCACACTTTTATATTGAATAATGAATAGAGTGTGACCAAGAAACCTTAATGATACCCCAACAATATATATACTCTTATAGTATCATTGACTAATGAGTAGGGTGTGCACAAGAAACCTTATTGATACCACAAAAATATAATATCATTGACTAATGAGTAGGGTGTGAACAAGAAACCTTATTGATCCACAAAAATATAAGTATATTCATATAGTATCATTGACTAATGAATAATTTATGAATAAGAAACCTTAATGATACTATATATACTCTTATAGTATCATTGACTAAGGAGAAAGTGTGAACAAGAAACCTTAATGATACCACAAAAATCTATATACTCTCATAATATCATTGACTAATGAGTAATTTGTGAACAAGAAATCTTAATAATACCACAATATATATATATACACACTGATTTAGTATTAGTTAAGCGAAATTATCATTTTAATGAAACCAATACAATATACATATATTGATTTGGTATCAGTCAAGCAAAATTAGTTAGGGGTATATATTGTAGTTATTTAGTGGGTATGAATGTAAATAGATATATGTTTGTAATTTTTTGCAGTTTCCCCATTTAATAATCCTAAAACTATAGTAATTGTTGTAAATTGCTGTTATAATTATTTGTGTTTTATGACCCATTTATGTAGTTTCCCTTTGCTTTTGTGGGACATATTCTTAGTTTCCCCAAGAAATAATAGACTTGGGCCCAGAGTAGCCTTTTCAGGCTGGTGATAATGCTGAGTCGTTTTTGGGCTTTTGTCTTCTGATTGTATACACCTGCTATATATTGGCTGTATATCCATGAACCTTCTTTTTTCATGTATTATCTTGTATGCAGGATGTATATCAGTTGTATAAGAACTCATTTTAGCTTCTTAGACCTGTAATTCAGCTTCTCTTCCCCTGTATTTTAGCTGCCAATTCTTGAACAGGATGAGGCTGACTCGAAAGTGGATCAACTCAATGATATGCAAGGGTGGATTCCAAAATGGACTTGGATTGATAACACATGTAAAAAGAACAAATGAAAAATAAATTAGCATTTGCATAGGGAAAGAATAAGAAGATGACTAATATAATTCTCCAAAGCATATACTAGATTGAAATATCAAATATCCTACAAAAGATATTGTCAACCAATAATAAACCAAAGAATTAACAAATTTATCATTTCTTCACAAGTGACAAAATGCAACCAAAACACAATAATACAAGCATACATTAAGCAGTTGTATCAATGTTAATGATTCTAGTTATAAACTCTACTGTGTATTGACACGTGTATTACTGATACATGGAAATCAATGATATTGATAATGTAAGAGATTTTAATGAGCATGGTTTAAGACCTATAATAATTACTGATGTGTATAAATTCAATGCAAGAATACAATGACAAGTAAGATAAAATTCAAGAGGAGAACACACTCAATAGGAAGAACTCTGATAAATTTAGCACTAGAATCTACACAAAACTAACAAGTTCTATCCAAGCCTAACGACTAAACTCGAGAAGTGAACTGGACATGGATTTAAGAGAATAGAGCATGTGAGAGAAATCAAACTTTAAACAATCATGAAAAGGAAGCTTAAACATCCCATGAATTTAAGAAAAAGATAGCCCATTGAAAGGATATATACAATAACAAAGAACAAATTTAGTAACAAAGGCATATTTTGAATCAAAACTCACAGGTAGGAATCATTTTGAGGCAGTTGTTACTGAAATAGACTCAACGTCTCAAACTATACCAAAATGAGCCATCTAGCAAATTAGAACTTGAATGACTGTCAACTATGAAGAATCATGAGCAAAAGAACCTTCAGGCCAAAGAAAATGCCGAAAAGTCATAACTCGAGAGCAATATCCCTTAATTAGAGAATACAAACTAAATAACATGTTTTGAGAAATACATAGCATATTTTCACGAATCAGGTGCATAAACACACATCCATATGCTTATTATTCAAGATAACAAGAATGATTATAAGAACTAGCATGAAATCAGATAAATAACAAGAAAATGAACTACATAGGCTTAAATAGATTTATCACTTATGATCATAAGAATGTTAAGAATGCTAACAGTTGATCAAAGAAAGAACACAAGGTGCTAGGTATTCCTAGCCATACATTTAATGAAAATAGTAAACGAGACTTCAACCTAGAGTACATCCTATACATGTATCATAAATCCTTAGTAAATGTGACATTGGGTCTATACAGTTTGAATGTCATAAATTTTCAATCTAGTAAACTTGGAAACTAATCATATATTTAGATACCAGATGAATCAGTAAGACATGCCTTTTATTAATAGGAACTATATATGAAGATACCGCGAAGGCTATAAACTTATAACTTGTCACATAAGATAACTTATACATGGACATGCATAAAAAAATAGTATCAAACTTTCAAAGTCCATAAATGAAGAGAATAACTAGAACGTAACATTCAATACGATTCTAAAACCCTGAAGTCCACGTGTATTGAGAATCTTTACTTCAACACCAAGCCTAATGCCAGTTTTCACTAGCGAACTTCCACTTTGAGTGATCCAACTCTTGTAAACAAAACCAAACACCCCCACTACAAGAACACTTTCAGGTCTGAAGGTCCTTGTCGCAAATCTCAACTTATTAAAAGCAAAGTTTTGAACCCATGAATTTTCTATTTTTTGTTCCCTACCTCTATTAGGAGTGATTGGAGTAGTTTAAACATCACTAGATGTTGAAGATAACAAATTGGAGCAATATGAGCCTTTCTGATGGTTTTTCTTGACGATTCCATTCAACTTTCAGAAACTATTAGTAACGAGGTAAAACTCTATTACTTTGAAAGATGATTCTTTTGATAAACACTTTCTACTAGTAAATCATGTTAAAATCTCTAAAGTTGGTCTAGTTTCTTGAAATCTATAGAAAATGTCAATTTTAATAAAGTTTATCTCATGGACAAGTGTGAGATTGTACATACAAAATTGATATACTTTAGCATCATGATGTGGCTAAATGATATAACTACAACAACATTTGTAGCAAAGAATTGATGATACGACCCAATAATTTTCAAATCAGCCAAAAAAAAAAAGAATTTATGTTATAAGATTAAATGGACAAAATAAGGTGATAACCAGATAGAACGTTAAATGAGTGATACAAGATGCTCAGCCACTTGGTGATGTGCATAGAAACTTTAGAATCTTGCAACCACCCATAGAAAAAGCAGTGTTTGCATTTCTTCATTTTTCTGTTGGTTATGGCTTCAAAAGATATCCTCATTTGCTTCTTAATTCCCAATATGAACTTCATTGTTTTAAAAATTTCACATTCAATTTATCATAATCCAATATTTTAGTCTCCTCTTATCTATAGATTCCTTTCTATTAATGGTGTGATTTGCTTTTCTGAGAAATGTAATCCAAAAGATAGAAAACACAAAGTAGCACAATTTGTGTGTATTTTTTTCTTGTATATTAAGGTTTAAGTAATAAGTCATCTAGATTTACATGGAAGAAAAAATACACACAAATTATGCTACTTTGTATTTTCTTTCTCTGCATTTCTCAGAAAAAGGAGATTACATCATTTATAAAAAGGAATCTATAGATAAGAGGAGAGTAAAAATACTAAATTTTGATACATTGAACGGAAATATCAAAAAAAAATAAAATCTCATATTGGGAATAAAGAAGAAAATGGCTATCTTATGAAACATAACCAATGAAAGAGAAGAAATCAAACAATACTTTATCTAGGGTGGCTACAAAATTCTGAAGTTCCTATGCATGTCACTAAGTGACCGAGCATGTTGTATCACTCGTTTAACGTTCTATCTAGTTATCACCTTATTTTTTATTTAATATTATAACATAAATTCCTTTTGTTGCTGATTTGAAAATGATTAGGTCTTATCATCAAATCTTTGCTTCCAATGTTGTTGTAGTTATATCATTTAGACACATCATGATGCTAAATGTAGTTTAGTTTTGCATGCCCAATATCACACAAGTCCATGAGATAAACTTTCTGAGTAATGGAGTTCGACCCGTTTAGTCATAGTTTCTAAGTCCTCATGAATGGAATTGTTAAGCGAAACCACCAGAAAGGAAAAAGTAAACTCTTTTCCCAATCTCCACCATTAGAATTTGGTTATGTTAGTAGGATATTGCAAGAAAGGCGATGAGAGGCTAACCATTTACGATTCTATGGCTCGTGGAAGTTTAGAGAACCATCTATTTTGAAATATGTTATGCATGTGCTCTTTTATATGTTATTTTTTACAATTAGTATCTTCTTTGAAGTTGTGGCAGGACTTGTCTAATCACCACTTCTCAATACTTTTTTGGCCTACCTCTACCCCTATGCATACCTCCTACAACCAGCCTCATGCAGATCTTTAGTGAGATGTCAACGCACCTCCTCTGCAGATGCTCATACCATATGAATCTCGCTTCCATCATCTTATCTGCTACATAAGCCACTATCACCTTCTCCCAGATAACCTCATTCCTAATCTTATCACTCCTATTTTTCCCACACATCCATCAAAATTATCATCTCCACAACATACATATTTTGAACATGTGACTTCTTAAAAGGCCAATACTCTACACCATACAACAAGGACGGTCTAACCACCAATTTGTAGAACTTACTTGTAAGTTTATGCGGTACCTTATTATCACATAAGACTATAGCAACAAACCTCCATTTCATCTATGTCACCCTAATGCAATGTGTGACATCATCAATGGTGTCCCCACTACTCTGGATCATGGACCCAAGATATTTAAACCTTTTTTTGTTGGGAATAATCTGTGTGGCAAGCCTTACTTCTACATCTGCTTTATCCAATGCAACACTACATTTGCACTCCAAATATTCCATTTTGGTCATGTTTAACCTAAACCCTTTAGAGTTTGGACTTACCTCCAACCTACATTAACTATGTCTCATGTTTATCAATTAGTTCTATGTTGTCTGAAAATAACTTACACCATGGAACCTCCTCCTGAATAGACCGCATCAACTCATCCATCACTTAAGCAAATATGAAAGGGCTAAGAGTTGATCCCTGATGTAGCCCTATCTCAACTGGAAAGTGCTTCGTGTCTCCCCCCACCATTTAGCTTCTGAACATATCCAAAGGACATCATTCATGATTTTGTCATAGACCTTTTCAAGGTCAATGAACACCATATGTAGCTACTTATTCCTTTCCCTATATTTCTCCACTAGTCTCTGCACAAGATGAATGACTTTAATAGTCAATATCTCCAACATGAATCCAAATTTATTCTCAAAATGGACACCTCTCTTCTCACCCTCAACTCCACCACTCTGTCCCAAACCTTCAAAGTGTGACTTAGCAATTTGATACACCTATAATGGCTACAGTGTTAGATATCAACCTCATTATTGTATAGTGGAATCATTGTACTCCACCAATGATAATCTTTTTGCTATTTGGTATGCTTACCTCGTCTAAATCCTCCAAAAAGAGATTTTTAGCCTCCTTATCTAGGCTTACTTGTGGTGAATTAAACTAATACCATTCAAATTAATCCTACCAACGAGTAGCTTAATCATCATTATCCTATCATTGATCCTCCTAACCTCCACCACTCTCATCCTAAGGTCCCCATCTACTAAAATACCTAGACCATTTCTTTCTCTCGAGCCTCCTGAGTACCACAACTTAAAACCTTACACATCTCATGCTTTGGTACCTACAAATAGTGTCTCCTAGATGTAATTTATATGTATCTTCCTCTCCTTGGAAATCTTTACTAGATCAATAGACTTCTTATCAATGATCCGATGTTACATGACCATACTTCTGCTTATGAGAACTCGCAACCACTTACTGCTACTTCTTCTCAGTCCTGACCTCAACCATTAACATGACCCTAGTATACCATTACTCACATAAGCTACTAGGAAAATATGAATGTAACAACATGTCTCAATCGTTATGAGTAGGCCAATAGTGAAAGAAATCAAGCCAAAAAAAACGTTTTGTGTAGTGGCTTAAAAAATGTTAGGCATTGCCAATCGCAGACGGAATCTGAGACTTATAAGGTCTAGGGTCATCCAGGAAAATGAGGGGGTAATATGTCTAGTCTTTGTTTAAATTTTCTAGTATTCAAGACATTAAGGAACCCAATCTTACGGGAATCAATTTTGGCGTGAAGTGGATAGTTGGGGATGTCAAGGGAAGAAGCTATCTTGTGAAAAATTGAACTTTCAGATATTTCCAAGCCTCTAAAATTCAAGCAATCTGGTATAGTGGGCTTAAGACCGCTATAGCGAGAGTTTGCAGGCACTATAGCAGGCTGACAACAATGATAGGGTCGCTATAGCGGGGTAGGTCAGGATTTTATACAGAAAAAGTCCTAAAATTTCCTAATTTATGCATAATTGTTCTAAAGGTTGAGAGGGATGAATTAGGGCAGTTCCTACTTCATTTTCCACAAAATTCATTAGTAAATGTAAGTTAATTACTCTTTTATCTAATAAATTGATTCTTAAACCTTAGAATATAGGTATTACCCTTGAGAAAGGGTTTTGACTTGAGTTAATAGTGGAAAAACCCTTATTTGGGTGGAATGATCATGAATTGACCTAGGTCTAGGATTTTTTTTATGATCCAGAAATAATTAGGCCATTTTTTATTAATTGATTAGATTTATTTATTATTTTAGACCAAGAACAAGCAAGGTACTTCAAAAGGGGAAAGCTCGGGTTTCTTAGACTTTTTTAATGGGCTTGATTCGAGGTAGGTGATGGTTGTATGATTTTTGATATGTATGCATGTCTATAACTTTATAGTATCACCTGTATAATTCATGTTGGGAAAAAATAAGAAAGAATGTGGAATGACATTTGATAATCTCATGCAATGAACTTGTTTAGGTTATTTATGGTTTCAAGTATTATTGTTCATTATGATTGTGATTGTGCTTGATTGATGGTTGGCTTATGTACCAAGCCAGTACATTAATACTAATGGTTGGCTTGGGTACCACACTTGGTATGAATACTAACTTTGGTTAGCTCGTGTACCATAATGGTATACTAATAGTTTGTGTGTAGATTCCTTGAGAGGATAAAGTATGTGTATTTGTGGTTCCATGAAAGGAGCGGGTCCTTGTAATTGTAATCATGTGGGACATGTTCGAGGTATTGGTTGATTGATGGTTTTGTAACTCGGAGTCTATGTATTCATGATTGTGGTATATGTGTTTTCTTGTGTTTACTATGTTGTAGTTGTCTATTAACATTCATGATTTGCACTTGCCATGTGATCCTATCAGTACACAACCACATTGTACTGATACTGCATCGGTTCTATTATTATTGAGTATGGGGCATCTTCCCGTGGCTGATACGAGACCTCACATAAGGAATGCTTGACTTCAAATCAAAGGGTGAACTACTCTTTCAGATTGTCATGAGTTCTTCTACATTTTACTGCCCACATTTTTGGGCAAACACATTAGACTATTAGGTCATGTTTTTTAAGCTTTTGGGGTTGCATCCCCATTCTAGACTTATTTAGAGTTTTGGTACCACAATGTTCAGTTTCTTATAGTTTTATTTTCGCTGATGTTTTAAGTATCAATTGAGTTTATGGGGATTCAATTCGTTGGTTGTTTTTAAGATTGTTTCTTGATATTTATTTGTTGACTTGGTTTAGAAAATGGTGTGGTGGGTAATTTTTGGGTTGGTAGTTTGTTACACTCACGATGTGTCATGACATAAACTAAACAAGATATAAACGAAATAGGAATCTACTAAAACCACTGAATCAAAAAGAGTGTTTATCAATAAATAGATCAATAAAAGCAACCAAATCGATAACATGTGTACACCCAATATACTAACACAAGAGAAACCACAAGAAATATGGAATAATGTCACTATAGATAAAAAAAAATAAAGGGTAGAGTTAGACCGGGAGAAAAGTGAATTAAAGAAAGAGATATGCAATAGAATACTAATCACAAAAGATCAATAATTAGACAAGAAAGATATATCAAAAACTAGATCTAAAATATAACTCCAATTTTGCATATAGATGTGGAAACAAATCTAAAAATAAAAAACTACAAGCAACCTGAAGCAAATTAGGAAAAGTAATTTGGGATGATAGAACCTGAAACTAGAAGAAGAGATCGGAGGAACTTCTGTGGAGAAGAAAGAATGGATCTGGTTGTCTAGATCTGACTCACACAAAAAATTATGAGATGTCACCAGAAACTGGTAGCACTGCATGGTTTCATCGGATGAAGTTAATACTTTCTGGAAGTCGATGGAGCTTGCTGAAAGTCACCAAAAATTGCTAGATGTCGCTGAAGTCGTCGGAGCTTGCCTGATGTCATTGAAATCGCTTGTATATAGTCTTTACTGGCCAGATCTAGTATGGATCTTGTTTGGAGTGGGCTTTCCAACAAGAACAGTTTAGTGAAAAGAGAGGAAAAGGCAAAAAAATAAAGAAGGAGAAGAAGATCTATAAAATTAAGGGAGTAAAATAGATCCTCCCTATTAGGAGATTTGCAACAACTGAAAAATTCTTGATTTTCACCAAAGAAGAAGACGATCCAAAGTGATTTTACCAAAAAACTTCTTGCTTTGAGAATAAAGAAAGCTGGTGGATGTGTTGAAATTGCAAATGGTGTAGGAGTGAATGAAATATTTGATGCAAAAGTTACACCATCAAAGGAAAGAAGAAAATAGAAACAAACAAGGTCTTCATGTTTGGCCTTGGTTTTATCAAAGAAGACTAACCCTTTTATCTGGTCTGAAGATGATAAAAGGGTTATGTTATTTGGGCTAAAGAGCTACTCCTGCACTGGGCCAGGTAGAAGCCCAATTCGAATAAAAGGCCCAACAAATAAAGATTTTACATATAGCTGAAATGTATATACGTAGAGAGGGAATAAAGTTTGTTATAGAAAAGCCAATTAAGATTGTATAGCTGGATGGTAGTTACAATAGAAGGTTCAATTCTTTTCTTTAGTTGTGTATAAATATAGGATCAAATTGTATTCTGCATATTCAATCAATACACAAAAAATTTCTAAATTCTTGTTTCTTTCATGGTATCAGAGCACTATTAATCATAAAGTCTCTTTCTCATCTTCTTCAATCTATCACCCTCTTCAACAACAATGACTAACTCTGTCGAGAATTCTAGAACAACACCTAATAATAGTAGTACTACTCTGGGTGATAATGGTACTATTACTTCGGGGATTGATTCCAATCACCCTTATTTTCTCACTCATTCAGATGCTCTTGGTATGAACCTCATCAATAAAACCTTTGATGGGAAAGGATACCGTGCATGGAAAAGATCTGTTCTCATTGCTCTTTCAGCAAAATACAAGTTAGGTTTCATCATTGGTACTCAGTCTGCACCTGCTGTTGGGTCACCAGATTTGAAACCATGGAGTAGATGCAATGATATAGTCACTTCATGGTTGCTCAACTCCCTCTCCAGAGAAATTGTTGATAGTGTGATCTATTCTAGATCTACTAGGGAACTTTGGATTAGCTTAGAGCATCGATTTGGGCAGTCCAATGGTGCCAAACTATTTCACTTGCAAAAGGAGCTAAGAATGTTAGTTCAAGGAACTAGTAACATTGCATGTTATTTCACTAAGCTTAAAAGACTCCGGGATGAGCTAGACTCTTTGAACTCTAACATCAAATATTCCTGTGTGTGTGTGTGAAGGAAAATAGAAAATGGAAGAATTTCTGGAAGATGAGAAGCGTATACAGTTTCTGATGGGTCTTAATGAAAGCTATGGTCAGGCTAGAGGAACCATCCTTATGATGAATCCACTACCTGATATCAATGTTGCATATTTACTACTTTTACAAGATGAAAATTAGAAAGAGACATACATGAGTTCTCTCATGCCCTCTAATTCATCATCTTTCATGGTAAATATCAAGAATCAGTATAGAGAAAGACAGTCTCAACAATTCACAGGTTACAATTTCAGGTTTGGAAATTCATATACTAGACCTAACAACTCACCAACACCACAGAAATCTTAGAAACAGTTTTAGAAATTCAAAGGAAAAAGGGAAAAATATGATCCTAATGCAAACTGTTCACATTGTGGAAAGAATGGACATTTGTAGATGAACTGTTTTAGGTTGATAGGGTTTCCGGAAGACTTCCAATTTACACATGAATAGGGAAACTATAGTCAAATAAGGGAAAATGCAACTGCAACAATGCAGGAGGCAGAGCCAGTACTCAATACTCATACCATCTGTCAACATTTTAACAAGGAGCAACTCAATTTCTTACATCAGGCTTTAACACAAATGAAAATGGAAGAGACCACCAACACTTCAAATAAAAATGGAAGACAACAAGTCAATGCAAATGCATTTGCTGCTACAATTATAAAGTATTTTGGTTTTTGTTTTTCTGTGTTCAATTTCAAAACTTGGATTATAGATTCAAGTGCCTTAGAACATATGTGCTTTGATCCTTCCTTCTTCTTATTTTTATCACCTCTTAGAGTTCCTCTAAACATCAATCTTCCTAACTCATATTCTATTGTTGTTACTCATAGTGTTGTTGTATCTTTATTTTCTGATTTAACATTGCATAATGTCCTCTATGTTCCTAGTTTCAAGTATAACTAACTACTATTCATAAGTTGTGCTGTCAATTCAGCCTTTCAATCCTTTTTAATTCTAATAAGTGTCTTTTGCAGGGCCTTTCTACGAAGAACCCATAAGATTTTGGTGAAGTTGCGGAGGACCTCTACTTTCTTCAACCCAATCTTCAGAAGTCTTGTTTTAAGGCAACTCTATCTCCATCAACCCAAAATGATTCTAGTGTTTCTTGTTATGCTTCACAACCTTTTTCTATTTCCTTTCCTGTTTGTTCTAATGTTATTTCTAATGTAAGGCTATGGTACATTGGACTTGGGAATTTACCCTTTTCATCAATGAAAAATGTCAGTTTCATTCCTATTCTTTCTAGTCCTGATTGTTACTGTGATATTTGTCCACAAGCTAGGCAATCTAGACTTTCTTTCCCAATCAGTCATATTAAATCTAAATCTAAATTTGAGCTACTTCATGTTGATACTTGGGGCCCTTACAAAGTTTCTACTCACAATCATTATAATTACTTTCTGACCATAGTTGATGACTATAGTAGGGCTACTTGGACTTTTCTGCTGGCCACTAAAAGTAATTCCTTCACAGCATTACAATCTTTCATAATAATGGTGCAATGACAGTTTAATGCAAAAGTCAAAATAGTCAGATCAGATAATGCCCTTGAGCTAGGTAAAAGTGCAGTAGGTGTTAGTTTCTTTAATTCTCTAGGCATTGTTCACAAGACTTCTTGTGTTGCCTCACCTCAACAAAATGGTGTGGTTGAGAGGAAACACATACATCTCATTCAAACTGCTAGGGAACTCATTTTTCAATCAAAGGTGCCTATGATTTATTGGGGGGAATGTATCTTAATTGCTACCTTTCTCATTAACAAGTTTCCATCAAAAGTTTTACATGGCAAGACACGCCTTATGAATTAGTTTTTGGGATTGTTCCTTCTTACAAAATTTTAAGATGTTTTGGGTGTTTATGCTATGCTAATACCTTGAGCCATGGGAGAAGTAAGTTTGAGCCAAGAGCCAAAGGTTGTGTGTTTTCAGGATATCCTAACAATCAAAAAGGGTATAAACTTTTGGATTTGGATACAAAATAGATTTTCACCTTTAGAGATGCCCATTTCATTGAACATATATTTCCTTTTGATTCTGATCAGCCCGTTTCTCCTATTTTTACAGAATCTCCTTTTAATTTTGATCATTCACCCTCTAAATCTTTTCCTTAGGATCCTACTTCTTCACCTGTTTCTTCTTTGGATATAGAGTTGCATACTCCTTCTCCCTCACTTGCTCTGCCTACTAATTCATCATCTCCAACACATGTTTCTTCAACCCCTGATCCTCTACTTAGAAGGTCCACCAGAACTACTTTTGGAAAAGTTCCTTCTCATTTTATAGATTACATCTGCAATTTTATTGTTCTTACTGATGTAACTCATTCTTGTTTTTTTCCACCATTACAACTCCCTCTATTTCAGTCCATACTCTTTCTACCCCCAATCAAGCCACTCTTCAAAGTTGTTCTCACATTTTTGAATCTTCCAGCTATTCTCGGGCTTGTTCACATCCTAGCTGGAAAAGTGCCATGGATGCTAAACTTGGAGCTCTACAATCCAATAAAACTTGGGATGTGGTTTCTTTACCCCAAGGTAGGAAATCTTTACCTTGTAAGTGGGTTTACAAGGTTAAGCAACATGCTGACGCTAATTTGGAAAGATTAAAGGCCAGACTAGTTGTTATAGGTGATATACAACAAAAAGGGATATATTTTACTGAGACCTTTTCACCTGTGGTTAAAATGATCACCATTAGATGTTTATTGGCTATTGCAACCATGAAAGGTTGAGATATTACTCAGTTTGATGTCAATAATTCCTTTTTACATGGAGATCTACAAGAGGAGGTTTATATGAAGTTCCCTATTGGATTAGATCTACCTCAACCTAATTTGGTTTGCAGACTTAGAAAGTCTCTTTATGACCTCAAATAAGCCTTTAGGCAATGGTATGCCAGGATTGCAGGAGCTCTCAGTTTTAAGAGTTTTGCTGCCTCTCTTAATGATTATTCCTTGTTCTTTAAACAATTAGGTTCTTTCATGACTATCATTGCAATCTATGTGGATGACATACTTATTACATGAGATGATTTGCACAAAATTACTGTTCTTAAGTTGTTTCTACATTCAGAGTTCAAAATCAAGGACCTTGGGCCTCTACATTAAGTTTTAGGCATGGAAATACTTAGAGAGTCACAAGGTATTTTCATCAGTTAGTGAAAACATACCTTAGATCTCCTACAGGAGTTTGATGTCCCCTATCTTCATTCATTTTCTGCCGATTCAGGGGAAATCATGTCAGATCTTACATTATACAGGCATCTCATTGGCAAACTAAATTATTTGATGAATACAAGACCTGATTTGTGTCATCCTGTTCTGCTTCTTAGTCAGTTTATGCAGCAACCTTGCCTTTCTCATTATGATACAGCTCTGCGGGTAGTGAGTTACTTGAAATACACTCCTGTTCAAGGTTTGTTCATGTCTGCTTAATTTTGTTTTGCCCTTCAGTCATTCTGTGATGCTGACTGGGTGTCATGTAAGACTAGACGAAGATCTATTAGTAGGTTCTTCATAAGCCTAGGAGGCTCGCCCATTTCTTGGAAATCCAAGAAGCAAACTTTCATTTCCCTTTCCTCTGTTGAGGCTGAGTATCACTCTATGAGACGGCTCCTTGCCGAGTTAACGTGGCTGGTACGATTACTTTCCAATCTATTAGTTCCCCTTGCTCTTCCAGTACCAGTAAACTCTAATAGTCAAGCTGCCATCCATATCGTGTGCAACCTATTTTTTCATGAACGAACAAAGCATGTCAACCTCAACTGCCATTTTGTTCGTCATCAGTATCTATCGGGACTAATATCCCTCTTATTTGTTTTATCGAGGGCTTAGTTTGCTGATCTTTTTACCAAATCTTTCTCCGACCCTTTACATCACTCCTTACTTCACTATATGGGTGTCAATTAGCTCCCCTCCATCTTGAGGGGAGTTTTTGGAATTACAAATGGTGTACAAGTGAATGAAATATTTGACACAAAAGATACACCATCAAAGGAAAGAAGAAAACAGAAACAAAGAAGGTGGTTTCATCGAAGAAGACTAACCCTTTTATCTGGTCTGAAGATGATAAATGGATTATGTTATCTGGGCGAAAAAGCTACTCATGCATTGGGCCAAGCAGAATCCCAATTCGGATAAAACGCCTAACAAATAAAGATTTTACATATAGCTGAAATGTATATACATAGAGAGAGAATAAAGTTTGTTATAGAAAAGCTAATAAAGATTGTACAGCTAGAATGGTAGTTACAATAGAAGGTTATTTTATTTTCTTTAGTTGTGTATAAATATAGGAACAAATTGTATTTTGCATATTCAATCAATACACATAAAACTTCTAAATTCTTGTTTCTTACAGGTTGTTGATTATCTAATGTCTCAAAAACTGATCTAATGTACCCGACATGGCTACCGACAATAGCAAATGAAGAATCTTAACTCCAATAGATCAACAAATAATAAAATCCCTTTTCCGAACATCTTGGTTGAAGGAAAAAAAATAAATGCATAACCAAGAAAGAAAGAAAATCAAGTGTAATGGAGCAAAGATATTTATTTGACTTTCCATAGTTTACTAAAAAGTTTTTTTCCAGAAAACTAAAAAACAAAAAACATTTTTACTTTCTGAAATTATATATACAATCACATATTTACCATACACCCAACAAACTTTTCTAACATAAAATTATCTAGAACTTCAATAATTTATTTCTCTGCTTGTAGTGAAAAATATAGTAAGACAAGTACCTGATTTTATTTGTAGAATTATGATTCTGATCATTGCTCAATTATTTTTCCACATAACAATATAGAGGATGTAATAGTAAATGAATATGTCATAACCCAAAGAACACCCTAGACGTGACATGTCACATAAGACCCCAAGAGACACAAACCACTTGACACACATATAACAGAATATAGTAGACAAAACTAGAATGTAAGTAGAAAGTCTCATATCATAGGAGAGTTTGACATAACAGCGGAAGTCTACTCATATTCTTGACAAGTCAATCTTTAGAAGAGTGGTTGGAACGTAACTCATACAACACGTACAACGTCCAAAACCTAAACACATAAGAAAGCATAGTAAAGGTGATACGGTCCTTGGAACATGAGGACTCACCAAGTCTTCAATGACCAATCAATCGACTAGCCACAAGCGGGAGGAGAAGAAACACCAAATCCTACATTATGAGACAATGTAGGCACAAATATGCATTAATACAATAAATATACCACGTATGGGAAAATGCATGAAACATGATCATAAGGGGACATAAAGGAAAACATGAAACGCATGACCACTAAACTATAGTAAAAACCTTTAAAGAAGAATCATAAATCATGAAAATGTTCAATGCATACTTAAAATAGTAATGAACGCTTCATAAAACCTTTGAAGAAAATATAGTTTGTTTATGTGGGTATTTACCATTAACAGACAAAGACCTTGTGAGCTATAACATGGAATTTGACTTTTTGCACCCATACAAAAAATAGATGTCCTACTTACCAAGGTAAGGAACATAAACTTCTAGCTTAGGTGGATCCACTGGCTATGTCTTTCTAACAGAAGTCCTACAAGGGTAGGTAGTTAGGGACAAGGATATTGCTACTAGAGACACAACCTCTACAAACGGGAGAGTCTCCATCTCAATATCCTCTGGGTGCTAAGTAAAAATTAAAATGGAATATTCATATACATATTCATGTCATCATACTTGAAAAGCACAATTAAGTTACTCATCCAATCTTAATTCATCATAGAGTAGCTCCTTAATTCATGACTCATACATTTGTGAAAAAAAACTCTAATCATTATGATATCTTAATATGTGAGAAAAGATTCACAATTTCATGCATATGTGAGAAAATGATTCACAAGTTCATTGATGCTTACCTTAAAAGCAACCTTAGTTACTAAAACATTTTTTCATAAATCATGCATAGCTTCCATAAATTGTCATTCATAAGTTCAAAGCTTTCGTCATAAATTCATCATCATAAACATGTACCATGCGTGGGTGCATATGAAAAGAATTGGAAAACATGTAACTGAATCAAATCATACGTAATAAGATTAAAATCAAACAATTGAATCATAACAAATAGGATCCATAGAGAATTGTATGAAACCCTAATCAAATTTGATTAAACTAAATTGGAAACTTGGAGATCTTTCGGGACACAAAGGATAAATAAAATCCATTGGTGAATTCCCACATACCTTGATGATCAAAGCCCAAAATCAATTGAGGAAAGATGAGACATGAGTAATGAACCCTAGTTTTCTTCCATGAAGATTGAGAGAATTTGAAGGGGATGAAGTTATATGCGATTTGGGGATTTGAGAGAATGAGAGGGCTTGGGTAGTTTTAGGAATTGAAAGGTAGTTATAAGACTTAAAAATAGGGGCAAAACAACATAGTATAGGTATTAAATGCATAGAAAAGACCTAAATAATCTTAAGAAAAAATTGTCAGAAGTGATCTACAATTGGGACCTACCGTCCGTAGAACTTTCTATGGCCCGTACTATTCAACTGTAGAACCAACTTCAAAAACCCAAAATTCACTTTAATTTCCATGAAATACTTCTACGAGTCGCCGACCTTTCTATAGTACATTGACGCCATCTGTAGTCCTCAACTTTGAGTCCAAAATTTCACTAAGTGTAGAACCTTTCTCCAAAACCCATTTACAATCCGTAGAACCAATTATGACATGTTGTTCTCTTGCATAGACCTAGGGTCTTAAATCATTCCTCTGATTCCATCCTACGAATGCCATCTACACTTCGTCTGAATTCACGGATCGTTCTATCAAGTCGTAGGTCAAAGTTTAGAAACTTGAAATTGCAAAAATCTTACCCAGTGTCTACGAGACCCTTGCAATGACCCATATGAAGCTTTTCGACCCATAGGTCGATCTATAGAACCAGATCTATGTAACATTTTTCTGAACTATTCCAACTCAACTCAACTTCCAACTTTTTTTTGAGGTGTTACAATATCTACCCCTCGGGAACATTGGTCCTCGAATGGGACTCAAACTAGTATGAATAGAGTAGGAGAGAAACTAAAACCCAACAAGAATGCAATTTCATCAAAATGCATACGAACATGGAGAATAACTCCAAGCTAAATCATAACATCAAAAAGAAGTTTTTTATGAACTTGCAGCATATGGAAACATGAGAATGACTAAAACACATGAATCTGAAATAATGAACCATGAGGAGCTAAACCCTCAAGCTAGAGAAGGAGGGGAGGGAAAGAGATGAGGATACCGGGACATCATATCCTCTTTGGTCTCCCATATAGCACCCTCAACTTTTTGATTCCTCCAAAGAACCTTCACGGAAGCAACTTCTTTGTTTCTTAACTTTCAAACTTGACAATCCAAAATCTCAACTGAAACCTATTCATATGAAAAAATTTCTTTAACTCCTAAGGTTTCCGAAGGCACTATGGACATTGGATTTTCAACACACTTTTTTAACAAAGAGTTATGGAATATTGAAGGTAGCGATGTTAAATCATTAGGTAATTCTAACTCATAATAAACCTCCCAAATACGCCTCAAAATCTAATATGGGCCCACATAGCGGGGACTAAGTTTCCCTTTCTTTTCAAATCTCATTACACCCTTCAAGGGTGAAATTTTCAAGTAGACCCAATCATCAACATTAAAGTTAAGTTCTCTTCTTCTAACATCGGCATAAAACTTTTATCGACTTTGAGCCGTTCTTAACCTAAGTCAAACATTTTCCATAGCCTCATGCACCAACTCGAGCCCTATCAAATAAACCTCACCAACTTCAAACTACCTATAGGAAACCTACACCTCTTACCATCAAAGGCTTCAAATAGTGTCATCCCAATTCTAGAATGATAGTTATTATTATAAGAAAACTTAATCAAAAGAAAATTATCATCCCAATTACCCTTGAAATCAATCACGCAAGCTCTTACATATCTTTCAATATTTGAATAGTATGCTCCATTTGTCTATCAGTTTGAGGATTAAAATTCATGCTAAGATTCCCTTAGATTCCAAGACCTTTCTGAAATGATCTCCAAAACTGAGATGTAAATTGAGTGACACGATAAGAGATAATAGATGAGTGCACTCCATGCAACCTCACCATTTCCCGAATGTAAAGATTGGTATACTCTTCGACTAAAAATGAATTTTGAACTAAAAGAAAATGAGTAGATTTCATTATTCGGTCCACAATAACTCAAATTGAATCAAACTGATGAAAAGTGCGAGGTAAACCCGTAATAAAATCCATATTCAAATCTTTCCACTTCTACGTAGGAATGCTAATGTTTTGAACCAAACCTCCAGTTTTTTATGCTCAACTTTCACTTGTTGACAATTCAGACATTTAGCCATAAATTTTGCAATATCCTTCTTTATCTCGTTCCACTAATAGACTTCTCATAAGCAATGATACATCTTGGTGGAATAGAATATCAAGAACTGTAAGCTTCTATCAAAATCTTTTTTCTCAACTCATCACTGTTCGGAACACACAATCGACCTTGGTATAGAACGACACCATATCCCATTTGGGAGAAAGCTTCAATGGATTTTTTGGAAACTAACTTTTTTAGATCAACTAATAACAGATCAAGATCTTTCTTAGCCTTCACATTCGATATAAAAGATGATTTGGAACTGTTCTAAACAATCACACTCCCTTCGTTAGATTCAACCAAGTGAACATCTAATCGGGCCAATATATGAATATCATGAGCTAGCTCTTTCTTATCACCTTCAATATAGAGAAACACTACCCATCGGTATTCGACTAAGAGCATTCGCCACAATATTTACTTTAAACAAATAATAAAGGACACTCATGTCGTAATCCTTCAATAACTCAAGCCACCTCATTTTGCAAAGATTCAAATCCTTTTGATTGAACACATATTTCAAACTCTTGTGGTCAGTAAACACATCCACATGAACACCATAAAACTAATGTCTCCAAATCATTAAAGTAAACACTACCGCCACTAAGTCCAAATCATGAGTTGGATAATTCTTTTCATCTACCTTCAATTTTCTTGAATAATAAGTAGTGACTTTCCTATGTTGCATCAAAACACAACCAAGACCAATCCATAAAACATCACGATAAACTACAAAACCATTCTATCCTTCCAGTAATGTCAAAATAGGGGTTGAAGTGAGTTTGTCGTTCAACTCTTGGAAACTCTTCTCACAAGCTTCCGATCATATGAATTTTACCTTCCTTTGAGTCAATGTCATCAAAGGCAGAGCAATAGAGGAAAAATCTTCCACAAACCTTCTATATTAATCGGCCAAGCCTAAGAAACTCCATATATCTTAAGTGGACAAAGGTCTAGGCTTATTCTTAACCGACTCAAATTTCTTAGGATCGACTTGAATACCTTTATCAGAGACAATATGGCCAAGGAAAGTAACAGACCTCAACCAAAATTCACATTTTCTAAACTTAGCCTAGAATTCACGATCCTTGAGAACTTGCAACAGAATCCCCAAATGCTCAATATGCTCATCCTCACTCTGTGAGTAAATCAAAACGTCATCGATAAACATAATCACAAACATGTCAAAATATTACTTGATGACCCTATTTGTCAAATCCATCAGTGCCGTCGGGTCATTAGTCAAAGCAAAAAATAACACAAAGAACTCATGATGACCATACCAAGTTCAAAAAGCCTTCTTCAGGATGTCACTCTGCTTCACCCTCAATTGGTGATAACCCAATTGAAGGTCAATCTTAAAGAAGTAACTCCTTGGATTTGTTCAAAAAAATCACTAATCCTAGGAATATAATGTGTATTCTTTATGGTAAACTCATTCAATTGCCAATGGTCAATGAAATTCGGATGGAATCATCCTTCTTTCGAACAAACAACACTAGAGCACTCCATGGAGAGATATTTGGTTTAATAAAACCCTTATCTAATAAATCTTTCAATTGATCCATTAACTCCTTAAATTTTGTTGGGGTTATACGATACGGAAGAGTAGAGATAGGTTGTGTATCTAGGAGAGAAGGTTAATATTGAAGTATATTTCCCTTTATGGAGGAATGCAAGGAAGATCATCAGGAAGCACTTCCAGAAATTTATTTACAATTGGAACTGATTCAAGAATAGGGGTTTCAAAATCTTTATCCCTAACCCAAACAAGATGATAAATGCAACTATTAAAAATCATCTTTCTAGCCTTTAGGCAAGATATGAACTGACCCTTAAGAACATAATTTTCCCCTTCCTATGACATGATAGGTTCGTTCGGAACCTTGAAGGTGACCAATTGGGTCCTACACTCTATGGAAGCATAATATTCATAAATCCAATCCATCCTAAGAATAACATCAAAATCGAACATATCAAGATTTACAAGATCAACATGAGTGACTCTATGAGAAATAAAAATAGGACAATTTCTATAAACTCTCTTAGCAACAATAGAATCACCAACATGAGTAGAGATATGAAAGGGATTACAAAGGATTTCGGGACCAACATCAAATCTTATGGCAACATCATGAGTAACAAATGACAATATAGCACCTGTATCAAGTAAAGCATAAAGATAAAGGTGAAAGACTTTCAACATACCGGTAACAACATCCAGAGAACCCATGTGATCCTGTCGAATCTGAAAAGCATAAAATCTTCTTTGCTTTGGTGCACCAGAACCGGAACCACTAGGCTAAGCTTGTCTACCATCCCTTCCCTTAGTGGCGACTAATGAACAATCTCTCATCTTGTGACCACTCTTTCCACAATTAAAGCAACCATATGTGCTGGCCAAACATTTGCCATCATGTTTCTTGCCATACCTTGTGAAAGTAGGCATCGAAAATCTTCACCACTATTTCCTCCTTGAGGCTTAGGGTTAGACACCATATCCTTGTAGAAATTAGGGGTGGGAGCATAGAAGAACCTTGACAAAAAAACCTTTGACAAATTTAGAACTACTTTATCAACTGGACCTAGAATGAGAAAAGTCATCATCATCCACACGAGCCCTCTTCGACTCCCTTGCCATCTCTTTGAGTTTTTGTTCTTCAATTAATGCTAAATGAACCATCAATCTAGATATATCCATTTCCTTGATAAGCATGACAGTTTGGCACTCTTTGACAACCAAGTTGGAAGCACATGACACAAACTTACTTATACTTGTCCTAGATTAAGCAACTATAGTTGGAGCATGCTTAGCCAATTGAGCAAACTTCAAAGCATACTCATTCACACTCATGTTACCTTGTCACATATTAATAAATTCAAGTACGTTTGTCTCCCTCATCTCAATAGGAAAGGAATGATCAAGAAAATTTCCTTTGAATTTCTCCCAATCAAGAGGTTCTGCATCACTTTTCAATTGTTCAAACCAAACTTGAGCAACCCTCGCCTTCTCTACCTTAGACAATTCCATAATTATTACTATCTTGTACACCTCATCAATGAACTCTTGTGGATCCTCATCCACTTTCTGTAACACCCCTAGATGCTAACAAGAGCCGCATGGCGATTACCGTTGCTTAAATGCTACAATATGTTTTATTCACATTTTGGGAACTTGAAATTTTGTGATAGTTGCAAACTTGCTTAGCATAAATTTGTAATCATAAGTTAAGGGATTGTATTGGGGTATCTACATAATATTCTATTCTAATTATGTATAACTAAATGGTGATGAGGCATATACATATAAATATGTATATATGCATTTTTGGGCAGCACACAATGTAATTGGGCAGCACCTTGAAGGCCAGCTGTCCAAGTGATAAACATCACTTGGATGGATAGATACATATATATATATATATATATATATATATATATATATATTGACCCTTTTCTAGTGAATTTTAGTCCCTTTAAAGCCACAAAACTTTAGAACCTAAATTAACCCTTTCTTCATCAAAAATCACAAGAAAAAAACCTTGGTCTTTTGGCTGGAATTCGAGAGACACGCTGTTTTGGTAAGGAGTCTGTCCAGATTTCTCTGTTTTTGGTAGCTGAGTAGTGTGTATTACGTTTATGATATCTCTTTCTCTAGAACTCCATTTTGGGTGAATAAATATGATTTGGAAAGCTGATTCATGTACCTACAACTTTTATGTTTATGTGAAAGTCTAATTTAGCTGTTATGGATTCGAAATATGGGACGCAACACAGGACCAGTCTGTCCAGATTTCGGATTTAGAAATCCTGCATGAACCACTGTTAGTGTATTGATGATATCTTTTCGTACAAAATGTATTTTTCAGTGATTCTTGTTGTGTTGTAATCTTAAGAGATGTATCTACATCTTTCATGAGGTTATAAAGTCTAATTTAGCTGTTATGGGTTCGAAATATGGGACGCAACACAGGACAAGTTCTGTCCAGATTTTGGATTAGGAATCCTGTATGAACCACTGTTAGTGTATTGATGATATCTTTTTGTACAAAATGTATTTTTCAGTGATTCTTGTTGAGTTGCAATATTAAGGGATGTATCTACATCTTTCATGAGGTTACAAAGTCTAGTTTTGCTGTTTTCCTGCTCAAATCTAAGTTACAATATGGGGTACTAAACTGGCCAGAATCACTGTTTTGGGAACAGAGTTGTATCTGTGCGGGCTGAGCTTACTAGTGATGATAATTCTGTTTTATTTCGGCATTATGGAGATATTAGGAATTAAAGGAGTTACTTAATTGTATTTTTAAGGTTTTATATACTTGTGAACAAGTTGAGGACCTTGATACGTTGGTTGGTCTCCGGTTTGAGCTTGTGAAGTTTGTTGGACTGTTGCTACGCTAAAGTATTGAGGTTTGTGTATAAAGTTGTACTTGCACTCTTTTAACTGCTGTATAGTTGAAAGTTGATCTTGGTACCTTGTTAACCTCTTGTCACCTTGCATTGTCGTGTGGTATGACGCTTGTGCAATTCGCCCACTTGCACGGATTGTTTGATCACTTGGCACTCTTGTTGGGACCTTGTCCTTCTTGTGGCTGTGACTTTGTCACTATTGGCATGCCTCTTGATTTGGATCATTTGCCATCTTGATTCTGGATTTGTAGTCCGTCTTAAGAATGGAAGTTGTCCATTTTAAGTACGAACTAGAAAGCCATTTTTAATATGGTTCTTGGTTCTCTTGATTATTGGGCTGTGACCCTTCTTGATACAGGGCGTTGGCCCTTCTTGATACTTGCTTGTGCCGGGTGTGATGACATGACGTATATATGGGGCGATCCTTGTTATGGAATCCCTTGGAAAATGGTGCTATGTATCTTTGAATATCGAACTTTATACTTGTTATATATTATTACTTGAGTTATTTATTATGTTTCAAGTATACTGCTCATTGACTTGAGAAAGGTAACCTGGTAAATTTTGAGGACTCCGAACCTATAGATTTTACACCACTAAGCTATATGCTTAGCGATAGTTGTTTTGATCGTAGGTGCTGATCGAGAGGAGGCATGAAGATGGCCATGGGAGATGGAAATTTTGAGAACTTTTAAGAAGATCACATTTGCATATAGGCATCTATATTTTGTATAAATTTTGCGTACTTATACACGATTTATGTGATGTATACTTGCATGAAATTTTGAGGGCAAACCGTATCATGTCCATGGGTTGTAATCTAAGTACAGCTACATATTTAGTTTATTTGGGGTGTGTAAGCCCAAGTTTTGTAATATGTTACATTTTCTACTTGTTTGGAATGATCATATGACGCATGAACCCAATTAGTTGGGTACTTGGAAGTTGATAAAATTTTTATTATCATTATTTACTTGCGTAAGGACAATATATGCATAAAAATATCTCGTGAATTTATTTGCATATGGTAATTGGAAAGGGTCGTTACACTTTCGACCCATGAAACTCTGTGGGTTTCATTGTAGTGAAGTCTCTTATACTTGTCGGCGTTATACCCACATTTGGGTTCACGGGAAAAACAACCTCTCTATTAGCTTGGGTAGTCATAGCTTGAGCCAACACTTAAAAGCGGTTCAGAATTTTGCTCGGCCAAAGGGTCGACCGAAACTTGAGGAACCTTGGGCTCGACATTGTCGTTCGTATTCCTTCTCATGTAAGCTCTTTGAGGGGCCATATCCTGTAAAGCATCGAACAAGATTTAGGAGAACGATCTTTATAAAGATAAATTCTATGGCACGACTTTAGAGTAATGAAAAAAGACATGTTTCCTAAAAATTTTGTAGCCTCCAATTAATAAATGTGGCGCGCTTCACACTCATGAACAAAATTGATCTACTTAATCCGGCTTGTCAAACATCTTAGGACCTTTTTCTAAAACCCAGTGCTCTGAATACCAAGTTTTTCATGACCCAAAATACACCCTAGACGTGACATGGGTTATAAGACCGCGAGAGGCCCTACACATTCCTCTTGGCATACATACAGCACAATATAGTATACAAAAGTGGAATGTGAGTACAAAATCTCATATCATATGAGAGTTTGACATAAGAGAGGAAGTCAAATCATAGTCTTGGCAAGCCAATCTAATATATCAAAAGAGTGGTTGGGACGTAACTCATACACCACGTACAAAGTCCAAAAACTAAAGACATACGAAAGTATAGTAAATGTGACATGATCCTCGGAACATGAGGACTCACCAAGTATTCAATGATCAATCAATCGACAAGCCCCAAGCAAAAAGAGAAAGAGAAGCGTTGAACCCTACATTATGAGACAATGTAGGCACAAGTATGCATACATACATGGAATATACTAATTATGGGGAAATTCATGAAAACATGAAACATGATCATAAGCGGACATAAAGAAAAACATAATACGCATGACCAAGCTAAAACATAGTAAAAACCTTTAAAGAAGAATCATAAATCATGAACAAGGTTAATGCATACTTCAAATAATAATGAAAGCTTTATAAAAACTTTGAAGAAAATATAGTTTGTTTTGTAGGTTATTTATTGTTAACCAATATAGACCTAAAGAGATATAACATGAAATCTGGTTTTTTGCAGCCACACAAAAAATAGATGTCCTACTTACTAAGGTAAGGAACATAAACTTCTAGCATAGGTGGATCCACTAGCTATGTCTTTCTAAGACAAATCCTACTAGGGCACGTAGTTAGGGACATAGAGATAGCTACTAGAGACCCAACCTCTACTAAAGAGAGAGTCTCTATCTCAATATTTATCACGACCCGAGGTTACCCCTTAGGAGTAACATGGCGTACTTGACCCCGAAGGGGTCTCATACAAGCCCTTAGCATAATCATAACATAAAGACATAGAATAATTGTGTAAAATTTAAAACTTTTACAATCGAAGTCAACTTCTTCTTCATAAACAAAAATAAGAATCTACACTTGTCTCAATCACCATCTAGTACAATAGAGAGTACAAATATGGTCAAAAGCTCTTTACATCAATAAAGTCTCAAAATAGGAAAGTACAATAAAAGCTAGAAAATGATAACATCTTGTCCTTGAACTTGAGGACTCACCAAGCCTAGGGAATAGTCAACCCAAGCTTCACTTGAAAGAAGTAGTACGTCTCAACTATCGGAACCTACACTCATAGAATGTAGAAAATATGGGTTAGCACAATTAATGTACCAAGTATGGAAATCATGCACAAGATCCTTAAAATATGCATAAAAGGGGCATTTAGTTGAAATCATGCCTTTATTAAGTTTAAAAGCCATAATGCACATTTATGAAGAAACATAAGTCAAACCAACATATAAGCAACCCAAAGCCATACTAGTGCCATGCAAAGGTAAGATCTCATAACCCTACCAAATGCTAAGTATCACATTAGGCTACCAACAACATACATATCTTACTTTTTCCTCGTCCATAACCAACATACATAAGTAAGGAGTTATTCATAATCATAGTTTGTAACAATTAAAGTCAACCTTAACATTCATACATATCTTTCATACATAATCCACAAGTCATCATAACATAAGAGAACCTCACCACAACCCCTCTTAAAGCCTACTTGTGCAATGCATAAGTGAAGTCCCATACCCCATTCATACTAAGTAGTACCTCTCAAGAAGTCATAATTAAAGTCCATGTTCTTATCATAGTTCATATTCATATCATATAGGGAAGTTTAGCCTTAACCGACATAGACCATGTGAGCTACATGGAATCCGATGTTCTACCCCCACACCGAAAAGAGGTGTCCTACGTGCCTAAGGTAGAACTTTCATAATAGCATTTAGGTGGATCCACTAGCTAAAGACCTATGTGGGCACATAGTTATGGGATATGGGGATTGCTACTAGAAACCCGGACTACTAGCGTAAAAGGTTTCCATCCCATGAGACAACATACATTGGGAAGCCAGACTTGCTAAACATAAAAGCCACCCCCCCCCCACCCCCAATCTCATTTTCATATCCACTCGGTGCTAAGCATAATTTCCTTTAAAGTTCATGTTAACTCTTTACTTAAGTTCATGGTCATAAGAGAATGCACTAGGCACTCAACCAACATACATCATAATAGCAGATAGATTCATTTTGTGAGAATGTCCTTTCAACCTTAGAATCATCAACATGTGAGTAAACCTTCCACATAACATTCATAGTGTTTCATGAGAATCACCTTTCAAACAACACAATAAGCTTATCATAACATACATACATACTTCATGCATAATCAAGTGTAAAGGGTATAGGGAAGAAGGACCTTGCATCAATACCACAATTACACAGTAGTCATAGGATCATCACTATCTAAGTGAATCATGAATTCACATACAATCTTCATCAATATATACAAACCCTAGTTATTGTCCTTCAAGGCTAGGAATCAAGATCAACCCTAACTTCTAGAATTACAACACTAGATAGGGGGATTTCATGATTCAACAACTTAATAAACATAATCAATTGCCAAGCTTTCATCATCAATCAAGCCATACATAGTTCACAATTTAGGAAGAAGGGGAAATCATGGGTCCAAGAGAGATTTTCATCATAAAACATCAGTACTCCAACATTCCAATCATAAATCATCATAATCAACCAAAATAAACCATAAAGAAACCAAGACGTTTTGGAAGAAGACCCATGTTAGAGATTGAAAACCCTAGGTTTTGGGGATTTGGAATCCTGAAAACATAATTTGAAGGGGATCCTTGGGTGATAGCTACCCGAGGATGAAAAGCATCCATACCTCAATTAAGAATCTCCAAGAAATTTGGGGAAGAACCTTGAAAATCTACCAACCCTAGCTCCAATGGCTTCTTCTTCTTCCTTGAGTTTAGAGAAAGAAACATTGAGAGATGAGGGAGTTTTTGATTTCAATTGGGTGTTTGTGAATGATGACCAAGTCTTGTGAAATTTGACTTTAAAAACAATATATAAACTTCCCCTAAAAAAACCCAAAACACCCCCACTTTAATTGCGGATTCGCCAGAGAAGATTACCAAAAAATAATCATGAGAAAGATAATGATTTCTATTGAAAATCTTATAACATTAATGCATAAAATTCATGATTATATTGCCAAAATTTATCAAAAGTTCATAGAAGAAGATGATTTCTCCATCTTTGTCTTCTCTATTCTCGTCGGAGCACTACCTACAACCACTACAATTTCTATTTTTATGTCATAAATCATCAATAGCATATTCGATTAATCATTACACACAAAGAATACTAATGAAATGTTTGATTTACATACATATTTATCAAGATTTTTAAAGAATTTTATTGAAAATTTTATCTGTTCCACCGGCAACAATGGTGTTGCCCATTGCCTATCGCCGCCGCCAGCATTTCTATACTTCATAATCGATTTATTGACTCCTATTTTCTCTTCAGATTTTTATCTTTTCCTTCAATTTATGAACAATGGAGAAGAAGAAGAAGAAGAAGAAGAAATAGATTTTAAAAAGAGAAAGGTATGGTGAGAGGAGGAAGATGCTCAAATTTTTATTTTTTTTCAAAAGTTTAAAAAAATATCAAGCGATAAAGGTTTTTAAAAATTAAAATAATATTATTCATGTATGAAAACGCATGTACAACACTTTTTTTACACAACTGAGATTGTCTTCGGAAGGGGGTATTAATATTACTTTGAACAAGATTAGGTGTGTAATAGGTCACCACAATAGTTTGAGCGTGTAACTGACTTTTCGGCATAAGTTCAGAGGGGAATTTATGCATTTTCCCTTCCATAAAATGGAGGATATAAGCCTATTTATAGTGTCGTAACCCTTTAAATTTCATACATAACTGGTTATAGTCTTTTCATTTTTCATGTGCCCTTTCAAATTTCCTAATTAAGTGATAAAGTTTTTCAACTTTCAAACTAATTCACAGAATATGTTGTTCAATAATATTATTTAATTAATTAAAAATTTAATTACATTTTAATTTGTTGTAAGGGGTAAATGGTAATTCAACTTTGAAGATGAGAGCTTCCCACTTTTAATAATATATGATATGATATGATGGCATGATGAATAAAAGTATAAAAAATAAATTTAAAACTAATTTTTTCACTTCCGTGAGATGAAGTGTATATGAGAGCTTATTTTACGGTTGTTCAAAATCGAACTGAAACCGGTAACCCGAATCAAAAAAAAGTTATTAGTTTATCAATAATGAGTTATTGGTTTAACGATTTTGAATTTTTTTGTTATCGGGTTATCGATTTTTAACGGTTTTAGGTTTCTTCTTAACGTGTTAACCGATAACCCAATAGTAAATTAAATAATTCTTTTTATACCATTTTGTATACTAGTTTCAGGGAACGTGTGTTGCACGTAGAGTGATTGTAGGTTTTGCAGGCCACTTAATTACATTGGAAGGAATTTGACCAGTTAGGGAATTGGACAAAAAATCTAAGATTTCAAGTTGCGTCCAGCTTCTGTTAAAGGATAAAAACTTAAGTCGGTCATCAAAGTTGTTATTTGGAAGTGATAATAATACGAGCTTTCCAAATATCAAGAACTGGGAAATTGATCCTTGTAAGTGGTTATTATCAAGGAAATCTAAGAGTAGATGGATGAATGATGCAACGACACATGGCAAGTAATGACCAGCTAAATAACATCTCTGGGACATGGCCAACGAGTGCAACCCGGTTCAGGAATCAATAATACCGGGACCAATGCCTTACCAATAAGGCTCATCTAGCTCTACAGACACTGGACATGAGACGGAACCACAACCGAGTGAGACAACAATAAGATAAGCTTGACAGTCCACAATACTTAGATCCTCACTGGCAGTAAGCAACATCAGAGTTTGTGACCCAGTAATGTGAAACTACCATAAAAGGGAAAATTCTACAAAAGTTGCTCCGTAGTATCATATATCATATATCATATCATATAACATATATCATATATAAAAGAGAACCTTAGGTCCGCCTACGTGGCGCTACCACAAACCAGAATTCCCTTTTAATTTATTTATTTACAAAACTAGTCTTTCCCTTTCATGAAAAGTTGTAAAATTTATTCAAAGTTGTGACTTTTATTCAAAGTTGTGACTTTTATGAAAAGTTGTGACTTTAATGAAGAGTTGCGACTTTTATGAAAACTTGCGACTTTAATGTAGAGTTGCGACTTTTATGAAAGGTTGTGACCTTTTCGAAGGGTTGCAACCTTTCCAAATAGTTGTAACCTTTCTGATAAGGCATAATAAAAATTTGTTCACACTATCATTTGTTGTCTATAAATAGAGGGATTTCCTCTCATTTTAAAACAACGAAAATTCTAAACCTCTTCTTCTTCATCTTCTTCACAATTAAAATATTTGTTTACTTTGCTCATGTTGAAGGGCTCATTGACACCATTGCTTATGTTACAGATCCTGGTATATATTTTTATAATCATTAATTTATGCTTATGTTATTAAGTATAAATGATAAGATGTAATAATTTTTATTTTCCTTTACATTATTAATGTTTGTTACTACGTAATCTTGTATGTAAGATAATATAGTATTTTAGTTTTAATGACTGATATGTTTTAAGTATTATTTTATAAATTCCATGATATTAAATTCCCATGCTTAGTTTTACTAGTTTCTCTATAAATAAATAACCACTTAGCCCTTTTGTATTGACGCACATTACTGACATCCTGCAAAACAAATGAAAAAACCCTTTTCGGTTTAAGAAAAAAGGTCTACTACTTTTTTTTCTCCTTATTCTAATAGAAAATATCTACTATTTTATTTTATTTTATTTTTTGACACAGAAAAAAAAGACTCCTAATGTATTAAACCCCAATACAAATCAACTCATAAATATATGCCAAGGATTTTAGACCTCAAAAAACCATCCAACTATGAATAAAAAGATGAATATATCAATTCCCGAAGAAATTATCTTTGAAATATTCACATGGCTCCAATGGAGTCTTTATTGCTTTTCAAGTGTATTACAAAATTTTGTAAGTCTCTTGTCTTTTTGTAAATATTCATACTTGTTGTTCTATGAGCCGTCCTGGTGGAACAAAATTCTTTCTGCGCGAAAGGAAATCAGTTTTTTGCACTGCTAAGCAAAGAGAAGATCAAAATGACTCCGCTCCCTTTTTGCAAATTGCGAGATTTAATGACCTCAACGTCCATGCCCTTGCATATTCTCACGTGAAATGCGTTAATGGTTTATTTTGCATTTGGGACCTATTATCTAAACGACCTACTGCAATTTTCAATCCGAGTACCAGAGAAGTAAGATTTCTTCCCAACATAAAGGAAGAATTTTGTCCTTGAACCTATTCATTAGGTTTTGAGCCAAATATTTTAACAACATATGAAAGGTAGAAACAAAGACAATGGGTTTTCACTTTAGGCATAGACGAATCATGGAGAGAGACTCAAAGCATTTCCTTTTCTATTCCGTATTCTAAATCTAGTGTTTGTGTTTGTGTTAGTGGAGTTATCTGTCAGTTTATTGATGGTGGTGCTATAGTTGCAACTGATGTTAAATCTGAAAAATCCAAAATTATTGCATTGTGGAATGCATTTCATGAGTCAATGTAGTATTACAAGTTGATAGAGGTGAAGGGTAAATTAGTGGTCATAGATTACAGAGAATGGGTAATTGGATACTTGGACTTGTGGATTTTAAAGCAGACTCCAAAAAGAAAATGGGAGAGAAAAATTATTCGTTTTCCTTCAACATGGAACGATATATTACTATTGCAATCATCTAAATCTTATCTTCGAATCACATCATTATGCAAAGTTAGTGATGCAGATATTCTCTTCACTCTGAACTTAAATCCGGGTGTTTTATGTTTGTGTTGTGATGTCACAAGAAAGAGTTGGAAGGAATTAAAAATCAAGGCTCTTCCTAAGGATAGCTACATCTATGGCATTTATAGTTATGTCGAAAGACTCTCTATGTAGAAGTTAAGCTTCCTTCCATTTGAGAACAATCCAAGACTTATTATATGAACCACGACAAGTGAAGTGCTGAATCACTCACGATTCTATTTCTAAATTGTGTGTTTATGTCAATTTGAATATTACCAACTATGTTGCATATCTGTGTTTGCTCTTTTTCTTTCATGTCATATAGCATTAATTTGTATAAACCTCTGCTTCCATTGTTCAAATTGAGAGTTTTGATGAACTATACTTCCATATCCCTATTGATTCTCTAACTTGATTGCAATAAGAAACATATATGCACTAATTATACTCTGCTTAAGAAACAGAGCTCTCACTTGCAAATTGCAATGCTTACTCTTCTCACTTGAGCTCTCTTTGCTCTCATATAAAGTTTTAAACTACTCTGCTTAAATTATCAACTAAAATGGAAATTATAAGAAGAAATCCAAATTAATCACAACAATACAAATTACAACCCAAATTATAGAACTGAATTAGAATAGAACAACTAAGCTGTCAAACTGAAATGAGTCAACTATCACACAAGAAAACTACTTAAATCTAGCCAAGTATTTGAGTACTGTTTGTGCACGATGCTACGTACTGGTTAGTGGTCACGTCTCGATGCTATCAAGACAAATTTGGACTATTAACTACTTGGAGTACCATTGGCATGTTGAACAACATCATACCTTTGTGGTACAACATAAGGCACAAGTTTAACTTTAACCACTAAAGACTCATCCCATCACACTACTCTATAAAATAGAGGAACCAATGAAATGACTCCACGATTGTTTTCGATGTTAGTAAAGTCAGCAGAGACACCTCTATTGCTTTTAAAGCTTTCCGACAGTTGCACATGGCAATTATGTGATGTGTCACACAAGTTATGCTGGCTTTACTTGGAAAATGGGTGGGAAGACCTTTCAACAAGACTTGAGTAGGGGGTTGTAACCTGGTTATGGGCAATGACTCGATGAAGAAGTACAACTATTACATGCCACTCCCGAGGAAGAAAGTTTGAATATGATTAGTAGCAGCTCTTGAGAAAGGGACACATAGTCAGTCCCTTTTCTTCACCAGCATTATTGGTCAAGAAAAAGGATGGCACATTGAGGTTTTGTGTAGACTCAATAACATTATTATTAAAGATAGATACCCCACCCAATTATAGATAAGTTATATGGATCTGTCATTTTTTCCAATGTGGACTTGAGGGCATGGTATACCATTAAATAAGGATGAAGGCGGAAGATGTTTACGAAACAACTTTTAGGATTCACATGAGTTCAGGGTTATGCCCTTTGGACTGATCAATGCTCCTGCAATATAGTCATTTTGTTTTAAAGACTAATCATCACAATCTTAAATATCTATTAGAACAAGAGTAACTGTTGCTGTTTAACAGAGGGGCCTGACAAAACTATTGGGGTTGGACTATGAGGAGATTATCTCAGTTGAACTCTTATTTTTCTCATCCTCATCTTGATGGGTTAGAACAAACTCAGAAAGAAGAAGAGTAGGAGGGTTATTTCATTTCCTTTCCTTTAATATGGAAGGATATAGACCACGAAGTCATTGTCATGCACGGCCAGTGATTGTATCTGTCCTGCTTCAAGGCAGGTGCTTTATGCTGGTGTTATGATGTCATGAAAAGTAAAGAGGCTTCCTAAGAAGAGCAGCTACATTTATTGTTACGTAGAGACTTTCATTTATTTTGTATTCACTTTGTCTCTCTTTTGGTAAGTGATAAATCTTAATGCTCTCAGATGTTTTGATGATCTCCTCACAAGTGCAGAGACCCGGTCCTCTACAGAGTATGCTCGTCCAGGGTCATATGTTGTACAACTAGAAAGTTATCTGCGTCAGAAAGTTGGTGAAGTCGCCAGTGTACTACACCAACCAGAAGTGACGAGGTTGTTTGTCCAAAGGGTATTAACTCTTGATGTTTGATATATTCAAGACCAAAAACAACAAACAATCTATTCATTCAAAGAGAGATATTCAATCTTCAAAACAGCAGGGACCTGGTAGATTGTATTATTGCTTCCTGTACCAGTTGTTACTTTTATTGCTTGTAATCGTGCTTATATTGTAGAAATCGTTTTGTTTGTGATAGAAATGTTTCAAGCTTGTCTGAATCATTGTAAGAACTTAGTTGTGTGTACCTTAGTGTCTTACGTCAAAGTCTATATTAATCAGTCAGGGTTCGTATAGTGGGAAGTGTTGTATCTGCTTAGGCTCGGTTAAGTAATAGGTGATATTACTTAGTGTAGAGATGAGCAGGTTAATCTCAAGTTGTAAACTGTATTTTACTTTTGCTTGTGAAGTTTAGTAAAAGCAGTTTGAAAATCCCTGTGAGACAGGTTGTGGTTTTGCTCCCTTGAGCAAAGAGGTTTTCACGTAAAGTTGTGTGTACAATCTTTACTTTCAGCATTTATTTACTTTAAGAATTTATTTGCTTTTTGTCATTGTAAATCGTGTTGAGGACCTGGTTCTATCATAGCTAAGTGGACACATACGTTCCAACAAGTGATATCAGAGCTTGACTTTTCAATTTGCGTAATACCAAGAAAAGAAAAGATCCAAAGGTATGGCTGCTCCACCCAATATGGAGGAAGGTCAGTCATCTACCAGACCACCCCGCTTCAATGGACAATACTATGGGTGGTGGAAGAATCGCATGCATGATTACATCAATGCTGAAGATATTGAGTTGTGGGACATGATTCTTGATGGACCGTACATTCCCATAAAGGAGGTGAAAGATGGAGAACTCACTACAACCGTCATCAAAACCATAAAGGACTGTAATGAAACTGAAAAAAAGAACATAGAGAAAAATTATAAAGCAAAGAAGATTCTAGTATGTGGAATCGGGTCAGATGAGTATAATCAAATCTCTGCCTGTGAAAAAGCCAAAGAGTTATGGGACTGTCTCTAAATAGCCCATGAGGGAACAACACAAGTGAAGGAGTCTAAGGTCGATATGCTTACGACTCAGTTTGAGAACTTCTATATGAAGGAAGATGAAACCATCTTCGAGATGAACTCAAGATTTACCTCTATAACCAACGAACTGAGATGCCTTGGTGAACCTATTCCCTTAAGCAAACAAGTTCAGAAGATTCTCAAAGTGTTTCCCTAAGTCATGGGAAAGCAAAGTGAATGTTATAACTGAAGCAAAGGATCTGAAGACGCTTGCCATGAATGAACTAATTGGAAATCTCCAAACTTATGAGCTGAACAAGCAACATGGGACAAACATGAAGGAGGGAAAGAAGGAGAAATCGGTTGCTTTGAAAACATCTCAAAACGATGTGACTGAGGAGGATAATAAAATGGCATATGTCATTAGAATGTTCAAGAAGACTATCAAAAATCATGGAGGCTTTCAAAAGAAAGCTTCAACCAGTACAACAGCTAATGCAAATGATCTTTGTCATAAATGTGGAAAACCTGGTCATTTTATAAGGGACTTCCCCAGCCAGAAACAGGAAACTCAGGACTTCAGACCTTGCAGAAGGGACCATGTCCTAGACCATGCTAAGAGGAAAGCTCATGCTGATCAACTGGTGAAGAAAGCTTTGGCTGTATAGGGAAATGCATCTAGAGAGTCTGAGGAAGAGACATATAGTCCAGAAGATATCTCGATGATGGCTGTGGAAGATGGTGAAACTGTCTACAACTCCATTTTCTCACTAATGGCAAAATCTGACGATGAAGAGGATCTAAATGAGGTAACCCTTTTTTATCTCAAGAATGATCTAGATACTCTTTCCATTAATAGATTAAGAAAACTTGTTGCTCTATTAATTGACTCAGTTGATGAACTAACTTCTGAAAATTTGACAATGAGTGAAATGCTGAGGTTGTGTGAGGATGAAAACTCAGCTCTCAACTCTCAAATATCTTAAATGAGTGTTAGGATAGGTATCCTTGAGACCTGTAGTATGGAACCCAACGAGGAACCTGGTACCTCTAAGGTTGGGAAGTGAAAACTGAGTAACTTTGAGGTTGAACTAGAAGAGAAACTTAAGACCTCTAAGTCTAAGTTAGTTGCCTCCCTAGAAAGGAACTCTCAACTAGTGAAGGATTTGCGTAAGATCAAAGAAGAGTTGAACCACTCCCTCAAATGGAATGACTCGTCTAAGATACTCTCTAACTTAGCAAATCAGAAGTTCAACATCAGAAAGGGATTAGGTTGTAGACAAATAGAGCCTCCCTACAATCCTCATAGTGAGTATGTATATGTCTCTGACAATCTTTTGTGTACCCACTGTGGAAAAAATGGTCATCTGAAAGAAAAATATGAGATTTTGAGAGGAGTAAAAGAAAGGCGGGAGAAGTTTCTTAAATCAAGAAAGGTTTCTGAAAAAAATAAAAGGGTACCTAGTCCCAGTTACCAATTTAGCAAGAACACTTTACCCCCATGGACATGAAGGTTTCTCATTAAGCCTTTTGACAGTTTTTGGGAACTCCATTTGAAGTGGGTTCCTAAGTCTAATAAGTGATTCTTGTGCAGAAGAGAGAGGAAGCAGTCAGTGTTGGTACATGGATAGTGGATGCTCAAGGCACATGACTGGAGACACTCTAAACTTCCTCTCTTTGGAAGCACACTAAGGTGGTGGTGTGTCATTTGGTCGTGGAAAGAAAGGTTCCATTCTTGGTATTAGCAAGATAGGGAGAACAACTGATCATTCCATAGATAATGTACACTATGTGTATGGTTTGAAATACAATCTCTTGAGTGTATCTCAAATCTGCGACAAGGGAAATGAAGTCAAGTTCATGTCTGATAGATGTCTGGTTAAAAACTGCGTAACTAAAAGAGTTGTTATGTCTACCAAAAGAGTCAAAAATATCTATGTTACAAATCTTGACTCTATTGAATGTGATAATCTTTCATGCCTGAGCGCTCAAACTGATTATGCAAATATATGGCACCGGCGATTGGGTCATGTAAGTACTTCTTTGTTGAACAAACTTGTTGCAGGGGACTGGTCCATGGATTGCCAAAGTTGAAGTTCTCAAATGATATAGTTTGAGATGCTTGTGCAAAAGGGAAACAAACAAGATCATCCTTCAAAGCCAAGAAAGGCGTGAGCACAACCAGACCTCTGGAGCTTCTTCACATGGACCTCTGTTCACCAGTCAGAATTCAAAGTAAAGGAGGTAAGAAGTATATTCTTGTAGTTGTTGATGACTTCTATAGGTTCACATGGAAGATGTTTCTGTGGACTAAGGATGGGACGACCGAACTTCTAATCATATTTTCCAAAGCTATTCAACTGAAGGTAAACTGCAAGATTGCTAATATCAGATCTGACCATGGCACAGAGTTTGAAAACTCTCAAATTGAAGGCTTTTGTGCTGAAAATGGAATCAATCACAATTTCTCTGCACCAAGAACTTCTCAGCAAAACTGAGTTGTTGAAAGGAAGAAAAAAACATTGGTGGATATTGCAAAAACTATGTTGATTGACTCAGGGCTTGCAATGAAGTTTTGGGCAGAAGCAGTCAACACAGCATGCTATGTCACAAATAGGTGTCTTATGAGGTCTGTGATCAAGAAAACACCTTATGAATTGTTGAATGATAGAAAACCTTCAATTGCTCATCTTAAGCCATTTGGATACAAATGCTTTGTACTGAATAATGGAAAGGATGACCTTAGCAAGTTTGATGCTAGGAGAGATGAAGGGGTGTTTGTCGGGTACTCGTCTACCTACAAGGCCTACAAGGTTTTTAACAAAAGAACTCTATGTGTTGAAGAGAGCATGCATGTGATATTTGATGAATCTAAGAAAATTGATGAGCACAAAGAAGACCATGAGTTGGAGGAGCTGATCAAGAGAAAACAAGATAAGGCAATTCAAAATCCTGGAAACATACAGGTTGCAAAGGATAATGGTGTAGAACACACATGAGAACCTGGTCCCTCTGGTTCAGCTCATGAGGTATTATCTCAAAATCCAGAAGATGATGAAAGTGAATCTGATTCTGATGTGGAAGAAGAGATTACCAGAAAGTCTGAATGGAAACATCAATCCTCACATCCACAGGACAATCTCATCTCTCCACTTAACTTCGGAATACAAACTAGATCCAGAACAAGAAATCTAGTTGCATATTCAACCTTCATATAATCCATTGATCCTAAGAATATCAAATAGGCTTTACAAAATGCAAATTGGATAATATCAATGCAGGAAGAGCTTCATCAGTTTGAAAGAAGCAAGGTGTGGCACCTGTCCCCAGACCACTCAACATAACCATTATTGGGACAAGATGGGTCTTCAGAAAAAAACTTGATGAGCATAGGATCATCACCAGAAACAAGTCAAGACTCGTAGTGCAGGGATACAATCAAGAGGAGGGAATTGACTATAATGATACCTTTGCTCCTGTAGCCAGAATGGAAGCTATTAGAATCCTGATAGCCTTTGCTGCCCACATAAAGTTTAAACTGTTTCAAATGGATATCAAGAGTGCCTTCTTGAATGGGAAGTTGAAAGAAGAGGTGTATGTCAAGCAGCCTCCAGGTTTTGAAGATGCAGACTTGCCAAATCATGTGCTGAAGTTGGATAAATCTTTATATGGTTTAAAGCAAGCTCCCAGAGCTTGGTATGAACGCTTGTCAAAATTCCTCTTGAAAATGGGTTCAAAAGAGGTAAAATTGATAATACATTGTTCCTAAAATCTAGAGGTAAGGATTTTTGTTGATTGTGCAGGTATATGTAGATGATATCATCTTTGGAGCTACTTTAGATTCACTGTGCAAGGAGTTTGCTGATTTAATGAGTAGTGAATTTGAAATGAGCATGATGGGGGAGCTTACTTTCTTTTTGGGACTTTAGATCAGACAGTCTTTTCAAGGCACATCCATATGTCAGGAGAAGCATATAAAAGAACTACTGAAAAAGTTCAATTTGCTTGAAGCAAAAGTCATTGATACTCCTATGAGCATAAGTGTGAAACTTGACCTGGATGGAGATAGAATTGAAGTAAATCAGACCATGTACAGGGGAATTATTAGGTAAATTCTGTATCTTACTGCTAGCAGACCTCAGATAGTCTTCAGTGTAGGGATGCATGCAAGGTTTCAAGCAGCACCAAAGGACTCACACTTGAGGGCAGCCAAGCGAGTTCTGAGAAATCTGAATGGCACACAGGACCTGTTCCTCTTCTATCCCACTGGTGACTCCTTTGATCTAATTGGTTATGCTGATGCTGATTATACATGTTTACTTGTTGATCGAAAGAGCACATCAGGCATGACACACTTTCTAGGATCATCATTGATTTCATGGGGGACTAAGAAGCAAAACTCAGTGGCACTATCAATAGCTGAAGCAGAATATATGGTTGTCGCATCTTGTTGTGCACAACTACTATGGATCAAGCAGCAGCTGGAAGACTTTAGAGTTATCACAGACACTATCCCTCTAATTTGTGACAACACCAGTGCAATGAACATGGTTAAGAACCCTGTTCAGCTTAAGAGGACAAAGCATATAGATGTGAGGCATCACTTTCTGAAACACAATGTTGAAAAGCAAAATGTGGTGATGAAGTTTTGTAAGACAGAATACCAATTGACTGATATCTTTACAAACCCTTGAGTAAATATTGTTTCATCAAAAATAGGTTAAGGCTGGGGATGCACAAGATCACCTAATTCCATGACAAGTTTGCATAAAACCCTCCATTTGATTATGTTAAGGAGGGAAGGTATCTATATTTGTTGTAATGCGTATCGTTTGAGAATTCACTTCTGGTACCTTAATGCAGGTATACACTCATGTCATGTTGGCTGAAGGGAAGATCTAATCATACAGGCAAGGCTACATACTAAATGGGACCTGATCCCCACGAGGTTAGTATCACTTATGCTACACTATATGTCTGTCAACGTTAGTACCATGTGTCTCTTTCCCATTCATCGCGTCAGTTTCAAACGTCTTTTCACTTTAAATCTAAGAGTCACAACTTTTCAGGGACCCGATACCTCTTGGACTTAAATATAAACCTATCCTCTGTTAATGCAAGATCTTAACCTCTTTCAAATCTCTTTTGTGATTTCTTACTTCGTTCTTAAATCGCCCCTTCTTCTTCATTAAAATGACTAACTCCGCCTCATCTTCAAAGCTTCCCTTTTCTCAAGAGATTGAAAACCTTGGTTCCTTCAATTTCTCCACCCTTTCCCCAGAAGAATCTCCATTGACACTAGTCTGTGGTATTAGTGAAACGGGCGAGTCCACCACACCTCATACTGAAGTGGTGGCCTCTCCTACTCTTCCATCTAGGGAGATCTTACCCTGCTCGCCTACATTAGTTCTATCTGGTGACAAATCTCAAAACTTGGAAGCCCAATCAGTCATAAAACCCAGTGTTGACCCTCCCACTTAAGAACTTGAATTATTGTCTAGGGCAGTGTCTTCTACTATGTCTGAAAGGTTATTTGATGGAGATCTGTTGGAAGGAAAGGGTCCTGAGTCGAATATTCTAACAGTAGGGACAGAATTAGTGGTTGTACAAAGTTTGGCCTCCCAAGAGGCGATGTTCAACCAACCTTGATAGAACAAGAATTGAGGTCTCTAAAGCAGGTCTCTCATAGTGTTCTACCCGTGTTTCACTGAATGCCTAAGTCGTTTGACGTTGAGAGTGACAAGGAAAAGGAAGAAGAAGTACCTTTGAAATGGAGCAGAAAAGGGATGCGAGGAGCCAACACTTTAACAGTTGGTGTCCCTGATTTGGAAATAATTAAAAGTGCTCATGAGGCTGTTCTTACTTATGAGCCCACTGAGTGTGCAAATGAGAGAAAAAAAAAAGAGAAGAGAAAGTTTATTGAGTCTCGCTCAAAAGGGGACAAGAAGAGGTATGGGACTAGGAGTGAAATGTAGAAAGTTATGAGGAGTGCCATTACAGCGAATGTAATTTAAAAACAGAGAGGATTAGGAAAAGAAGACAAGAAGGTCACTTGCCTAAAGAACCCACATCAACTCCTTTGCTTGTTGGGACCAGTGAGACTGAATATGATGACATCACTGCATATGTGGCGAAACGAAGAAAGGAAGCTGAGGTTGATAGGGTTAATTCGAAGGGAAGTCAGAAGTCTGTAAAGAAATCTCATGTGAAGAAGGATAGAGGAAGAAAAGGGTTACTGTTAAATCAAATCAGGACAAGGGACCAGGTCCTAGTGTTACAAAACAAGTTACAGACAATGAAATGACCAGGGAAGAGCGCATAGCTGAAATGGAGAACCAGAAAGTGCTGAACAGCAGAGTTTATGATCCTGATATTATAACTGAATTTGGTATGTCCAATCTCTTTGATGTTGTTTCTCTACAAAGTTGGGGCCATCTATTTGATCCCTCAGTACCTTATTTGCATGAACCTGAGGTGCATGAATTTTACTACAAAATGGAGTTGTTAGAGGATGGGGGAATCAGGACTTCTGTAAAAAATATCAAGATCTTTTTAGATAAGGAAACTTTAGGGATCATTCTAGGTGTGCCTGCTAGAGGAATCAGGTTAATTGAAGGCTACAAGCCATCCAGTGAGTTCTCAGAACAGGCCACAAAACGTGGGGACATCAGGCATACAGGAATGCTAAAGAAGTTTCTCAAAGGAGAATATCAGCTACTCTTTGAGTTCACCAACAAGGTGATGGTACCAAGGACGGAAAAGAGAACTATAGCGTCTGTTGCTGATCTATTTCTCATGGAGAAGCTGGATGAACTTGAGGAAATAAATCTCCCTACTATAATGCTTGAACATATGCCTGTATGATATGGATATTGGCAAAACATGGCATCCCGTATGGCTACTTATTGAATTATGTGTTAAAACATTTTGAAGTGCCTTTGGGGCAAAGGGTACCTGGTACCACTAAGAAAATTTTCACTGTTGCTACCCTACTAGAATGTGAATATGTTGAAGGAAATGCAATGGGTAGGTCTCAAGTGGCGGATCTTCTAGAACAACGAGCCTCTCTTAAACGGGAGTTGACTAATCTCACTGTGATCTTAAATGACAAAGAGGTTGAGATTGCGCAACTAAAATCTCAGCTACAAAAGGTTGTTTCAAAAGGACCTGGTACCAGTGGTGTAGATGAGCAAGTGGTGCAAAAGTTAAGAGCTGAGAATGAGCAGCTGCAAAAGACAAATGCCTCACTCAGTCAGGAAGTCAAGGCTCTCAACAAGCAAGTTATTCAGGCTCATGAGTCTGAAAATAAGCGAATGTCCTTGCTCATGCGTGCCCTTAATCCCCTTTCCCCTCCGTCCTAAAGGAGTCTTGTTTCCCTAGTTTCCTTTTCATTCTTGGTTTAAAACTCTAGTGGCTATGTGTACTGTTTTGACTAACTACTGTGGTCAGTTTTTGTGATCTAATGATAATTGCTACTGTCCCTGTTTAGTATGGTTTAATATTCTCTTTATGCTTACTTGTACATGCTCTCTGTGGCCCATGGCCCTGATTTCTTAAATGCTTTGCATATAAATCGCATATGTTTACTGCTATTCCTTTTCAATGATGTCAAAAGGGGGAATTTTTGGTAGACTGGTGTGAAATTAGAAGGGAACTGAGCAAAGGAGGAAGAACAATGATAGGGGGAATAGGTGACATGGGGAACTAATGTATTTTTCGCATGAATGCTTAACACTCATGTCAGGTTGTTTGTCATCAGATCATTGAAAAGGGAAATGATAAGTCTTAATGCTCCCAGATGTTTTGATGATCTCCTCACAAGTGCAGAGACCCGGTCCTCTGCAGAGTATGTTTGTCTAGGGTCATATGCTATACAGCTGGAAAGCAGTCTGCGTTAGAAAGTTGGTGAAGTCGCCAGTGTACTACACCAACCAGAAGCAACGAGGTTGTTTGTCCAAAGGGTATTAACTCTTGATGTTTGATATATTTAAGACCAAAAACAACAAACAATCCATTCATTCAAAAAGAGATATTCAAACTTCAAAACAGCAGGGGCCTGATAAATTGTATTATTGCTTCCTGTACCAGCTGTTACTTTAATTGCTTGTAATCGTGCTTATATTGTAGGATTCGTTTCGTTTGTGATAGAAACATTTCAAGCTTATGTGAATCATTGTAAGAACTTAGTTGTGAGTAACTTAGTGTCTTACATCCAAGTCTACATTAATCAGTCAAGATTAGTATAATGGGCAGTGTTGTATCTGCTTAGGTTCGGTTAAATAATATGTGATATTACTTAGTGTGGAGATTAGCATGTTAATCTCAAGTTGTAAACTGTGTTTTATTTTTGCTTGTGAAGTTTAGTAAAAGCAATTTGAAAATCCCTGTGAGACAGGTCGTGGTTTTACTCCCTTGAACAAGGAGATTTCCATGTAAAGTTGTATGCACAATATTTACTTTCAGCATTTATTTACTTTAAGTATTTATCTGCTTTTTGTCATTGTAAATCGTGCTGAGGACCTGATCCTATCGTAGCTAAGCGGACGCATACATTCCAACAGTAAGTTTTATACTTGTCCTTTAAACTTTGAGGACAATCCAAGACTTGTTATGTCTCACATCAGTGACACTTCTATTACTCAATTATGTCAATTTTAGTTTTGGGTTTGAACATTATGCAGTCGAGAAACGTTGCATCTGTAAGCCCATCTTTTTCATTCTATGTAATGTAGCATTAATTTGGAGTTGGTTACTCGACTAATAGAAATGGTGCAAGAAAGTCACTCTGTTTTTGTCATCTAAGATATCAAAAACTAGATTGGTTCGATAAGTTAGTCATAAGCTAATTAAGGAGGCACCATCAACTGTATGAATTAGGCATAAAAGTAATTCTGAAATGTGCAATGCATCTTACAATATTCTTTTTGCACGGAGAAGGAGTTTATTACACTACAGAGGAAAAGAAAGATGGAAAAGTCTTTGCCTCCATTCTTCAACTTGAAACATTTAATAATTTTTACAAAGGTAACCTGACACATAAATATTCTCGTTTGAATTGTGTTAATGGTTTATTTTGGTGATATATGCAACCTGCTGCAATTTTCAATCCCTGCAGAAAAGAAGTAAGATTTCTCCCGACAACATATCATCCTCGAGAAAGGCACACAAAGTACTGGGTTTTTCACTTTAGGTATAGACAAATCATGGAGAGACACTGAGAACATTTTCCCCTGTATTCCATATTGTATGCCCAGTGTTTGCACTAGTGGAGTCATCTATCAATTTGCTATGGCCGATTATATATCTATAGTTGCATTTGATGTTAAATCTGAAAAAGTCGAAAATATTGCATTATGGGATGCAAGTGAGTTTGTGTACTATTACTAGTTCATAGAGGTGAAGGGTAAATTAGGGGTCATAGGTTACAGAAATTTGGTAAGTGGATACTTTGACTTATGGATTTTAGAAAAGACTCCAAAAAGAGAATGGGAGAGACATATCATTGGGGTTCCCTCGATCTGGAACACTGCAGATCCTAGACTTCCATCATTCTTCGATGGGGAGATTGTATTCGTCATGAACTGAAGTGATTTATGTTGTTTGTGTTATGATTTCACAAGAAAGAGTTGGAGGGAATTAAAAATCAAGGGGCCTCCTAAGAAGAACGACATCAAAGGCATTTATTATGTTGAAAGTCTTGCTTCCTTTGGGTAATTTTGTTCAAACTGGAAGGTATTCATGAGTGTTTGTATGTCAAATATCTTGTTGATAACCTTTCAAGAACTGTTTTATTTTACCATAAGATTTTGTTCACGCAAGTTCATTCATGTAGTAATGCTATGACAAGACAGAGTTGCGGCTTAAGAGATTACATTCTAAATATAACAAGCCAAATAAGAATGATCGTGTGGTAAATATTCTTATGTAAATTAATGAATCCCTTAAATTAACTACAACTCAGAATATTATACATCCTCATAATTATTGTGCAATAGGATTGCAAGTCCTGGCATGTTCTCAAAATCACAAAAAACTCTGAATTCCGACATAGAAAACATTCCAAGGACAAGTAAAAAATTACTCAAAGAGAGTCATCTTTTCCATCAAATATTACAATTTTGACAATATAATCTTTGTTTCAACTAAACAAATGCCAAAGTGCATACAAAACAAACTAACGCCTCTATATGACTAGTCTTTCTATATAACTATAAATGCCTTTGTTATTGGTCTTCTCAGGAAGACCTAAGATTCCTAACTCTCTCAAAATATTTGTATTGACATCATAACATGAACATAAAGAACCCGAGTTTAAGTTAACCACAAATACAATCTCTTCATCACGGGACATGCAGGATGATATAGGTCCAATCACTACGTCATTCCATATTGAAGGAAATTGAATCATAAGTCTTGCTATTCTTTTTCTAGAGTCTTCTTGAAAATCCACAAGTCAAAGAATCCATCTACCCAACTCCCATAATCTATAACCCCTAATTTACCATTCACCTCTAACAACTCGTAAGTAACCATCCAGAGAGATGCATTCCACAATGTAATAATTTTAAAATTTTCAGATAACATCAATTGCAGCTATAACATGCTCCTAATTGATAACAAATTGATAGATAACTCCGTTAATGCAAGCACTATGCATAGAATGCGGAGCAGAAGGAGGAATGCTTCGAGACTCTCTCCACGATTCATTTGTGCCTAAAGTTAAAACCCATTGTTTTCTATACCCTTGTAGTGTTGCTGACAAAAACACTTTGTATTTCTTCTCTTCTTACTCAAAACCTAATGAATACTTGTGCCAATAAATATCTTTATTTGGGTCAGGTAGAAATCTTACTTCTCTTGTGCTGGGATTGAAAATTGCAGCAAGTCGCATAAATGATGGTTCCCAAATGCAAATAAACCATTAACCAAATCCAACAAAGAATTTGAACAGCTATAGAGTCTATCAAATCTCTCCGTTTGAAAAAGGGAGGCAAAGATACTTCTATGTTCCTTTTGCTCAGCCGTGTAAAATGCATTCCTTTCAAGGAGAAAGAACTTTGTTCCACCGGAACAGGTCTTAGAACGACAACTATGGATATCCACAAAATCTGACCAGATACAATTGAATTACTTAGTCGGGAAATGCACTTGAAACGCATTAACGACTTAGCAGGAAGCCATGAGAAAATTTCAAATATTATTTCTTGAGGACATGAGGCTTCTATTTCTCCAAAATTCATGTTGTTGAATGTTGAATTTCTTGAGGAATTGAGGCTGGCGGCTAAAGCTTGTTTGAAAACCCTACACAGAATTTTGCAAACAACTTTCTAAACTATTTTTTGCAGGAAGCGTTTGCAATATTATGGCTACCTTTCTTATTTTATTCTTTTTATAACTATTTTATTCTATTCATTACTAATGAAAAATTAATATATTCGGACTGATATACCCTATCTAAGTCATGCTCGTTTAATTAATTACTATTTTAGTGTACCTGCATTGCATGTGTATCACGTCAATATAAAAGAATAGGGCATATAATATTGCAATTGAAGTTGCCATATATGAAATATTATATTTATTTAATTGAAAAATATATATGTAATTATAATTTTAGTATACTTGTGTTGAATGATTTAAAAAGTAAAATTTTAGAAAATTTGAAGTACTGTATCAAATATTAGGAGTTCTAATTTCATAGTATAGATCAACTTCCTATTTTTTAAAATTAAATTATTATTTGCTGGCTAATATTTAATTTATTTCTTAAGGAATAAAAAAAGTCAATCAATTTTTTATATAAGTTTTTGGAGCAAACATAGTATGCCACGTCATTTGGAAAACGGAACTTCTGTTGCAAAGCAATATATAATTTGTATTGGATAGCTCATGTATTTGTGTATTTAATCTCTTTGGTAGTAAATAGAAATAATAGACTAATTGTAAATTAGTAATACTCCCTTTGTCTATCAAATAGAAAACAATTTAGGGGTGTATAAAAACTTAATCGACCGATAAACCAAATCGAAAAATGTGTTATTCATTTATTGTTATTGGGTTATTGGATTAAAAGTTTTTTAATGGTTCTATAAAAAAAAAAAATCTGGTTATCGATTTTGTATTGGTTTTTAATATTGAATTATTGAGTAAATCGATAACCCATTAAGGCCTCATTTGTTTTCATTAAGATTCAGACGTCTGAATCTGAATAAACATAGGAATATTAAGATCTGCATTAAGATTTAGGCGTTTTGATCTGAATACACATCTGAATATTAAGATGTGATTTCTAAATCTGAACACTGAATGATTAAGATTGTTTGTTTTCAATATCTAAATGTGCATATGAAATTACACACTATATCAACAACATATTATAAAAATGTCATTTTATACAAAACAATATATCTTTTTATAGAAAATAAAATTTTGAATGTTGATATCTGATTAAAAAAAATTAACTACCTGATATTTAAAAATATCATGTTGAAATTCATAAAAAAAGTTTCACATTGAAGTTCTAACTTCCAACTATTTTTTTTTTTAAAATCATCTAACTATTTTTATTTCAACCTCATATACATGACTATTTGTTCAAGTTTCCACATTAATTGCATATGAACTTGGCGATGTATTTTGACAATTCTATTAAATTATTTTCTTTTGGTGCTTAAACTGAAAGTTTCCCCGTGAGAAAACGATCCTTTCCAAATTCTGAGTTGAAAAGTCAACACAATTTTATTTGAAATTTAGATAGAGAGAATCGGCAAAGAGAGGGAGAGGCAGAAGCATGTCAATTGCCGCGTGATAGGGAGAGACATAAGTACTACATGAGTTTTTTTGTTTTTTTTTTTTTTAGAGATATGGTATATTAAATGAATTTGAATGGTGTTAAGACTCATCTACAGATCTAATTCATTCAAATCTTTTTCAATTCATTAAGAGGTTTTTTAAAAAAAGAAACAAACAAACTTAATGGGCTGAATCTAAATAATTAAGATTCAGACCACCATTAAGTGCAAACAAATGAGGCCTAAGTTTACTAGTAATTTAGTACATTTACTTATACATAAATATTATATATTAATGGGAAAATGCATAAGTAGCCCCAACCTATGACCGAAATTCCAGAGACACACTTATACTATACTAAGGTCGTATTACCCCAACTTATTTTATAAATAATTTTCTACCCCTTTTCGGTCTACGTGACACTATCAACTAGATAGCTTGAAAAAATTGTCAACACACGCTGGGCGCAAAAGATAGTGCCACGTAGGTCGAAAAGGGCTATGGAAGTAAAGCAAGCTATGTTTAGTATTGAGGTGAACAAAGAGCCCAGGTCCAGATGGCTATGGAAGTGATTTCTTTAGAGATCCTTGGAGTGTGGTGGGGGAAGATGTGACTCAGGAAGTATTACATTTCTGGTAAATTGCTGAGATAAATCTATGCAACTATCATAGCTCTGATCCGAAAGATAGCAGTTCCAGAGTATGCAAGCCAATTTCCTGCTGTAATGTTATTTATAAGTGTCTCTAAAGTGTTGTGTGCAAAACTAAAAAAGGTGCTTCCTAGCTTGATAGTAGAAATACAGGCAACTTTTGTGGAAGGTAGAAAATTAATTCACAATGTGCTAGATTTACGTCGACATTATAATAGGAAGACCTCTTCCAGATGTCTTATGAAGATTGATCTTAGGAAGGCATATGACTTGGTGAGTTGGGAATTTATAGATGAAGTCTAAGAGGCTTTGGATTTCCAGACGCTTTCACTAAAATGGTTATGGCATGTGTTACTACTGCAAAATTCTCTGTGAAGGTGAATGGAGAAGGACATGGATATTTTGAGGGCCTCAGGCAGGGGATCCCATATCCCCTCTTTTGTTTGTTATTGTAATGGAGTATCTGTCAAGAGTGCAAACCAAAATGAGCACACTGCCTGACTTCCAGTTCCATCCAATGTGTAAAGGAAATAAATTAACTCATTTAGTATTTGTAGATGATCTTATGATATTTTGTAAAGGAAATCTGAGCCACAAAGTTTCCATTTAACATTCCAAATCTGAGAAAACTTACGTTTAGTAATCAATAATAACTTCGACTCCAAATTTTGAGATTTATGTTAACTTTGAATCCGAATTTCGAGATTTATGTCGCGAAGCAGAGATTAGGACAAGAGCCAGAACAAAAAACCAAAGAGAAAGGAGAAACAGTAGATATTGTTGAGCCGCCGACCTTCAACAATTCCAAAATTAAAAAAAAAAAAAAAAAAAGATGTATGTTTTTGGTTTCCTAGTTCTAATCTAAGTACTAAGAAACCAAAAGGAAATATTGTTGAGCCGCCAGCCTTCAACAATCAAATATGGAAAAGAAAAAGATGAACTTTGGAGGAAGAGAAGCCCCAATTCCTCAAGAAATAATGTTTGAAATATTCTTGTGGCTTCATGTCAAGTCGTTAATGCGTTTCAAGTGCGTTTCCAGTTTCTGTAATTCTCTAGTATCAGAATCATATTTTGTGGATATCTATAATTGTCGTTCTAAATAATGATAAGTTGTTTCAGGCTGGAATCATGCTACCTTTGGGAAGAGAAAAACCGCTCAATTATGTACTAATTGTCTATTCTAATTCTTGATCTCCATGCTCTTCTATCTAGGGTCATGCTCTCAGGTTAGATGTGACATGTCTTGAGTAATATTAATCACCTCTCCTTAAATCTATCACTATCAACCTCTTTCACCTCCTCACTAGTGCATTTGTGCTGCTCCGTTTCACATGTCCGATCTTTTCAATCTCGCTTCCTCTATCTTGTCCATCCCAAAAGGTCACTCCCACCTTGCTTTGTATATGTTCATTTCTAATCTTATCTCTTACTAACACACCCCACAGACCTAAGTATTGTGAAACCTTGGATATGCATCATAAAAACCTTATTCATTTCAAACTACCACATAACACCATATAAATACTCCAATTATAGTACATCAATAGCTATGGTTTATAATTAAAATACTAAATCACAAATTGACAAAGACATGACCAAACATGGTTATTCCTAAAACAAGAATTTAACAAAGTATATGAACATAAAAGAGAGTTTACTTTTCAAAATCAAAATCAAAAGGTTCTGCATTTGGGAGATAGTGTCCTGCATATATATGCAAGATAAAAAGTAGAATATATCATCTTGATTTCCAGGAGGTAAAATGTAGCAAAGACAGAGTGATTATAAATAGAGTTAATGGTAAAAAGCACATCTAAACTATAGTATCTTTTTTTGTGAGTTTCATACCTCAACAACTCAACTATCACTCCCTTTGTATTAGAATAACACACATCGATGTTGAGTTGACCAAATAGTTTTTCCCAATCGACAACAGATTGTGTATGTCAATTAAGCATCGAAGGAGAGTGATAATTAAGGTATGAAACTCGCAAAAATGTGATAGTTTAGATAGGTAAATAGAACAATGAATTGTTCAAACACTTACATTGAGTGCTATATATGGATGTAAACCTTAAGGCAATTGTTTCCCATGTCCTCTTGTTCTTGTTCAATCTTTCTTGCAGAATCCTCAACACCAATGCTGCACTGATATAACTCAATCGACTCTAAAGTACAAATTTCTCCAAAATCTGTTGGAATTTCATTAAGGTAGTTGCATTTCTTCAGAACAAGGCGTCTTAGATTTGGGAAATTATCGCTACTAGCTTCCCAATGCTCAAGATCTAGGTCACGAAATAACAAAAACTTAAGTCTTTCGAATTTGTCTACATCACTCAATGCCCATACTTGACCATAAGCTGCATGATCTTTAAGCTTGAGCTCTTCGAGATTCGGCAACATGACAAGAGTTGACATATCTTCCCAAGGAAAAAAAAACCAGCCTGCTAAAGTCAACCTCTTAAGTGATTTTGGGAAAAAAGACCGCTTAATGGAGATCGGTAGCTTCAAACACATTAAGTCCTTACTAACACACTTCAATGCTTCGAGTTTTGTCAAGTTGGACATATCAATGATGTGATTGACTGATAAAGCTGAATGATGAGCGATCAATCTCTTTAGATTGGGAATGCTAGAAAGAATTTCATTTGTACAACTGGAGAAACATAGATTAGAAAGTTCCTCTAAATTTAAGATACTTTTCCTACTAGGAATTGGTAAATAGCAGGTTTCCCTAATATGTATATGCCTCAAATTCCTCATCATCCATATGTTCTGTGGTAAAAGTCTGTATTCATAATCATGTCCCTCAAAAATTAGAGTTTGCAAATTCTGAAGCTCTGAGATTAATGCAGGAAGACTATCATAAGATCGAACTTGGAGATATCTCAACTGAAATAACTTTGTAATATCTTGTGGAAATGAAAAAAAACTTCCATATTCAGGGAAAATGGCCAATACCCTGAGATGGTGGAAATGGGAGAAAACTTTAAGATTTGCAAAATGTAGATTTTTTGGATATAAGTAGATAGATCTGGCAACGGAAGGTAATATCTCGAAACAATGATCACCTAAGTAACCGAGAATCTGAAAACTGAAGCGACCATCATTGTTATGATTTTGTGTTGAAAGAGTATTAGGGACTATGTCACTCATCTCAACATGCATAAACTTTGTTCTTTCAACTTCAGTCAAACAGAATTGATGGAGTAGATCATGCATTCCACATGCTTTTATCTCACCGTTGAATCTTTTTTTTCTAACCATTATCAAGTTTCTGCTGATAAGATCCTCCAAATAATCTTCTGCCACTTCCTCTAAGCTTTTATCACTTCCCGGTCTCCTAATAAAACCTTCAGCGATCCATAACCGAATCAATCTCCAAGTCTCAACCTGATAATCCTCCGGAAAACCACCAATAGAAAGAAAGCAGGGTTTGAGGTGATTAGGCAAATGGTGGTAACTCAAACCGAGCACTCCCAAGCATTTATCCTGATTACTAGCAATAATTTCACCTAAGGTTTGGGCAACATCCATCCAACTTTCTAACGTCCTAGCCACTTTTGAGAGATGTCCCGCAATCACTGAAATTGTTAAGGGTAGTCCTTGACATTTTTCTACTATTTTATTTCCAATTTCTTTCAACTCGTGAGGACAATCATGTTTTTGTCCAAACACCTTATCACAAAGTAACTTCCAACTGTTTTCTAAATTCAAGACGTTCATCTTATGAGGGCTAACAGGATTTGCATACATTGCTACATTTGTTTCCCTAGTAGTCAATAAGATTCGACTCCGATTGTTGCAATCAGGAAATATTCCTCTTATGCTATCCCAAACATCCGTACTCCAAATATCATCAATGACAACAAGGTATCTTGGACCTTTTAGTTTTTTTTGCACCAAATCGGCTAACTCATTTTCATCCTTCTTATCATAACTATCTTTTGTGATGTCAATATTTGTTTGCTTTGAAATACAATGTAAAGCTTCTAACAACACATTTCTACTTCCATATTCTTGAGATATTGTAATCAGGGGCGGATCTATTAAGGAACCGGGGGGTGCCACGCCACCCCCCGACTTCGACGGAAACTCTACATATACATAGGTATATATATATAATATTTATATAAATATAAAGCGTGGCACCCAGTGAATAAAATTGGCTTGTGGTGCCATGGTTGGAGGTCAACTTTAGATGGCTAATGTTGCGGGTTCGAATCCCATTTGTACCTATTCTTTTTGAGAAATTTGCTGCAAATATTTTTTTAAGGAAAAAAAAGGCTCCAAGCACCTTTTTTTAAGGAAAAAAGTTGGCACATTATTTTTTTTTTTATAATTGTTTTTGACTTAAATTAAATTAATTATACTATTACTCCTTTGACTTTTCTTTTATTTGATTAAATACAAATAAAAAGTTCTCTCTCTTCAACTATTTCCAAACCCTTTTTCCTCCAAGTTTCAACTTTCCCAAAATTTTCATTGCCCCATTCCAAACCCAAATCACTTGTTGTCGTTGCCTCCCGCCTCCCGCCGCCCGTCTTAGCATTCTGTACAACGGCTAAGCCTCATTTGGGTGCTATTGTTTTCACTTTTGTCCATCCATCCACAACCTTCTATAGATTGTAAGTTTGTAACTCTATTTTTGTAAGATTTTTTTATTTCTATTTCTTGAGTTCTTTCAAGTTTAAATGAGTGATGATTGATTATTTGATTTTATATTAGACAAGAGCTTTGATTTTACTTTGATATTCTAAATTTCTAATGAACATTGTAAGACATTATTGGTTAAAAATTGTGTGATATGATTCATATGAAGCATGTTAATTTGAATTAACTATGACTTACCCTATTAAATTTGAATTAATTGTGAGTTAAATTAAATTTTAATTTTTGTAGGAAAGTGTTCAGTGTTCTAGTTTTGTGAATTGAGATGGAGAAGTTTCTTGCGAAATTTAATCATTCTCAAGCAAGTTCTAGTACGAATGGCAATCCTTCTAGTCTTATAGATGACCTTAATTTAGATTCACTTGAAGCCGATCCAGGAAAAAGAGTACCAATTGCTCACTATAATAACCCTCGAATAAAGGATGAAGTGAGGAAACATTATATTCAAAAAGGGCCTTGTCAACCTCAAATGGATTCATATCCTTCAACTAAAATTGGAAAAAGAGTGCGTCAATTTTGTAAAATTTGGTTTGAAGGTCCATATTCTAAATGGTTGGAGTATAGCGTGGAGAAAGATTCTGTGTATTGTCTATGTTGTTATTTATTCAAAGATGATTTTTTCCATGGAAGTACAAGTGAGTTTTACACAAAACGGGTTTTAGGAGTTGGAATAGGGCACTTGAAAGATTCCGTAAACATGTTGGTGATGTTAATAGTATTCATAACAAATGTTTCAACAAGATGCTAGATTTGTCAAATCATCATCAATCAATTCAAGTTGTTATTGATAAGCATTCTCAAAAGGTAAAAAATGAGTATCGAATGCGTTTGGAAGCCTCAATTGATGTGTCAAGACTTCTTTTGCAATATGGATTACCTTTTCGAGGTCACGATGAAAGTGAATCTTCAATTAATCAAGGCTTCTTTCTAGGATTATTGCGATGGCATGGGGACAAACATCCGGATGTGGGAAAAGTGATATTAGAAAATGCCCCACAAAATGATACTTTGACTTGTCCTATGATTCAAAAAGATATTGCCAACACTTGTGCAAAAGAAACATTGAAAGCAATAATTGGGGACTTGAATGGAGATTACTTTGGTATATTAGTTGATGAGTCTAAAGACATCTCTCACAAAGAACAAATGGCTCTTGTTTTGCGTTTTGTTAATAAGAATGGTGAAGTAGTTGAACGATTTATCGGTCTTGTCCATGTTAGTGATACATCGGCGTGTTCATTGAAGAAAGCAATTTATTCTTTGCTTTCCGTTCACTCACTAAGTCCATCCAAAATACGTGGACAAGGTTATGATGGGGCAAGTAATATGAAAGGAGAGATAAATGGGCTCAAAACTTTGATTATGAAAGATAGTCCATTGGCATATTACATTCATTGTTTTGCTCATCAATTGCAACTAACACTAGTGGCTATTGCTAAAAAACATTTGGATGTTGAAGATTTTTTTGATCATGTTAGTAATGTGTTGAATGTTGTTGGAGGATCTTTCAAGCGTAGAGACTTACTTCGTGATCACCAAGCCAAAAAGTTAGAGCAATTATTTGAATCCGGTGAAGTTAAAAAAGGCCAAGGATTACATCAAGAACGTGGGCTTCAAAGACCAGGTGATACTCGTTGGGGATCACATTTCAAAACTTTAGATAGCTTTATTGTTATTTTCTCATCTATTGTTCATGTTCTTGAAATGATTGAACTTGAAGGGTCCACATCAAGTGATAGAAATCAAGCGGAGTATCTTTTGACAAAGATTAAAACATTTAAATTTATTTTTGTGCTTCACTTGATGTTGAAAGTGTTGGCAATGTCAAATGAGTTGAGTATGATTTTACAAAAAAAAGATCAAGATATTGTTAATGCCGTGGAGTTTCTTAATATTACAAAGAAAAGATTGCAAGATATGAGGGAAAATGGATGGGAATCTTTGTTGGATGATGTTTCCTCATTTTGTGATGTGCATGATATCTTGATTCCCAAATTGGATGAGTCTTATTTTCCCGGAAAGTCAAAACGTAAGTCTTCGGGTGTTAGTTATGCGCACCACTTGTGTGTTGAAGTCTTTTTTGTTGTTATTGATGTGCAACTTCAAGAGCTTAATGACCGTTTTGATGTAGTGAGTAGTGATTTGCTTCTTGGGATGGGTAGCTTGAATCCGGTCAATTCTTTCTGTAATTTTGACAAAGGTAAAATCATGACTTTAGCAAAGTGTTATCCAAGTGAGTTTGATGATGGAAAAATTCGAGATTTGAGCTACCAACTTGATACTTTCATTATTCATATGCGAAGTGGTAATCCCAAGTTCTCCAACTTGCAAGGAATTCGTGATTTGGCGAAGGCATTGGTTGAAGCAAATCTTGCGGAGACTTATTCACTTGTTTATTTACTTGTAAAGTTGACTTTGATTTTACCTGTTGCTACGGCTACTGTGGAGAGAGCATTTTCGTCAATGAAGCACATAAAAAACGAAGTGCGGAATAGTATTGGTAATCAATATTTAAATGATTGTCTAGTGTGTTACATAGAGCGTGATGTATTTAGAAATGTTAGTAATGATGTCATTATCGATCGTTTTCAGAATATGAAAACTCGTCGAGGGCAATTGTAAATGAATGATGAATATTTATAATATTAGTAATATTATTGAAAGTTTTAACTTTGTTAACTTCATGCTTTTAGTGTGGAGTGTAGATTTGTAATATCTTATTATTTATATTTTATTGATTGATTAATGATATATATCGAAAAGATGAATAATTTAATCAAATATAAAATTAATTTAATTGATAAGTCTATTTGGCACCCACGGACTCTAAATCCTGGATCCGCCACTGATTGTAATCCAAACATGAATGTCAAAATGATACCTGATTGTTAGATGATCATGAGCTTTTCTAGCGAGTGTTGTTTTGCCAATGCCACCCATGCCTGATACTGTGACAATATCTAGACCCAACAACGGTCCTTTCAATCTTTCAACTATTATCTCCAAGTCATCACCAAGTCCGTGCACGATATCATCTTCCAAATGTTGAAGCATCCGATTACTTCTAGAAGAAGTGCCAGTCAATGAATCCCGAGCAGATTCAAGAATTTGATCATCATCAATATCATGAGTGCTAGTGCTATAATCAGAAACAATCTCCATCACTTGCTTCTTTATTGTATCGATTCTTTCAACAACCGGTAGAAAATTCTTGTTTGGTGAACTTTCAGATGCATTTCCACATGTCCAGCCTATCTCAATAACATCTTCTGCATAACTAGCAGCTTCTCTTATTATTTCCTCCAAAGATTTGATTTTTTCCAGATCAAATCTACTTTTACTAACTTCTTTAACAACATTTTGAAAATATTCAGCAGTATCATGAAGGGATTCGAGCGTTTTAGCCGTTTGACCTTGAACGAGTTCTGGATGTCTCTGCTGAAATTGCTCAAGTGTTTGAAGAAGAGAAATTACCGCTGTATATGCTGCCATCGACTACTCAAGATATCAAATACACAGAGATTTCCACTTGAAATACCTTTCACAAGATGAAAAAGGATATCAATATAGAAAGATTTGAACTTAGTATTCACAAGTATCACAATATAAAGCTCCTCAGCTCTTTACTAATTCTTTCTCAGAAATTTTTGTAAAAAGTCAGAGGAGTAGGTGTAATATAATAATTCTTCAATTTTATTTTTCATTTCATAATATATTCCCTTTCTTTTGATGGAAAACTTTTACGTAATTGAAAAGGCACCAATTTTTTTTTTTTTTACAATATGACAAAGTCAGGGGAGTGGGTGTAATATAATAATCTCCCCATTCTTTAAGATAAGATTTTCCCTTTCCTCTGATGGACATCTTTTACTTGCTTGAAAAGGAACCAATTTTTTATGTGCCTCAAATTCCTCATCAGCTATATCTTCTCTGGTAAAAGTGTATATTCATATTGTCCCTCAAAAATTAGAGTTTGCAAATTTTGAAGCTCTGAATTGATGCACGAAGATTATCATAAGATCGAAATTGGAGATATCTCAAATGAAATAACTATATAATTACCTTGTGGAAATTGTTAGATATACAAAGCAAAATCGATGATTTGTGTACCTTATACTTGTAGCGGATGTCCTTGATTTTACTATCAAAACGAATTGCTCCACAATCACACTTTGAATCACTAGGAAACAAAGGCTACGGTTCACAAACTAAATGTCAATTTTGTTTGTTGATTTTCTTCTAAAGAAAGAAAGTTTTTCTTATTTTACAGTCTTTTTTTCTATGTTCACTTTTCTTCTTTATTTCTTACTCTCTAGGGAAGCGTTTGATAAATTTAAAAAAGGGAGTTTCTTTACGTCGGAGCAGTTACTTTGTAACTGTTCCCCCTTTTTAAAATTTGTAGTTTATCTTTTTTTTTCAGAAAAAAATGGGTCGGGTTGGGTCAAATCGAACCTGGTCGGGTGATCCGCGACCCAAAAACTTACATCTCCCACTTCGCACATGGTGGACAGGACCGAAGCCAACACAACATCAACTAAACACACAATTCATACGACAAATAGTTCGTTCGACCTATGAGCATTAAGAGCTTACCTTTAAGGTTTTACAAGCCCCACGTAGGAATCCAATCACATGTGAAAGGAATTCATTAATACTTATAAAAGAATACTATTACTCACAATACCCCAGACATCATTCACTACTTCAGTAATATTTATTTAATCCCTCATCCTCTTAAAGAGGTTAACTCGAGTTCATGTTTAACTTTATATACACATTTACACTCAATACCAATATGATTAGTGCAATAGTCGGGTTGTGTGTACAAGTTTATTATTCAATTAATTGTCTTTCCTTTCTAATCGAATCTATCTGTTCCAATTTAATTGCTTTCTTAGACATGCACTCGCCGAATCATTCATGGCTATTAGTAACATGCTAAAGTAGAAACATCAATTGAAATTTCAAGAAACAGCAAAAGGTCAAAGGATATTTCATTGAAAAATCATTTTAACTTTTTGGGGTATCACACAATGAAGAAGCAGGGAACCATTCTTTCATTGACCCATTGATCTCTTGACACGCGAGGTATGAAACACATGCTATGATGTTTTCACCTTATATGGGTGTATATGTCTCATTTTTTCGATTATCCAACATCGTACAGACCTTGGTCTAAACACCTCCAGATATTTAACCCTAGTTTCTCTCTTCAGTGATCCTTAAACTCATTTTCTTAGAGAAACATTTGTTTGGTTCATAAAACAAGCCATAATGTAATACCTCAAAAATTAGACTTAGAACTTTCAGCAGAAAACAACAGAAAAAGGTGAACCATAGATCGTGAAAGGGACCACGGTTCGTCAACCTCATCGTGGTTCACAACCAGCCTCAGGTGGTGGACCACGAAGCCCTTCACGGGCTATGGTCTCCCTAGCGGGCCATGGGACTGCTCGTTGAAGCAAGGCAGAAACCCACCAAGCTCAGGCATCAGACCATGGAGCGTTCCACGGGTCATGGTGGTGCCCGTGTTGACCCTCCACCCAGATCCAGTAGCCTGGCCAACAGACCACGACCCATACGATGGACCTTGTTCCTTGTGACAGGCCGTCATTGCTTCCGTGGTCGGCCCTTGTTAGATTTTAAGTGGGGTCATTTTGGTCTTTTCCCCTATGCATTAGGCACCTAAACTACGTAGTTTTGGTTAGTTTGAGCCTAGTAACTTAGTCAAAACTTAACCCAAGCGTTCCATTCACCAAAAATTCATCAAACATAGAGCAAAAAGGGAAGAATTAGGTGATATCTTTCTCAAGAACACGTAGCAAAGTTTCTCCAGCTTCAACCCCGAAATCGAAAGATTTCTCCAATTATTTCATCACCGAGTATGTGGAATTTCACTAGTGGGTTCCTTTCATCCACTAGGTTCCTAGAATTCAATTAGATTCTTGATTCTCTATCTCTTGTTTAGACCTAGGGTTTCTAGAACTTTAGAGAATTGTTGTGATTTAGCTATATAGTATTCTTAATTAAATTATTAGGTTTTCGTAACATAGTTGCTTAGTTCGTTGCATGAAACTCAGAACCCTAGTTGTGTAGTTTCTTTTAGTTCATGAAATGGACTTACTAGTCAGTAACACGGATAATCATGCTTCATTTTTCGAATGTCACATTATCAGTTTATAATTGTTACATTCTCATATTTTGTATGCCAGTATTTGAGCTATCCAGTATTTCAGTATTTCAGTCATAATGTGTCATATACATAATTAGTTGGGAGTAGTCTACGTACCGAGTTAGATTGGGTTTCAACGTACCCTCATAGTCCCAGAACTACGTGCCCCCATAGGTTTGTAAGTCCCCTCTGTGGGTATTATATTTAGTGATCACGCCAGTCATGCCTTTATACCCCTAGCAAGGTATATTGGGTCTTCTCGATGGGGCGTATACACCGGACTCCACATTTAGCTCACATGGTTTTATGTCGATTAATAGTGGCTCCCACAGTCAGACCCTAGTGCATTTGACCAGATTTTCAGTTATATGTTAATATTCATACTCAACATGTTATGTACTTGGTCATTGCATTCAGTTCATCTTTTCAGTATATTGCAGTATTTACATTCATATTCATTTATATCATTGTTCAGTTTATATGATTATTCATCTATACTCCATATTCTTCATGCTCAGTACATTTCAAGTACTGACGCATACTCTGCGCTACATCATTTCATGACGTAGGTTCAGGTACTTAGAATTCAGATCACACGTAGATTGGTTCCCGATCCATACTTAGTAGTATCAGTGGTGAGTCCTCATTCTTGGAGGATACTAGACATGTTTTCCATTCAGTATTTTATTTTAATTTTAGTTTTGCTAGGGTTAGCTGGGGACATGTTCCAACAACTTTAGTCAGTAGAGGCTTTTTCAGACATAGTTTAGATTCAGCTTTAGCATTTGAGTGATTGATCAGTATCACAAAACTCTTATTCAATATTTATATATTCAGACTAGTTTTGGGTATTCCCCATTATTAGTTATCTCATGATTTAGCTTCCACATTAGTTTATCTTTCATAGATATATTCAGTTTTGCTTATGATATGCCAGCTCAGGGTTAGCTTGGGGGCACTCGTGATCCTAGGTCTCGTGTTTACGCCCAGGGGTAGACTCGAGGCGTGATAAACTTGGTATTAGAGCATAAGGTTTAAGAGTCCTAGGATGTCTGAAAGCCGCACTAAGTAGAGTTCTTTTCATGGGTGTGAAGTGCACCACATCTAATGAGAAGGAGGCTACAGAGTGTTTTAGGAAAAACTTCACTCTCTTTGATACTCTTATCGTGCGTGAGGTATGATCCAACTTCTCGTTCTAATTTGTCGCTATGCATTTCAGATCATGCCTCTTCGTAGAGCTTACAGAAGGAATGTTAATGCCTGCAATGCTAACACAGTTCCTCCAATCCCAAACCATGAGGTTTCAAATGCAGAGTTTCGAAATGCTATCCAGCTTTTGGCTTAAAGTGTGACCAACCAGGGCAATCAACAGGCCCAGTTTCGACTAACACTAATGTTGGGTCAGCAGCAACCAGTGTTTGAAATTTTGTTAGGATGAATACACCTAAGTTTCTAGGGTCGCATATTGGTGAGGACCCACAGAACTTCATTGATGAGGTTAAGCAAATCTTTGGAGTGATGCAAGTGGCTGGAAATGATAGGGTAGAGTTGGCATACTACCAGCTTAAGAATGTAGCTCATATTTGGTTTACTCAGTGGAAAGAAAACATGGGTACGGATGCAACTCCTGTGACTTGGGAGTGATTCACTGGAGCTTTACTAGACAGGTTCTTCCCGAGAGAGTTGAGGGAGGCTAAGGCTCAGGAGTTCATGAATTTGAGGCAAGGTACCATGTCAGTCTAAGAGTACGGACTGAAATTCACCCAATTTTCCAGGTATGTTTCACACATGGTTGCCGATCCAAAGGCACAAATGAACAAGTTTCTGTTTGGGGTATCCGACTTGGTGAAGACAGAGTGAAGAAATGATATGCTGCTAGAGAATATGAATATCTCTAGGCTTATGACTCATGCTCAACAGGTTGATAGAGAAGCTTAGGGAAAAGGCTAAGGATAATAAGAAGGCTAGAATAGGAAACTATGAATACTCTCAATAGAAATTGGGTAGTGGAAATCGCTCACAGTTTCAATAGAGATCTTCAGCCCTAGCACCTTCATCAGCTAGTGCTCCATCCCCCAAGTTTCGACAGGATCAAAAAGGTAGGGCATCAGTCTCTAAGTCACAAGGGAGTGCTTCTGGTAACAAGACCTACCCAACTTGTCCAAAGTGTGGTAAGAACCATCCGGACAAGTGTCTTGCAAGCAAGGAATGATGCTTTGGATGTGGTCAGTCTTGTTATAGGTTGAATGATTGCCCTTCTACTAGACAGGGGCAAGGAGCTACTAGGGCTCAGTCTATAGCTCCAGCAGCACCAGCAAGTCGCCCAACTCATCAGGGTGCTTCATGCAGTGCAGTGGCGATCGATGCGAGCGGGTTGTATGCTTTCCAAGCTCACCAGGACTAGGAAGATTCTCCTGATGTGGTCACAAGTAAGTTGCGAGTCTTTCATTTAGATGTTTATGAATTGTTAGATCTACGGGCTACTCTTTCTTTTGTAACTCCCTATATAGCAGTAAACTTCGATTTTAGCCCAGAAACCCTTTCAGAACCCTTCTCAATTTCTGCTCCAGTTGGTGACCCAGTTATAGCTAGACGGGTATACAGAAATTGCCCTGTCACAGTCTCTCAGAAATTCACCTCAACAGATCTTGTAGAGTTATAAATGGTAGATTTGGATATCATTCTAGGCATGGATTGGTTACATTCCTATTATGCCTCAGTCGATTGTAGAACTAGGATCGTTTGGTTTCAGTTTCTAAGCGAGCCAGTCTTAGAATGGAAGGGTAGTAGCTCAGCGCCTATAGGTCGATTCATTTCTTACCTTAAGGCTAGAAAGATGATTTTCGAAGGATATATGTACCATCTAGTTTGGGTTAAGGATTCAAGCTCCGAAACCCTAACTCTTGAATCAGTCCCTGTAGTAAATGAGTTTCCAGAAGTGCTTTCAGAAGATCTTTCTGAAGTTCCTCCCAAAAGGGAAATCGACTTCGAAATTAATCTCCTTCCAGATACCCATCCTATTTTGATTCCTCCTTCCAAAATGGCTCCAGCTAATCTTAATGAATTGAAAGAACAATTGAAAGACCTTATAAATAAGGGTTTCATCAGACCTAATATCTCTCCATGGGGTGCTCCAGTGTTGTTCGTGAAAAAGAAAAATGGTTCGCTCAAGATGTGCATTAACTATCATCAGTTGAACAAAGTCACAATCAAGAATAAGTATCCCATCCCAAGATTGATGACTTGTTCGACTAACTTCAGGGTGCTAATTTGTTTTCTAAAATAAACCTCAAATCCAACTATCATCAACTCAGAGTCAAAGATAGTGACATCCCAAAAATAGCCTTCAGAACTCAGTATGGTCATTATGAATTCATAGTTATGTTTTTTGGACTAATAAATGCTTCTGCAGCTTTCATGGACTTAATGAACAGGGTGTTCAAATAGTATTTGGACTTATTTGTTATTGTCTTTAATGATGATATCCTCATCTATTCTCGGAATGATGAGGAGCATACGAATCATTTGAGGGTTGTTCTGCAAATTCTCAAAGATCACCAGTTATTTGCTAAGTTCAGCAAATGTGAATTTTGGTTACAATCAATCTCTTTCCTAGGTCATTTGGTATCTAGCGAGGGAATCCGAGTGGATTCTCATAAAATAAAAGCAGTGAAGTAGTGGCCTAAACCCAGCTCTCCAACTTTTATCAGAAGTTTCTTGGCCAATTGGCTAGTTATTACAAGAGATTTGTTGAAGGATTTTGATCCATAGCTTCTTAGTTGACTCAGAAAAAGGTTAAGTTTTAGTGGTTAGATGAATGTGAGAAGAGCTTTCTGAACTGAAAACTAGGTTGACTACAACTCCCATTTTGTATCTACCAGATGGTTCAGACAGTTATGTGATTTATTGTGATGCATCCAGGGTCGGCCTAGGTTGTGTGTTGATGCAGCGAGGTAAGGTTATAGCTTATGTTTCTAGACAACTTAAGTTTCATGAGAAGAACTACCCGATTCGTGACCTCGAGCTTGCAGCAGTAGTATTTGCTCTAAAGATTTAGAGACATTACTTATATGGTGTTCACAGATCATAAGAGCCTCCAGTATGTGTTCACCCAGAAAGAGTTGAATCTTCGTCAGAGAAGATGGCTTAAATTCCTCAAAGACTATGATATGAATATGTTTTATCATCCTGTTAAGGCCAATGTAGTAGTTGATGCTCTTAGTAGACTATTTATGGGTAGTGTAGCACATGTTGAGGAAGAAAGGAAGGAAAAACAAGACAATGATCCTATATTGCTTCAATTGAAGGGTGCAGTTCATCAGCAGAAAGGTAAGGTTTTCTCCCAAGAGGGAGATGGTGTGCTTCGTTACCAGTGTCACTTATGTGTTCCTAGCGTGGGTGAGTTGAGGAAATGGATCCTTACAGAAGCACATAACTCCAGGTATTCTATTCATCTAGGTTCCACTAAGATGTACCATGATCTGTGGGAAGTCTTTTGGTGGAATGGCATGAAGAAGGATATAACAGATTTTGTGGCTAAATGTCCTAATTGTCAGCAAGTTAAGGTAGAACACCAGAAACCAGGAGGTATGACTCAAGAGATTAACATTCCGACATGGAAGTAGGAAGTGATATACATGGACTTCATTATGTGTTTACCTCGTACTCACAGACAACATGATTCCATTTGTGTGATAGTAGACAAAGTTACTAAGTTCGCTCATTTCTTGGTTGTCAAGACTACAAATTCGGCGGAGGATTATGCCAAGCTTTACATTAATGAGATATTTAGGTTGTATGGGGTTCCTTTGTCTATCATCTCAGATAGAGGTCCTCAGTTTACCTCTCATTTCTAGAAATCATTTCAGAAAAGTCTTGGTACCCAGATTAATCTCAGCACAATATTTCACTAACATATGGATGGTCAGGCAGAATGTACCATTCAGACCTTAGAGGACATGTTGAGAGCTTGTGTGATCGACTTCAAGGGCAGTTGGGATGATCACCTACCTCTCATAGAGTTCGCCTATAATAATATCTTCCATTCCAGTATTCAGATAACCCCTTATGAGGCATTATATACAGGTGAAGGTGCAGATCTCAAGTTGTTTGGTTTGAAGTAGGTGAAACAATATTGATTGGGCCAGATTCGGTTCATGAAAGTATGGAGAAAGTTCAGCTCATTAGGGATAGACTTAAGACAGCTCAGAGTCGTCAGAAATCCTATGCAGATGTGAAGAGAAGGGACTTGGAATTCGAAATTGATGATTGGGTTTTCCTGAAAGTGTCACCTATGAAGGGGGTAATGAGATTTGGCAAGAAAGGAAATCATAGTCTGAGATGTGTAGGTCCTTACAAAATCCTAAAAAGGGTTAGTAATGTGGCATATGAGTTAGAGTTGCCAGCGGAACTAGCAGCAGTCCATCCGGTCTTTCACATATCCTTGTTGAAGAAGTGTGTGGGTGATCTAACATCGATAGTACCATTAGAGAGTGTGGCTGTGAAATATAGTCTTACTTATGAGGAGATGTCAATTGGAATTCTTGATCGTCAGGTTCGAAGGTTGAGAAATAAATAAGTCGCTTTAGTGAAGGTTTTATGGAGGAGTCAGTTTGTATAGGGAGCTACTTGCGAAGCAGAAGCAGCCATGAAGGCCAAGTATCCTTATCTCTTTCCTTCCAATTCCGTTTCAACTTCAGGTAATAGTTCCTATCCAGTCTATCAGTTTACTCTTGCATAAAATCAGTCTTAGTATCTTGTACTTTCAGTTTGTCTTGCATTTTTGGCATATTTGCATGTTCTTGAAACTCAGTTTAGTCAGATTTCAGTTTCTTGTACTTAATGGTAGGGTTTGCAGCTCCTTCCCTCCATACTCAGCTAATTTAGACTTCATTCGAGGATGAATATTCCCAAGGGGGAGATATTGTAACACCTCAAAATCAGACTTAGAACTTTCAGCAGAGAAAGGTGAACCACAGAGGGGTTCACGGACCGTGAAAGGGACCATGGTCCGTCACCCTCATCGTGGTTCACCACCTGCCCAGAACCAATAGCCTGGCCAACAAACCATGACCCATACGATAGACCGTGGTCCTTGTGATGGGCCGTCATTACGTCTGTGGTCGGCCCCCATCAAAGTTTAAGTAGGGTCATTTTGGTCTTTTCCCCTATGAGTTGGGCACCTAAACTACGTAGTTTTGGTCAGTTTGAGCCTAGTAACATATTCAGAATTTATCCTAAGCGTTCCATTCACAAAAATTCATCAGACTTAGAGCAGAAAGGGAAGAATCAAGTGATAGGTTTCTCAAGAAAATGCAACAAGGTTTCTCCAATTCCAGCCCCGAAATTAAAAGATTTCTGTGTGAATTTCATCACCAGGTATGTGGGATTTCACTAGTGGGTTCCTCTCAACTACTAGGTCCCTAGAATTTAGTCATATTTTGATTCTCTATCTCTTTTTTAAACCTAGGGTTTCTAGAACTTTAGAGAATTATTGTGATTTAGCTGTATAGTATTCTTAATCAAATTATCAGGTTTTCATAACATTGTTGCTTAGTTCCTTACATGAAAGTCAGAACCTTAGTTGTGTAGTTTCTTTTAGTTCATGAAATGCACTTACTAGGTCAGCAACACATATAATCATGCTTCAATTTTCGAATGTCACATTATCAGTTTATAATTGTTAAATTCTCAAATTTTACATGTCAGTATTTGAGCTATCCAGTATTTCAGTATTTCAGTCATAATGTGTCATATACATAATCAGTTGGGAGTAGTCTAAATAATGAGTTGGATTGGGTTTCAGCGTAACCTCATAGTCCCAGAACTACGTGCCCCCATAGGTTTGTAAGTCCCTTCTGTGGGCATTATGTTTAGTGATCACGCCCGTCATGCCTTTATACCCCTGGCAAGGTATATTGGATCCTCTCGATGGGGCGTATACATTAGACTCCACGTTTAGCTCATGTGGTTTTATGTCGGTTAATAGTATCTCCCACAGTTAGACTCTACTACATTTGACTAGGTTTTCAGTTATATGTCAGTATTCATACTCAACATGTTATGTACTTGGTCATTGCATTTAGTTCAGCTTTTCAGTATATTGCAGTATTCACATTCATATTCAATTATATCATTGTTCAGTATGTTTTGTTCAGTTTATACAATTGTTCAACTATACTCCATATCCCGCATGCTCAATACATTTCAAGTACTGATTCATACTCTGCACTACATCCTTTCATGATGTAGGTTCAAGTACTCAGCATTCAGATCACGCGTAGATCGGTTCTCGATCCATACTCAACAGCATCAGTGGTGAGTCCTCATTTTTTGAGGACACTAGACATGGTTTCCATTCAGTCTTTTATTTCAGTTTCAGTTTTGCTAGGGTTAGGTGGGGACATGTCCCATCAACTTTAGTCAGTAGAGGCTTTTTCAAACATAGTTTAGATTCCACTTTAGCATTTGGGTGATTGTTCAGTATCATAAAACTCTTATTCAGTATTTATTTATTCAGACCAATTTTTGGTATTCCCCATTATTAGTTATCTCATGATTTAGCTTCCGCATTAGTTTATCTTTCATAGTTATATTCAGTTTTGCTTATGATATGCCAGCTTAGGGTTAGCTTGGGGTCAGTCGTGATCCTAGGTGCTGTGTTTACGCCCAGGGAGTAGCCTCGGGGCGTGACACATAATATGGTGCCGAAATTTATCTCTTCATGTTCCTTGACATAAGAGGCGACTGCTCGTGTGAGAGAGACAATCTCGCGACTTGTTCACACACTATACTTCACACAAAATATCTTATGCATGCCACATTTAAACATAAATTCAATAGAATTATATATAAGAGAATATTTATTATAACAATGAAGTTATTCTATAATACTGAAATATCATCAAATCCTACGCAAACCCAAAGCCCTAACATGCTTTTCAAACAAGTCTCTAGGGATGACCTTCGTAAAAGGATCAACTATCATTTCACATGTAGGAATTTATTGCAAAGTTATTTCTCCACTTACCACTATGTCTCTCACAAAAGTTATACTTGATGTCAATATGTTTGGTATTGCTATGATACTTAGGATCCTCCGTGTATGCGATAGCCGTTTGACTATCACAATATAGAATCATGGGGCCCTTAGAATTATTTGCAATGCTTAAATGTTCAAAGAATCTCTTTAACCAACCAGCTTCTTGTACTGAGATGCACAAGCCACGAATTCAGATTCCATGGTTGAAAGAGCTATGCAAGTTTTCTTCTTACTTTTCCATGAAATAGCACCATTATTAGTAAGAAAGTATAACCGGATGTTGATTTTCTATCATTCCGGTCACCAGTCCAATCAACATATGTTATGATGTCATGAGAAAATTAGAAGTAAAGGACAATCCAAGGCATTTAGTAGGTTGAAAATTCAAATGAACATTGAGGCTTAATTAGTCACAAGATCATCATATTAGTAGCCTACATAGACAAAATTGAACACCATACTAAAAGAAATAACAAATGACTAAGGCCTCTACAATCCAACCACGTAAAAATTAAACATGCTTTAGTTAGCTCCATAAACAAATTAAAGCTTAAGTTATGTACACTGATAGTGTAAAAGAAATTATTTGCGTAATTAGGTGATTCATTGGCAAAAATCTTCACGAGTCTCATCATGTCTCTCAACTTTCTCAACCACAACTTGATGCATTGAATTATCAATCTTTAACACTATATATCTGTGGTTCCTTTTTGTTTTCAACTCTGAAAAGTTCAGCTTGCGTTCATCACTCACTACTATCCCTGACGCTGAATTCACCTATGCCACAAAATTAGACAAGAAAATAATATTTCTCATGTTCTGGTATATATGGCCCTATAATGTATGTACATATTTGCCTCCCTATTTTAGGTTCAATATGCACCGGAAATGTACCTCACGTTCAACAATGTGGCCTAGTGATCAGTGAAGAGAAACAAGAATCATGAGGTCTCAAGTTCAAATTCCAATAGAGTCCAAAAAAACCACTAGATGAATTATTCCTATCTACGTATGCCTCTCTAGTAGGGTGGAACTAACAAGCCTCTTTAGTTGCCATTTGATCTTAAATTACAAACAAACTGATAATACCATTAAAGGTTCTTTGAAAGGTACTAGCGATATTGAAAAATATCAAGGTGATTTGAGGGAAATATTAAATGAAAACAGAAGGGTTGTAGGTGTCAATCAAAGTAATGCTACGCTTTAGATGACAATTGATTGCTGCCACTTCTGAGCAAAATCGTGCAGCTAAATAGATGTTTATACATGTAATATTGGTCATCAAAAAGCTGTTGGAAACATAGATGTTTTAGATGATTGAGAGTTAGCTCTATGTCCTAAACCTAGAGAGATAGCAGCAAAAAATTGTGAATGCTTCAGGTGTTTGCAAAAATCAGTAAGTTGCTACTCATGAGGTGCAATCAAGAGAATTTGGACTAAAAATGCAAGTTGTAAATGAAAAGGCAACTGAATGTAACTGAAAATTGAAAGTTGAAAATGAGAATGAAACTAAAAATTGAAAACGAGAATTCAACTGAAAATTGCAAGATGACATAGCTCCTGAGATAACGTCGTTCCATATTGAAGGAAAATAAATGATATGTTTCTGCTTTAAAATCCCCAAGTCTAACTTGGATGGCTGGGGGTTGATATTAATAAAACATAACAATAAAATCATCCTCGGTAAATGAAATTGTATTGGCATATACTTTTATGTAGATACTAATTTGACACTTAATGATGCTTAATTTCCCGATGCAATAAAAATAACATACGAACTGCAAAAAATTCTAAAACAGCAGAGACTTAATTTCTACATAACTAGTCTTTCTATGTAACTATAAATGCCTTTGATGCGGTGGTTCGTAGAAAGCCCCTTTATTTCTAATTTTCTCCAACTCTGTCTTGTGATATCATAACACGAGCATAAAGCACCTGAATCTAAGTTGAGGATGAATAAAATCTGCCCATCACAAAACATGCATGATAATATGACATGGGGTATGATTTTTGGTGGTATGTGCTTCCACATGGAAGGAAAGTGAATGATATGACTCTCCCATTCTTCTTTCTGAATTTGTCCTAAAACCCGCAAGTGGAAATATTCACATGACCATTTTGGACAATTAATGATTGCTAGCTTACCCCTCACCTCTATCAACTCGTAATACCACCATTTAGATGAATTCTTCAACATAATAGGTTTGAAACTTTCAGTTTTAAGGTCAAATGCATCTAAGCAAGTCTTTCTCCATGGAAAACAAACCTATAGATAACTCTATTAATGCAAACCCCGGGCTTGTACAAAACAGATATGGGAATCCTTTGAGTCTTTCTCCATGATTTTCTATGCCTAATGTGAAAACACACTATTTTATGTACAATCCGCTACCATCTCGTGTTAAAAGAACTTTGTACTTTTTTTCTTCTGGCTCAAAACCTAACCAATAGTGAAGGAGAGACCGGTCATCATTTAGTTTGGGAAGATATCTTACTTCCCCTGTACTGGGTTTAAAATTGCAACAGGTTTCTAAATGCAATATAAACCGTTAACGCAACTCATATTAGAACCTACAAGGATATAAAAGGGGAATTCATCGAAACTCCAAAGGCTGGATGTTGTGAACACGACTGGCCAAGTTGTTGGGCTTGAGGCTAAACCACAGAGGCCCAAGAATTAGACAGCCCAATACTTATTTTTCTTAGGATCCAGGTTGAGTAGACTTTAAATGGTTGCCATCTGTGGTTTTTGGAGGATTATGCGTATTATGAAGAAGCTATCTTTTCCTCTCATCTTCTTTCTATAATCTTAACTTCTCATCCCATTCTTATCTCTATCTTTAGTTACTTGGTATTTCACTACTTCTCTTTGTAATTCAAGTTTTGTAATTATAATTTGGTTATCAATGAATATAATGTTTATGTATTTTTATTGAGAAATAGGGTTGTTTCATTGATGCTTTCATCCAGAGGTGTCTTTAATGGAGGACCAAAAAGTACTCAAGGCTTTCGTTGACGATTCAATCCTAGAATTGAAGAATTCGATCTCTAAAGATCTCGCTGAATTTCGTTCAATGTTGCTGGAGGTTTTGAAGGAAAACGATAGGACCTCTTCTGAAACCCTAAACACAATTATGGACGCCAAACTATGGCGGTTTCGAGGCGAGAATCCGGAGGCTTTGATGGTCCAAGCGGAGCATTATTTCGATTTCTATAAAATTGAGGAAGATCAGAAACTTATGGTGGTATCGCACTACCTTGATGGTGAAGCATTTTAATGGTACCAGTGATTATTTAGGAATAATCAATTAACGAATTGGTCGTATTTCGCTGATAAGGTGAGAATTTGATTTAAAGAGAAAGGATATGAATCCGCGGCAGGGAGATTCCATAATCTCAGGAAGGCAACATACGTGACTAAGAACCAAAATCGTTGTGAGGACATTTTGTCGAGTTTCGGAGAGTCAGATGTACTATTCCCAGGGCACACATATATTCATCCACGATCGAGCAACATAACCAACTCGCACGTTCATGGTGATCAATCAGAATGCAAAAGCAATACCAATGCGTGCAAGATGTTTGATGAACTATCTGATAGGTACAAAGATTCAAATCCTCTCGATACATCCAACAAGCTTATTGCACTTTCCATTGCCCCTAATGATCTGGTAAATTCTTTCTCCCGACTTGTTGTGGTTAATGGTTGCAATAAAGAGGCTAAAAATGAAGATAATAATGATGAAGAGGACGTTGTTACCATCAGAGACGAACCTATAGAATTCGTTATTGCAAATGTGGATAAGCCTTCATTATATATTAATTCTACCGTATCTATTCCCTGTGACCTTGCCATGTTTGATGTTCACAATGTTTTAGATGATTGTTGGAATAAATTAATTGTTGGGTACTTCGGAAAAGCTTACCCTCTCGAACTTGTTCAACGTTGGGAGGAGATGTCTTCTATTCTTTCAACTTGTAGCTATGCAAAGCTTATAAACAGAGGTATAGTTGATCAACTTCGTGAACGGTCAGGCTATACTTATCTTAACTTGGTATCTATTTCCACCTGACCAATTTGGATTAGAGTTTCCATTTGAAGTGTGGGACCTAGCGTCACTTGCTTGTGAATTCTTACATTAGTAAAATAATTAAAAATAAAATTCATGGTGTGGATATTAGCGACATTTTATTGCAGACAGATAAAAGTGACACTAATGATTCACCAGATGAAGGATCAGATAATTTTTGGTTTTGCTTGCACCCAACAACACATGACTTGGCGTTGGTACCATTAGAACCTTTGAGTTCATATTTCACAATTACAGGTGGTCAAACCTTGTTCATTGAGTCCTCTGTTGGGTATAGTTGTAATGTATCCAAGGGTCTTTACATTGCAGGGGAAGTACATCTGCTATTTCTGTATGCAAATTTTGATGCTAAACCTGAAGGCATAGTCCAGGAACCTCCAAGTGTGAATGATGACCAACAATCTAGCCATAAATCTTTATTTCCTCGACATATTGGCGATGTACATTTCTACTATGTTGCTGAATTTGGCAAACGAACTGACTCTGCCTACTTTCTCCTTGCTTCAACTGAGCTAGTGTTTATGAAAAAATTTCTCATTGAGAAGGATTTTCATGTTTTACCAGTAAAAAGGTGAGAAAGTTATAATGCAAATGGTCTTCTAGTGAGTGCTCCATATGCAGATGTACAAGAAGATGTGAAGCACGGCCTCGAGAATGATAGTAAACTTCCGTGGACATATCATACTCTTTGTCATGTCTATCAGCGTGAATTTTGTTACAAGGAAGTAATACTAAGTGAGGCAAATTGTTCAACACCATGGAGTCCTTTGTCATTTTTTAATTGTACACACAATGAGGGGCGCATTGCACTTTGTTACACAAAGAAAACGAGGATGAAGCTTACTTGCTCTATTACTGATGTTTTTCTACCGTCTTACTTGGTTGAGAAAATGGTTGTTCCTTGGATTGGTTTTAGAAATGCTACATCTTTCTCTCTATCTGTTCATTTTAACAAGGATCCAATTTGAGCCAATGTGGAAATGCTAGCTATTCCAAGTTCTTCAACACTTCTTGGAATTTGTTGCATGCCTCCAGAAGTTGGCATCCAGAACTTACAGGTGCAACTGCCTTCTATGCTAAATCACATGGCCGGGAATTTACACAAAACAAATGTTTTTGTGTTGGAACTTTTTGAGAAATTCTCTTACGAGAGTGTTACATTTCCCTCGTCAATTTGGCTCTACTTGAACCTTGAGGACAAGGTTCTCATTCCAGGGGGTAGTATTGTTGTGAACATGGTTGGCCAAGTTGTTGGGCTTGAGGCTAAACCACAAAGAGGCCCAAGAATTAGACAGCCCAATACTTATTTTGCTTGCGATCCAGGTTGAGTAGACTTTAAATGGTTGTCATCTGCGATTTTTGGAGGATTATGCGTATTATGAAGAAACTGTCTTTTCCTCTCATCTTCTTTTTAGAGTCTTAACTTCTCATCCCATTCTTATATCTATCTTTAGTTTCTTGTTATTTCACTACTTCTCTTTGTAATTCAAATGTTGTTATTATAATTTGGTTATCAATGAATATAATGTTTATGTATTTGTATTGAGAAATCAGGTTTGTTTCATTGGAAGCAGAGATTTTTCCATCTTCCTTTTTCTGATCAGCGGTGCAATAAAATTCACTTCCGTCCAAGAAGTATTTTGTTCCACCCTGACGGATCATAGAATGAGATGTATGGATATCCGTAAAATATGATTCAGAAACAAGAGAATTAAAGAATTTAGTAAAGCACTTGAAACGCATTAGTGATTTGATAGGAAGTCGTGAATATTTGAATGACTATTTCTTCAGGAATTGATGGATTCATCTTCTTGTACACAAGTTGGACGCTTTTTTTTTAAGGTCTAAAACCTTTTCCTTTTGGAGCATATATTTATGAGATAATTTGCAGGGGCGGCTCAAAGTAATTAGAGGCCTAAAGCGAAATTTCAATTAGAGGCCTATAATCTAAAGAAACTTCATATATTTATTTAAAATCTCATATGGTAAGCACCCCTCACTTCCAACCCGAAGGTTGTGAGTTCGAGTCATCATTGGAGCAAAAGGGGTGGGACAGCTCCTAGGAAGGGTAAAAAAAAAAATATATTATTTTTCTAACTTTTAGATTTCAATTAGAGGCCTAAATCTAAACTTTATATGTATTTATTTAAAAATTATTTTTCTAACTCTTTAGATGTAAATTTTTGCTTAAAATTTCTTTATAGATGATTTGTTCAAATATCTTTTTTATTATTATTATTTTTAGGTAAGATTTTATCAATTCAACATTAGAAAACACTCTTTTACTAGGGCCATTACTATATGAATTGTTAACATAATTCTTAGTAATAAGTTGACAAACTTTAAATAAAAACAAGAGTTAAAATCAAAGAATTTGATTCAAGAAGTTGATAACTTGGTATATCCTACTTTAATATGTTTGTTGCATTGTTTGAAAATTTAAGAAGAAATAAAAAAAACTGTAATTTACTTTGTTCAACACTTTTCGATTATTGATTCATATTTTTGACAGACTATTACTCTATCTTATCAAAGATTTGGAGAAAAATAGTTCAAACAGATAAATAATATGAGTGTTAACGAAAAATAATTGATTTTTACTATTTGAATGGGTTAAGGAGAACAAAATAATATTATTTTATGTAAAAAAAAATCAACAAAAAAATTATTCTTGGTAAGAATTTGAGGCCCCCCAAAATTGGGGGCCTAAGGCATATGCCTCAAATTTTGTATGCAAGAGCCGCCCCTAATAATTTGTCAAGTTGGATGCCTTTTTTTAATGACTTTTATTTTTGTGTGTCCAAAATAAAGTAGTATTAGTATTAGGAGGGGAAAATTAGTAATAAGTTTTTCTTACCCTCAAACTTACGTTAGCTGCTTTTAGCAAAAAAACTCTCATAAATTTTTGGTGCTTCTTGTTTTCTACTCAGCAATGGATTGCAAATATTATCGATCAAAGTAATTTTTAAATGTAGGTCCCATAGAAAACGTGTACTACTTTCTTTTTATTTTTGGAGAGGCCAAAAGAGAATCCTAAAGTCATTAAATCCCATACAAATCAACCGATAAATATACGCTCCATGAAAGGGGTTTAGACCTAAAACATAAAACAAAAAAAAATCCAATTATGAATCAGAAGAACATGAATTTATCAATTCCGCATGAAATTATGTTTGAAATATTCTCATGGCTTCCGGTCAAATCTTTATTGCGTTTCAAGTGTATTACAAAATTTGGTAAGTCTCTTGTCTCGTAATCAAATTTTGTGAATATCCATACTTGTCCTTCTATGACTCGTCATGGCGGAACAAAATTCTTACTGTGCGAAAGAGAATCAGTTTCTTACACTGCTGAGCAAAGAGAAAGAAAAGACTGCTCCCTTTTCGCAAATTGCCAGATTTAATGACCTCTACCTCCATGGCCTTTCATATTGTCCATTGAATTGTGTTAATGGTTTATTTTGTGTTTGGGACCCATTTTCTACACGGCCTGCTGCAATTTTCAATCTGAGTACAAGAGAACTAAGATTTCTTCCCAACATAGATGAAGAATATTTTCCTGGTACCTATTCATTAGGTTTTGAGCTAGAAGAAAAGAAGTTCAAAGTTTTTTTGACATCATATCATGAAAGGAACAAACAAAGACTCTGGGTTTTAACTTTAGGAATAGACAAATCTTGGAGAGAGACTAAAAACATTTCCTTTGCTATTTCGTATTTTAAGTATAGTGTTTGCATTAGCGGAGTTATCTATCAGTTTATTGATGGTGCTATAGCTGCAGTTGATGTTAAATCTGAAAATTGTATTGTGGAACACATTTCATGGGTCGATGTACTATTACGAGTTGATAGAGGTGAAGGGTAAATTAGCCATCATAGATTGTGAAAAATGGGTAAGTGGATACTTTGACTTGTGGATTTTAGAGAAGACTCCAAAAAGAGAATGGGAGAGACATATTATTGGGGTTCCCTCGATATGGAACACTACAGAGCCTAGATTTGCATCATTCTTCGATGGGGAGATTGTATTTGTCGTGAACTCAGGTGATTTATGTTGTTTGTGTTATGATTTCACAAGAAAGAGTTGGAGTGAATTAAAAATCAAGGGGCCTCCTAAGGGAAACGACATCAAAGGCATTTATAGTTATGTTGAAAGTCTTGTTCCCTTTGGGTAATTTTGTTCAAACTGAAAGGTATTCGTGAGTGCTTCTATGTCAAATATCTTGTTGATAACCTTTCAAGAACTGTTTTATTTTACAATAAGATTTTGTTCACGCAAGTTCATTCATGTAGTAATACTATGACAAGACAAAGTTGTGGCATAAGAGATTACATTCTAAATATATTGCAACTCTTTGAAGTGAAGAACTAAACTCACTGTTATCAAATGTAGAAAGTCGTTCCCTTGGGATAATTTTGCAATATACTGGATGGCGTTTTTAGTACTGTTTGTTCTGTTTTATTATAAATTATCTTTACGCATTTTGAGTATCACTATTGTCAGGGCTTAAGTGAGAAGCCTTTAACAACATACACATATTTTTATGCAAGTGTAAATCAGGTGCAAATAATTGAAAAAATAATGCTACTTTTGGGAGTACCTCTTTTCTTTATAAAGGAAATCGGATTGTACACTACACCAACAAGTTTTGTTTTATTCAATACATTATACACATGTCGTAGTAATGTGTTGCAGTACATCCCCTGCTTGGAATAGTACGAGGATGATGTTTTCACTGACATACCCGTTGATTCTTGTTTGAATTGTGTTCACCCAATCAATTAATTAGTATCCCAATACAAGATTATGCAAATATGTAGTTTGGGCACTTGTATGTTCTTTTCCCTTGTTCTGTTTTATTTACGCACCAAAAACTAGATGTTGTGGTGGATGGTGCAAATGTCAGTCTTATCACTCAACAAAATTTTATTCTCTCTCAGCTCAGATAGACGAGTAAGAACTACATGGTTACTTTACTGGCTTACTGCATCTTTCTTAAGCTGGAAATTAGATCATCTAACCCTTTGTGGATGCTGGTGGGAATAACATATATTTCGTGTAATTAGTCGAAGTACACGTTAGCTGGTCCGGACACCACAATTATCTCAACGACCTTCAATTCTTTGTTGGTGAGAGAAATGTCGATTTTTAACATTAATACTAGTCGTCTGAAGTTCAATTATGTTCACACACCTTGGCTCCTATGATGACAATTTTCTCAGAAACAAAAATAAGCAGCACCATACAGGGAGTATATATCTCATCATTAACCAGAAATATATATATATATATATATATATATATATATATATATATATATATATATATATATATATATATATATATGAATTCATGTGCAGAATGGTAAACCACTGCTGGTAAACATGTAGAATTAGTCCATTAACAGGCAGGTATATATCTCATCTTTAACCGGAAATGCATATATGAATTCATGTGTAGAATGGTAAAGCACCTACACAACATGTAGAATTAGTCCGTTAACAGGCAGGTATATAACCTCTGCTGTTATGTCAAATACCATTGTACATACATTGTGCACTCAAGGTCAGATTATTCCATACACTCTACTCCAAGTTTAACTTGTTTGTTTCTTTTCTTTGATTCTGATAACAACCCTATGAGATCAAACAGACAAAAATTCTCCTGCTATTAAGAATATGGGTTCCTCGTATGCATCTGAATTCAAAACGATACTCCCTTTGTAATTTAAAACGAAACACCCAGTGAACCATAACAGCAAACTTTCGAGATCAACAGGATTTGTGCACAGAGAATGTGTTCATACAATCCATGCAGATTCAGTTAAAGCTACATAAATCACTAATCACTAATCGAGACTGTGAACTCAAAATGCCTCCCACTTTAAACTTGTAAACAGAGTATTGCACAATAAGATTAGTGATTGATCTAGTAGTAATTTGTGAGTAGTGAGAGCATAAATTCAACTACTCTTTCCTCACCCTCAGTAGCATCAAATATTTTGATGAAAGACCATCATGAGTCTGTACAGGTCTTTATTGCGTTTCAAGTGTATTACAAAATTTTGTAAGTCTCTTATTTCGGAATCAAATTTTGTGAATATCCATACTTGTCGTTCTATGACTCATCTTGGTGGAACAAAATTTGTTCTGCCGAAAGAAGGGAATCAATGTTTTGCACTACTGAGCAAAGAGAAGATGAAAAAGACTCCGCTCACTTTTTGCAAATTGCGAGATATAATTACCTCTACCTCCATGGCCTTGCATATTATTCTCGGTTGAATTGTGTTAATGGTTTATGTTGCATGTGGGACCCATTATCTACCCGACCTGCTGCAATTTTCAATCCGAGTACAAGACAAGTAAAATTTCTTCCCAATATAGATGAAGAATTTTCTCCTTGTAACTATTCATTATGTTTTGAGCTTGAAAAAAAGAAGTTCAAAGTTTTTTCTACAACATATGAAAGGTGCAAACGAAGACAGTGGGTTTTCACTTTAGGCATATACGAATCATGGAGAGAGACTAAAAGCATTTCCTTTGCTATTCCATATTTTAAGCCCACTGTTTGCATTAGTGGAGTTATCTACCAGTTTATAACGGTGGTGCTATAGCTGCAATTGATGTCAAATCTGAAACTATTGCATTGTGGAATGCACCTCATGAGTCAATGTACTATTACGAGTTGATAGAGGTGAAGGGTAAATTAGAGGTCATAGATTACAGAAAATGGGTAAGTGAATACCTTGACTTATGGCCTTTAGAGCAGACTCCACAAAGAAAACGGGAGGGACATATCATTAGCGTTCCCTCAATATGGAATGCTATAAAGCCTCGTTCTGTATCATCCTTCATGGCCCGTGATGGGAAGATTGTATTCATGGTAATCTTAAAGGCTGGTGCTTGTTTGTGTTATGATGCCACAAGAAAGAGTTGGAGGATATTACAAATCACGGGGCTTCCTAAGGAAAACTACCTCAAAGGCATTTATAGTTGTGTCGAAAGTCTCGTTCCCTTAGTTTAATTTTGTTTAAACTGGAACGCATCGTGAGTGCTTGTATGTCCTTTCACCCTTAGCTTCTGTTTCACCCACCCAAATATCTTGTTGATAACCTTTGAAGAACTGTTGAAAATTAGCGGACTTGAAATAGAGTTCCACATATGCATCTGAATTCAAAACGATACTCCTGTTATAATTTAAAACGAAATGCCCAGTGAACCAATGTCCAGAAAGTTGAAGCATAGCATCAAACTTTTGAGATCTGCAACAAGAGATTTTAACTGCAGTAAAGGAAACTGTAAAACCAGATCCATATATAGAGGAGGTGCACACAGGATGGCTGATAAACCACTAATTCAATGCTAGGTTTTTCACATCATGTAGTACTGTTTGTGCACAAAGCTACTTACTGGTCACATCTCGCTGCGATTAAGTCTAATTTGGAGTGACATCTATTTGGAGCACCATTAGCATGTTGAACAATATTATAACTTGGAGCACTTGTTTTGAACTGTTTGTGGTTCAAAGGATTGACCATCTACAACATAAGACAAAAGTTTAACTTTAACCGCTAAAGACTCATCCCATGATGTGATTCCCATCACACTATTCTAAAAAGCAGAGGAACCAATGAATGATTGTAGATGTTGTCTATATATACATCAGCCAACTAGTTAATTAGTTGTAACACACTTAACTAACTACACTGTCACTAATTTAACTAACTCTTCAGTAACTAACTTAACTAACTGATCACATAGTTAGTTACTCTTAGCCTCTTTTAACTACTTGGCTCAACACTCCCCCTTAAGCTTGGTGTTATAAATATATTTAGAACACCAAGTTTGGATATAAGATACGCATGCTGCACTTTACTTAGGCTCTGCTGGTTGATCACTAGTTGGAATGTACTCAGTTTTGATCAGCTCTTGATGAATCTTTTCTCTAACAAAGTGACAGTCAATCTCAATATGTTTAGTCCTCTCACGAGTAACAGCCATTTGCAAGGCAGCTTTACTGTCATTGTATCCAATTAACCAACTTTAAACACCAAGTTAACTCAGCTACTGTGGATTCAAGGCTTCTGTAATCAGTCTCTGCTGAGCTTCTTGAGACTGTAGGCGCTTTCATTGATTTCAAGGATATTAGAGATTCTTCTAGTTTAATCACAAAGCTTGTAACTGACCTCCTTGATACAGCCTAGTCTGCATCACAGTGAATTATTAGCACGTCCTTGCCTTTGCTGGATAATAATATCCCTTGACCTGGTGTAGCTTTGACATATCTGATGATTCTTAATGTTGCATTCATATGTGATTGTTTTGGTTGTTGCATAAACTGACTTAGAGTTTGAACATTACGTTGTAGGCTATATCACGCCTGGTTACTGTGAGGTATAACAGCTTTTCTATTACTCTTTGATACCTTCTTTATCAGTAACCAACTCATCAATTGCATCTGTTATTTCTTTGATATGCTCATCATACTCTCTGGTTGTTAACTTATTGTTATCATTATGATAAGTACAATTGTACACCATTATCTCAAGCTCCTGGATGAGCTGTCCTCATTACATCCTTTCGAGCAAGTTATTCAAACCATGACTATCATATCCTCCTCCAATTTTCTACAGCATTGCCAAAGACATAAAGGAAAACTCAAAACAGAAATTTAAAGACACTAGAATGCTTGAAAGTAATTAATGATTACAAGCAAATGCTTAAACTAAGAAACTACTTTAAAAAAAATATACTCGTTGGGAAAAAGCGAATGCATAAGCCCTATAGGGGTAGTAAACACATGTAAGAAGTTAAAAACATAGTCTTTAAGCAGCTTGACCACGAATGCTGCCCAAGGGAGTATTTATATGCTACAAATTCTATAACGGAGGAATTAAATAAACAAACAAAAACCTAATTGTCAAGCAAAGAATACAGAAGATCACTACCATATATACCATACTTTTGAATAGATGGTTCTCCAAACTTTCATGAGTCATAAACTCATAGATGATTAGCCTCTCATCTCCTTCCTTGCAATATCCTACTAACTTAACCAGATTTTGATGGTGGAGATTGAGAATGAAGTTTAATTCAGCCTGCCACATGAGATATCTTGTAAATGGAAATCCATAAAAACACTACATTACTAAACTTTCGAAGTTCAGATAATAAAGACAAAAGCTAGAAAGTAGCATACAAGCCACTCCCTATGACCCTGAAGTCCATATGTATTCAGAGTTTTTAGTACAACAGCAAGCCCAGTATCGGGTTTCACAAGCGAACTTCCACTCTCATTTATCCATTCCTTGTAAATGGAACCAAAGCCTCCTAGCCACTCCACGAATACCTTCAGGTATGACGTTCCCTATCGCCAACCTCAGCCCATTGAAAACAGTGTTTCCAAACCTGTGAAGTTATTTTCAATAAAGCAGGGAATTCGAAATAGCTTCACAGGTTCTAAACATTGCTAGCTTTCAATGAGCTGAGATTGGCGATAGAGAACTTCAGAACTAAACATATTCTTAGAGTGGGTTGGATAAGTGAGAGTGGAAGTTTGCCAATGAAATCTGACACTGGACTTGTTAAAGCTCTGAATACACATGGAATTCAGGGTCATAGGGAGTGGATTGTATGCCTAGTTTTTGTCTTTATTATCTAGACTTTGAAAGTTTATTATTGTAAATTTTTATGCATGTGACAGGCTGAAGTAAACTTTCTTCCCAATCTCCACCATCAAAATTTGATTAAACTGGTAGGATGCTGCAAGGAAGGGATGAAAGGTTTATCATCTATGAGTAATTAGGGTGATCATCGATTGGTTCAGTTCAATTTATCGATTTTTGGTTTTTAAATACGTTAAACCAATAACCAAACCAATAAAACCATTGTGACTTTTATGAAGAGTTGTGACTGCTATAAAATGTTGTGACTTTTATGAAGAGTTGTGACTTCTATGAAAAGTTGTGACTTTTACGAAAAGTTGTGACCTTGCCGAAGGATTGTGACTTTTCCAAATCACTTGTTCACACTACCCTTTGTTGTCTATAAATAGAGGGATTTCCTCTCATTTTTAACAACGAAATAACTAGTTTTCTAGACTTCTTCTTATACTGCTAAATCTAGTATTATAAGTGTACTATATACCATTAAGTGGTTCACTCACACCGTTGATATAAGTGTCACTCCCCGAGCCTATACTCTGGGCGCGACTGGCACTCGAGAACCATTGATGGCCCCAATCGAACCCTTGTCCTAGCTTAACACTTAGCAAAAGACTTAAATAACTTGAAATAGTCTCAAAAGATAAACTCATGCAATAAACTTAGAATGTCTTAAAAGAAACATTCAACTAGCCAAAATGACAACTCAAGTCTTAACATCATTACTGAAATGGAAAAGACTCAAGAACTAACAATATCTAACCGTCTATGAAGCCTCTAACAACTAAGATGGACGTCAGGACAAAAGCCACGACATCCTAAAGAACTAAAATACTGAAAGCAATAAAAAGGGGGTCCTCCGAAAGCAAGGAGGCTCACCAAATGACACTATATTGCTCAACTAGATCAACGAAGCGCTGAATGCTGATCTTGGTTACTTGTATCTGCATCTGCATCATAAAATGATCCAGGCCAAAAGGCATCAGTACATTGAATGTACGAGCATGCAAGGGGAAATACTAAACATGACATAAGCTTGAAATGAATTCTGAAAGACAATTACCTCAACTTTACTCAACTCAAATGCAGAATTAAACGACAGTAAAGCTGCATTTTATATAAAGCATTTAAAACAGTAAGAAACAACACAATATACATATATAATAAAGTAATATAACTCTATGGGAGTTTCTCTAATCGATAACCATCACTATGAGCTATATGATGATACAACGTCTCGCTCACGCTGCCAGAACTGTCCTATAACTTGCCGGGATATAGAATGCCTCAACCAAGTGGATCCACTAGTCTATGCTAAAAAGCACTAAGGAATCATCTAAAAAGTATGACGACCCTTTCTACCCACGATGGCTACATGGTTTATGGAGACTTGAGTTATTTTGAACTCGTCCTCATATCGGTGCTCAATACTACTCCCAAAACATACTCAGCTCATATGCTTTAAAACAAAATTGTTTCTGTGATTTGCGGTAATTACTCCAAAAGCTTATCTCTTAAAAAAGATGGAACTCAAAACTACTTATGAAACTCATTTAAAAAATCGGTGTTTCCTCTTATCTCAAATGTGAAAACATTTGTTCTTTGGGATTACTTAGTTCCCATATATCATTTAAAGAAATGAACTTGGCTCTACTCTTTCTTAAACTCAAGGCTTAAGTCTTTAAAAAAAGTTTAAAACGATTGCATAAGACTTTTGAAACTCTAAGAACTCTCTTGACTTGACTCTTAGCTCTATCTTCAATTTGATTTATGGATTCAAGGGTCATGATATCGTGTTATAGACAATATCATGATGTTTAGACGCACCTTAGAGTGTAGGAATCAACTAGGAAACATATATAGGTACTATTCAAGAAACTCAAACAGAAAGAAGTGGGAAAGAGTAGAAGACATGACATCTCTGGTGCTCTGAGTGGCGCGGGGTGCCAGAGGGCAAACTTCAGAAGCTGAGTTGGGGCGCACTAGCTGGCGCAACACGGCGCCCCAGCCCCCTCCCCAGGTTTTTGACGAATTTTCTTACTCGTTTTTCAACTCTAAACTTACTAGATTCGAATAGTTCCTTCCCCAAACGTTTAGATTCGAATACATAACCAAAATATGCAAGAATAAACTCAAAACAACATCAAATTTCATGAATTCAACTCAAGAACTTCTTAACAACTTCAACAATTAAGAACTCAATAGAAACTTCAACAATAGCCATCAAGAACTCAATTTCTATACTTTCAAGAACACAAATTCGTGGAATTGAATCATGATTGGCGCATGGGTGAACTAACCCAACGATATGTGATCTCACATACCTCGTAGGGATCAACCCTTGGCGAAATTGACAAGCTTAACTTCAAGAACATGACGAATCCTTGTTTCATCTCCTCCTTTCTCCTCTTCTTTTCTCTTCTCTCAAAACCCTAACTTGATTTTGTAAAGCGTAAACTGAATCCTATAAGTTTAGACCCCAACTTAAGTACCAAAAATGAATTTAATTAATTGGGTAGTGAAAAGACCATAATACCTTTTAAAAATTCGGTTTTGACTTTCCTTATCTAGACAACCAAACTTTGAATGTCCATATCTCCCTCATACAAACTCAAAATCGAGCAAATTTGGCGGCATTGGAAAGATAATTCAAAGATATTTCCTATGGTATCTAGTAGCACACATAACTCATCCTGAGCTAGGATTTATGGTCGTTTGAAGTTGACCCAAAACTCATACTTTGCCAAACTTTCCAAATTGATTATTTCCAAAAACGGTTTCTTCCAAATTCTAGTTATTTCTAGTTCTTTCAAAAAGAGAGGTATTACAATATCTCCCCCTTGGGAACATTCATCCTCTAATGATATTACTCTTAGTAGGCTAAGGGTGTAACATCTAACATTTAGGTCAAACACCCGACAAGCAAATATAACACATTAAGTATATCAATTTAAAGAGTATCAAGAAGAGAATTAGTACCTTGATCTGGAATTTCTCCGAGCTCAAAGAGATGTGGATATCTCTTCTTCATTTCCTCCTCAGCTTCCCAAGTAGCTTCCTCAACAAACTGATTTCTCAAAAGAACTTCGACTGATGCTACTTCCTTGGTCCTCAACTTGTGAACCTGACGGTCTAGAATCTGAACAGGAATTTCCTCATAAGACAAACTATCTTTGATACCAATATCTTCAGTTGGTATGATAATTGAGGGATCTCCCATGCACTTCTTCAACATGGAAATATGAAATACCAGATGGACCGCTGTTAATTCTTGTGGTATCTCCAATTCATAAGCTACATTCCAATCCTTTTGGAATTCTGTAAGGCCTAGAATACCGGGGACTAAGTTTTTCCTTCTTACCAAATCTCATAACACCCTTCATGGGTGAAACTTTCAAGTATACCCAATCATCTACTTCAAACTCTAACTCCCTTCTCCTAACATCAATGTAGGATTTCTAACGACTCTGCGCTGTTTTCAACCTCTCTTGAATGACTTTCACTTTCTCCATACCTTGATGAACTAGGTCTAGTCCTATCAACCCAGCTTCACCAACCTCAAATCATCCAATTGGAGATCTGCACCTTCTCCCATAAAGGGCTTCATACGGAGCCATCTTGATGCTAGAGTGGTAACTATTGTTGTAGGAGAACTCGATGAGAGGTAGGTGATCATCCCAATTTCCCTTGAAATCGATCACGTATGCCCTCAACATACCTTCTAAATTCTGAATAGTGCGCTCCTCCTGACCATCTGTCTGAGGATGAAAAGCAGTACTCAAGTTCACCTTTGAACCCAAGCATTTTTGGAATGACTTCCAAAAATGTACAGTAAATTGGGCACCTCTATCTAAAATAATTAAAACTGAAACTCCATGAAGTCTAACCACCTCTTAAAGATACAACTTGGCATAATCCTCTGCTGAATGGGCAGTCTTTACCAATAAAAAGTGTGATGATTTTGTCATTTTATCAACAATCACCCAAATAGAATCATGCAGCCTGCGAAGCCTTGGTAAACCTATGATAAAATCCTTATTGATCATCTCCCACTTCTATTTTGGAAGTTCTATATTATGAGCTATACCACTGGGCCTTTGGTGCTCTACTTTAACTTGTTGACAATTTGGGCATTTAGCAACGAACTCAGTAATACCTTTCTTCATACTACTCTACCAATATACCTCTCTCAAGTTGCGATACATCTTTGTGGAATCCGGATGGATAGAATATCTGGATCTATGAGTTTCCTCCATGATCCTCTCTTGGAGTTCATCCACCCTTGGTACACACAATCTACCTTGATACCTCAATACACCATCTCCCCCTTGTTCAAAAGCCATTACTTTTTGCTTATGAACATTTTCCTTTAATTCAAGAAAAATAGGATCTTGGTCTTGTTTCTCTTTCACTTCTGACACTAATGATGATTCAGCCTCATTCATCACCACTACTCCTCCATATATGGAATCCATTAGTTGAACTCCTAATCGTGCAAGTCTATGCACATCTTTTGCTAACTCTTTCTTATCTTCCTCAAAATGGGTGGTACTACCCATAGATAATCTACTTAAGGCATCAACAACAACATTAGCCTTACATGAGTGATAAAGAATACTCATGTCATAATCTTTGAGTAACTCTAACCACCTTCTCTGTCTAAGATTAAGCTCTTTTTGACTAAATGTATACTGAAGACTCTTGTGATCAGTGAACACATCTACATGAACACCATACAAATAATGATGCCATATTTTCAAAGAAAATACTACAGCAGCCAACTCTAAGTCATGGGTGGGTAATTCTTCTCGTGAACTTTCAGTTGTTTAGAGGCATAAGCTACAACTTTACCATTCTGCATTACATACAACCCAAACCCACTCTGGACGCATCACAATATACAACAAAGCCTTGCATACCTTCTGGTAAGGTCAATATTGAGGCAGTAGTCAACCACTTTTTCAATTCCTGAAAGCTTTTCTCAGAAGCTTCAGACCATTGAAACTTCACTGTTTTATAAGTCAGCTTGGTCAAAGGGTATGAAATAGCTGAGAAACCCTCTACGAACCTTCTATAATATCCATCCAACCCCAAGAAACCCCTAATATCGGTTGGCAATGTGGGTCCAGGCCAATTCTACACTGCCTGTATTTTTAGAGTGTTAACTCTAATCCCATCATATGAAACAATATGGCCTAAGAATTCCACAGACTTAAGCCAAAACTCACATTTAGAGAACTTAGCATACAACTCTCTATCCTTTAGAGTTTGGAGGACTATTTTGAGATGGCTAACATGATCGTCCTCATTCCTCGAATAGATTAGAATGTCATCAATGAACACGATAACAAACATATCTAAATAAGGCTTGAATACTCTATTCATAAGGTCCATGAATGTTGTAAGCACGTTAGTTAAATCGAACGACATGACCAGAAACTCATAATGACCATAACGGGTCTTGAAAGTTGTCTTTGGAATATCACATTCCCTTACTCTTAACTGATGGTAGCCAGATCTGAGGTCTATCTTAGAAAAACAAGTGGCACCCTGAAGCTGATCGAAGAGATCATCAATTCTCGGAAGAGGATACTTATTCTTGATAGTAACCTTGTTCAACTGACGAAAATCTATACATAGTCTAAGGGAACCATCTTTCTCTCTCACAAATAAGACCGGAGTTCCCCAAGGTGAGACACTTGATCGAATAAAACTCTTATCAAGGAGATCTTTCAACTGTTCTTTTAGCTCTTTCAACTTTTCTGGAGCCATTCTATATGGCAGAATAGATATAGGATGAGTATCGGGAAAGATATCTATACCGAAGTCTATTTCTCTCTCAGCAGGGACTCCGGGTAGGTCATCAGAAAAGACTTTTGGAAACTCACTCACAATTGAAACTGACTCAATAGGAGGTGTCTCAACACTAGAATCATTAACTCGAACTAAATGATAGACAAACCCCTTGGAAACTAACTTCTTCGCCTTAAGGTGCGAAATAAAATGACCATTAGGCACTGCTGAACTACTACTCCACTCTATAACTGGCTGATTACTCAAGTTCCACAATCAATGGAGGCATAACAGGCATGAATACAGTCCATACCCAGAATAACATCAAAATCAACCATGCTTAACTCAACTAAATTAGCCATGATGCTCTTGTGATTGATGGAAATGGTACAATCACGATAGACTCGCTCGGCTAGAATAGATTCCCTAACAGGTGTAGAAACACAAAAGGGCTCACAAAGTTTCTTAGGAAGAACATCAAAATTCATTGCAACATAAGGAGTCACAAAAGATAAACTCGTTTTTGGGTCTAGTAAAGCATAAACATCAAGAGTAAATACTATGATCATACCAGTGACAACATCTGGAGAATTTTCTTAGTGACAACATCTGGAGAATTTTCTTACTCTTGGCGACTAGTGATAGCATATAGGCAGTTTGCTCCTCCGTCAGTACCTTAAGTAGCTCCACTAGGTGCAGCCCTGTCTGGTGGAGTAACTGAAGAAAATTGGGCTATATTGCCCCTATTTCCATTTCCGTGCCTGTTCTTAGGACATTCTTTCATGAAATGACCCTCTTGATCACACTTGAAACATCCTGTAGAGCCATTGCGACAAGCACCTAGGTGGTTCCTACCACATTTAGAACATGTAGGATCCCAATTACCTCTTTGTGCCACACTACCCTGAGACTGAGTAGGTCTAGCCCTGAAATTCTGCAAATTCTGACTATTATCACCTTTGTTCCTTGGTGCAAGGGAACTAGCAAATGATGGAGTAGGTCCTTTTTTCTTATGTTGAAAGGAATATTGATTCACATTACTCCTTTGCTGCCTGTACTCATTCCCTGTCTTAGCCTTCTTGTTTCTAAATTCTTCTCTATCCCTCAACTTCTCTTCCTTAACCTACTGCACATAAACCATTAGGTACCCATTGCTCCTCAACGTTCCTCCTAGCAGGACGACCTCGGGCAGCACTTCATAGAGGCATGATCAACTGAAAGACATGCATAAGCACGAGTTAGAAAGAGACTTAATAGAGATGAACTTTATCGCACGAAATGAGTATGAAAAAAGTGAAGGAAATTCCTAAATATTGCAGCCTCCTAATTATAGATGTGGCACACTTCACATCGATAACTAGGACTCTACAAACACGGCTTCATAGACTCCCTAGGACTCTTGAACTTTGTTCTCTAATACCAAGTTTGTCCGCCCCAAACCTACACCCTGGGCAGGACTAACAGTTGAGAACTATTGTTCGCCCCAAGCGAACCCTTGGCCTGGCTTAACAATTAGCGGATGACGTATATAACTTGAAACAGACTCAAAAGATAAACTCATGCAATAAACTTAGAATGTCTTAAAATAAACATTCAACTAGACAAAATGGCACTCTCAACATCAATACTTAAATGGAAAAGACTCAAGAAATAACAATATCTAACTATCAATGAAGCCTCTATCAACTGAGATGAACGTCGGGACAAGACCCACGACATCCTAAAGAACTAAAATATTGAAAGCAATAAAAATGGGGTCCTCTGGAAGCAAAGAGGCTCACCAAATGACTCTGAACTTCTCAACTGGATCAATGAAGCGCTTGATGCTAATCCTGCTTATATCTGCATCATAAAATGATGCAAGCCAAAAGGTATCAGTACATTGAACGAACATGCGAGGGGAAATACTAAACATGATATAAGCATGAAATGAATTCTGAAAGAATACTTACCTCAGGTTTACTCAACTCATGGATACTCCACTCAAATGCAGAATTAAATTACAGTAAAGGTGTAGTTTATATAAAGCATTTAAAACAGTAAGAAACAACTCAATATACATATATAATAAATTAATATAACTTTATGAGAGTTTCTCTAACCGACAACCATCACTATGAGCTATGTGATGATACAACGTCTCACCCATACTGCCAGAATTGTCCTATAACTTGTTGGGATATAGAACTCCTCAACTACGTGGATCCACTAGTTTATGCTAAAAAGCACTAAGGAATCATTTAAAAAGTATGACCCTTTCTACCCACGATGGATACATGGTTTATGGAGACTTGAGTTATTTCGAACTCATCCCCATATCGGTGCTCAATACTACTCCTAAAATATACTCAGCTGATATGTTTTAAGACAAAACTCTTTCTGTGATTTGAGGTAATTACTCAAAAAACTTATCTCTTAAAAGAGATGGAACTCAAAACTACTCATGAAAACTCATTTGGAAATCGGTGTTTCCTTTTATCTCAAATGTGAAAACATTTATTCTTTGGGATTACTCAGTTCCCATATATCATTTAAAGAAATGAACTTGGATCTACTATTTCTCAAACTCAAGTCTTAAGTCTTTAAAACAAGTTTAAAACGATTGCATTAGACTTTTGAAAGACTCTAAGAACTCTCTTGACTTGACTCTTAGCTCTATCTTGAAGTTGATTTATGGATTCAAGGGTCATGATCTCGTGTTATAGACAATATCATGATGTTTAAACGTACCTTAGAGTGTAGTAATCAACTAGGAAACATAGGTATGATTCAAGGAAACTCAAATGGAAAGAAGTGGGAAATGGTAGAAGACATGGTGTCCCTGGCGCTCTGAGTGGCGCGTGGCACTAGAGGGAAAACCTCAGAAGCTGGGTTGGGGCACACTGGCTGGTGTGGCACCCCAGAGCCCAAGTTACAAAAGTACATTTGGGGCGCTCTAAGTGGCGCAGCGCCCTAGCCCCTCCCCAGATTTTTGACGAATTTTCTTGCTCGTTTTTCAACTCTAAACTCCCTAGATTTGAATGGTTCCTTCCCCAAACGTTTAGATTCGAATACATAACCAAAATATGCAAGAATCAACTCAAAACAACATCAAATTGCATGCATTCAACTCAAGAACTCTCAACAACTTCAACAATCAAGAACCCAATAAAAACTTCAACAAAATCCATCAAGAACACAAATTCGTGGAATTGAATCGTGATTGGCGCGTGGGTGAACTAACCCAATGCTATGTGATCTCACATACCTCGTAGGGATCAACCCTTGGCGAAATCGACAAGGTTAACTTCAAGAACGCGACGAATCGTTGCTTCTTCTCCTCATTTCTCCTCTTCTTTTCTCTTCTCTCAAAACCTTAACTTAATTTTGTAAAGCGTAAACTGAATCCTATCAGTTTAGACCCCAACTTAATTACCAAAAATGAATTTACTTAATTGGGTAGTGAAAAGACCATAATACCCTTTAAAAATCCGGTTTTAACTTTCCTTATCTAGACAGCCCAACTTTGAATGGTCATATCTCCCTCATACAAACTCAAAATCGAGTAAATTCGACGGCGTTGGAAAGATAATTCAATGATATTTCCTACGGTATCTGTTAGCACACCTAAATCATCCTGATCTAGGAGTTATAGTTATTTAAAGTTGACCTAAAACTCATACTTGACTTAACTTTGCCAAACTTTCCAAATTTGATTATTTCCAAAAACGGTTTCTTCCAAATTCTATTTCTTTCTAGTTCTTTCAAATAGAGAGGTGTTACAATAAGTACAGATACACTGGTGAGTAAGATCATTCTATCATGGGAGGATATATTCTATTAACGTCGGGTACTTGAGGAGAATAATTTCCTTAAGGAGACATTGTGCATTCAGTGAGCTCGATATTCTTCTTTGAGAAAAATATTTTGTATATTATTTCTAATTTGTTTCTGATTCTATTTTTTGTACTGCTTTAATTTTCTTGTTTTGAAAATATTGTTTAAATTTTGTTGTTTCTTGTTCTAAGTATCTTAGGAATACAGGATGAACAACAAATCATACTCACACATAACAACCTAAATTGTCTTACACCAAACATGTTAAAAAATCTAGAATCATATAAACTAAATCATCATAAAAAAATTCAACTTTATATTATGAGAAATGGAATTGATATTTCATCGATGTTAAATTTACAATGAAAAAAAGAAGGATTTTTTTCTCTTTTCTATCTACTTTTATTTTCCTAACTATTTAATTTGCTTCTAATACAAAAAAAAAAAAAAAAAAAAGAAAAAAAGAGACTAAACTCTAAAATTCATGTTTTGATAAAACCAGTCATTCTTAGAATTGAATCCCTTACTTGACTCAAATTCCTTCTCTTGAGCATCCCTCCATAGCCAATACAAATTTAAAATGTCATCATTCTTCTGGCAATTCTCCGTTTAATTATCATATGGGGCAGCATCATTTCATCATCGTCATCTACGTACTCGTCTTTGAAAAAAGTTGTATTTTTTTCATTGAACAATGAAGCTTTGTTCATTCCTATGGAATTTGTATCCTGCTTCATGATAACTTTTCGTATCATGGATACCTTGTTGTTATAACAATAAATTTGAAAGTCATATTCGTCTTGTGCTTCTTTCTTATTAGATGGATTTTGAAACTCCAGTTCATGCTCTTGAGGAAAAAGCACTTCCCTTTTCTAAAATTCTTCATCCATAAAAAGAGAAGTAGGAGAAAAAATGAAATATTTTTTTGGAATGAAAAAATTTGAAGATGAATTAATAGGAAAAGGGGGTTGGAGAAGGGAAATATATAGGGAATAAAAATGGTTCAAGTGTCATGCTAAAAAGCATGAGGTGAGCCTTAGCAGGACACTTAACCATTTCCATTCCATATATATATCCCTTCTCCTATCCCCTTTTCCTATTAATTCAACTTCAAATATTTTTGTTCAAAATAAAATATTTTATTTTTTTCTCATACTTCTCTTTTTATGGTTGAAGAATTTCAGGGAAGCGAAGTGTATTTTCCTCAAGAGCATGAAATGGAGTTTCAAAATTTAGCTAACTAGGAAGAAGTAGAAGATGAATATGACTTTGAAATTCGTCGTCCATGATATGGAAAGTAATCATGAAGCAAGACACAAATTCCATACCTATGAACAAAGCTTCATTGTTCAATGAAAATAAATACAACTTTTTTGAAGACGGGTACACAGATGATGATGATGATGTTGAAATGGTGCCTCCCCGTATGATAATTAGACGGAGAATTTCGAGAAGAATGATGGAAATTTTA